>OZ026837.1:0-600000 GCA_964023205.1 Lutraria lutraria
AGGTGGAAGTGTCATGGCTGACATACTACAATTATCGGTTTCGCTGAAAATAATTGCTAGAATAGGAAGAAGAGAGTGATGAATATATGCACAGAATCATTACCTTATTATTTATTTACATATTTCAAAGGCAATTTGTTTCAAATACCCTAATTAATGAGCTTTTATGGTGTGAAGGCTGAACATTTATTAAAAAGCCTAATTATTGAGTTTATGCAATGTGCATGAACTGTAAACATATACTTCAAACGGAATCTTTACTGCAATATTTGTTTACATATTTCACAGTCCTATTTTGATTAAATACCCTAATTAATGAGCTTATATAATGTGCACGCATGTATTGAAAGCATACCTTTGATTGAATAAATGCCAGGGTAATTGTTTACAATGATTACGGCAAATATTTTTGTCAGAAAACACACTATTATGAATATATATGAATGACCCGAGTAATTTACATGTTGCAAATCCCGTTTGATTACTTCGCATACACTATTTGATTATTTACTCCAATTATTATGGTCAAAATATATACAGAATCTATTCTTGCAGGTCTATTTACTGTTTCCACAGCGGAATTTTGATTAAGTGGCCTAATTAATGAGTTTATATATTGTGCATGAATTGTTAGCATACATTAAACGTAATTATAACTTAATATTTATTTACATATTTCAAAGGCGTTTTTTTTATCAAATACACTAATTGATGACCTTATATGGTGTACATTAATTTTCAAGGGCTAAACATTGATTAAATAGCCTAATTATTGAGTTTATGCAATGTGCATGAACTGTAAACATATTTTAAATGGTCTCTTTACTGCAATATTTATTTACATTTTCACAGACCTATTTAGATTAAATACCCTAATTAATGATTTATATGATGCGCATTAATTGTAAACATCTCAACTTTGATTAAATGGCCTAATTAATGAGTTTATATATTGTGCATGAATTGTTAACATACATTGCACATAATTATTACCATAATATTCATTACTACCATAGTTATTTACATATTTCAAAGCCAGATCCCAATTAATTATCTGACATATTGTATATTGCTTATCAAGGGGAAATACTTGATTACATAGTCTATTTTATGACCTCATATAATATAGATGAATTGTAAATGAGATTCTAAAAGTAATTATTGATTTACATATTTCAAAGCCAAATTTTCATTGAACACCCTAATTGATTATTTGATATATTGTATATTGATTATCAAAGGTTTTTCTTTGATAACATAGTCTTTTTTATGAGCTTATATAATATAGATGAATTTTAAACAAAAATGTAAAGGTATTATTACTACCATAGTAAATTTTACATATTTCAAAGCCAACTTTTGATTGAACACCCTAATTAATTGTCTGATATTTTGTATATTGATTATAAAATGGAAACCTTTCATTACATAGTCTCTCTTATGAGCTTATATATATTAATATGCATGTATATATGAAGTGTAAACTAGAATTTAAAGGACTTATTACTACCATAGTTATTTACATATTTCAAAGCAAAATTTTGATTGAGCGCCCTAATTTATTATCTGTTATGATTATATGTATATTGATTATCAAATGGAAATCTTTCATTACTTTTATTTTATTTTATTTACTTTATTGTATGAGTTTATATAATATGCATGAATTTTTAACAAAAATGTAAAGGAATTATTACTACCATATTCGTTTACCTATTTCAATGCCAAATGTAGATTGAATGCCTTATTTAGTGCCTCAATGTGTTGTGTATTGATTACTTAAATAAAAACCTTTGAATAAATAGCCAAATTAATGAGTATATAGAATTTGCATAAATTGTGAAAATATATTTAACAGAATTATGACTTCAATATTTATTTACGTATTTCAAAGCCAAATTTTGATTGTGAACAATGAATTGATGTCGCGGGGTGGTTGACGTATTTCACGGATAAATTATTATTTCTTTTTAACTGCAAAATTTGATTTCAACAGCTCGGAATGAAGACATTAAGGCCTTACGCTCACGGAATCTTTGTGTATTGACTATGTATTGAACGACATGTATATATGTTTGTTTACAATAGTGTGTATTGGTTTGAATAAGTATTGAACATTCAGAAACCGGGTTTATTACATTTAGTGTTTTCAAAATGACTTCAAGTAAAACATACCATATTTATCATTAAAATAGTATTGATTATAGAGAATTTAATGCTATAAAAGAGCGTGGGCTCACAATACCAATATGTAAAATGAATGTGTTCATGTCGCGAATCTCTTTTCCTCTTTATCTAGACATCTTAATTGATGAAATTAAACTATATTTGATATATATCGTGCGCAATGATTTATTTCAATTGATTCGGTTGTAACAATGTTAAAAAGATCTAAGAATAAAATGAATTTGTGTCTGTAGCGGGATTATTGGCGTATTTCACGGATAAGTTATGAATTCTTTTTAAATGCAAAATTAACATCTTTTACTACAAATTAACATAGCCGCCACTGTGTATTGAATAGTGTGCATTTGTTTTCTTGAACAACTATCAAAATGGTCATTATCTATGACGAAAATGCTTGGTATATTGTGTCCATTTTTCATACTTTTTTTACTAAATGGTGAGAAAAAATTGTAAACAAGAAGCTGTTACTCATATCTCAGAATTTTCAATTGATATATACCGTAAAAGATTTGGCTGCTAACATGTTTATAACTGTATTGAAAACATGAATGTGAATCGTGAGCTGATATGATGAGAATATCTTGTAAACAACTAGCGCTACGCATATCTTATACAAAGTAACTATATACTAGCATTTAAAATGATTCTAATTTTGAGGTAAACGTTGATCATTAATAGGCTATGTATCGAACGATATGTGTACCTGTTTGTTTACATGATTTGGATGAAAATTTCATATATATGTCCAGGATATGTCGGAATGAAAAAAGTAACCTAATACCTTGTTAGTGAATATTACCGTGAATCTGTGTTTTTCATTATGTGCATTGGTTGCATGAACAAAATATCAAAATGATCAATATATATGATGAAAATATGTGGTATTTATTTGCGGTTCTTTATGTACCGGCCTGTTCCATAGACAGTAAATAGACCAAATGCGCTAATCAATGACTGTATGGGTAATCAATGTATGATATTTATAGTTAACGCGAAATATTAATCTATAGATTCAAATGAGTATTATATTTTATGCATGTAGCGAATAATTAAATATACCTCGTACACGGCCAAAGTAATTAACGTGTTGTGTTTCGTGTATTCATTTCAAACGAAATGAGAATAATGTGTAAACAACGTATGCGCTACGTTAGTTTTACGCAAATTAGGAATTAATTAGATTCAATTGATATTATGCATGCAGGAAGTAGTAAAAATACAAGGCGCGCGTCTCTTGTATTTATTGTACATGCAAGACATCGTTGAACTGCATTATATTTATCGAGATGATGAAAATAACGCAAATATGACGTGTAACGAGTGCAGTAATATATTTGAAATGTTTTGGTTGCATAAATGTTGTAGATATCTAAGAACAAAATGAATTCATATCGCGGGATTGTCGGTATAAGTCAATTTATATGTGTTGTAAACATGTGTTTGAAAAATATTTTGACTTCATATGATGAGAATGTTTTGTAAAGAATCAGCGGGCTGCGCATTTTTATGCAACGTACATAGTATTTAAAATCATTCTAATTTTTCAAAATAAAATTTGTTCATCAATAGGTTATGTATCGAACTGTACATGCCTAGTTTGAATATTTAACAATATTTAAAAATGTATTGGTTTCTTAAAAAATAATTATTAGAGTGGACAATATCTATGATGGAAATGCTTGGTTATACAGTCGCGGATCTTGTGTACTTTTTTCACGGTAAAACGTTATAGACAAATTGAAGGGAAAAATGTAAACAAAAAGCCGTTTCTCATTTTTAAATTGAATTTTTAAATCATATAAATCGTGCACAATATGTCATTTGAAAATATTGGACTTCAGAAATGTTTATAATTGTCTTGAAGACAAGAATGATGATTATTTTGGCCTTATATGACGAGAACGTTTTGGAAACAGCTAGCACGCTGCGCATTTGTCATGCAACATATTGCTTTTTATATTAAATAATATCTGAGTTGCGAAAATCTTTTACGAAAATGCATGGTGCCCAGTCGCGGATCTTGTTTACTTTTTTCACGGTAAACTGTTATAGACAAATTGAAGAGAAAAATGTAAACAAAAAGCCGTTTCTCATATTTTGAATGAAGAAAGTAACGTAATACTTTGTTAGTGAATAATCACCGTGAATCTGTGTTTTCCATTTATAATGTGCATTGGTTGCATGAACAAAATATCAAAATAATCAATATGATTTTTATATATGATGAAAATGTGTGGTATTGATTTTGCGTTTCTTATGTACCGGCTGTGTGATATGTATAGTTAACGCAAAATATTAATCTATAGATTAAAATGAGTATTATGCATGTAGCGAATAATTAAATTGACTTCGTACACGGCCAAAGTATTAATGTGTAGGTTTTCGTGTATTCATTTTCAAACGAAATGAGAATAATGTATAAACAACGTATGCGCTACGTTTGTTTTGCGCAAATTATGAATTTATTAGAAGTTAAAATGATATTATACATGCAGGAAATAGTAAAAATGCAAGACGCGCGTCTCTTGTATTTATTGTATATGCAAGACATCGTTGAAATGCATTATATTAATCGAGATGATGAAAATAACGCAAATATGACGTGTAACGAGTGCAGTAATATATTTGAAATGTTTTGGTTGCATAAATGTTGTAAATATCAAAGAACAAAATGAATTCATATCGCGGGATTGTCGGTATAAGTCAATTTACATGTGTTGTAAACATGTGTTTGAAAAATATTTTGACTTCATATGATGAGAATGTTTTGTAAAGAATCAGCGTGCTGCGCATTTTTATGCAACGTACATAGTATTTAAAATCATTCTAATTTTTCAAAATAAAATTTGTTCATCAATAGGTTATGTATCGAACTGTACATGCCTAGTTTGAATATTTAACAATATTTAAAAATGTATTGGTTTCTTAAAAAATAATTATTAGAGTGGACAATATCTATGATGGAAATGCTTGGTTATACAGTCGCGGATCTTGTGTACTTTTTTCACGGTAAAACGTTATAGACAAATTGAAGGGAAAAATGTAAACAAAAAGCCGTTTCTCATTTTTAAATTGAATTTTTAAATCATATAAATCGTGCACAATATGTCATTTGAAAATATTGGACTTCAGAAATGTTTATAATTGTCTTGAAGACAAGAATGATGATTATTTTGGCCTTATATGACGAGAACGTTTTGGAAACAGCTAGCACGCTGCGCATTTGTCATGCAACATATTGCTTTTTATATTAAATAATATCTGAGTTGCGAAAATCTTTTACGAAAATGCATGGTGCCCAGTCGCGGATCTTGTTTACTTTTTTCACGGTAAACTGTTATAGACAAATTGAAGAGAAAAATGTAAACAAAAAGCCGTTTCTCATATTTTGAATGAAGAAAGTAACGTAATACTTTGTTAGTGAATAATCACCGTGAATCTGTGTTTTCCATTTATAATGTGCATTGGTTGCATGAACAAAATATCAAAATAATCAATATGATTTTTATATATGATGAAAATGTGTGGTATTGATTTTGCGTTTCTTATGTACCGGCTGTGTGATATGTATAGTTAACGCAAAATATTAATCTATAGATTAAAATGAGTATTATGCATGTAGCGAATAATTAAATTGACTTCGTACACGGCCAAAGTATTAATGTGTAGGTTTTCGTGTATTCATTTTCAAACGAAATGAGAATAATGTATAAACAACGTATGCGCTACGTTTGTTTTGCGCAAATTATGAATTTATTAGAAGTTAAAATGATATTATACATGCAGGAAATAGTAAAAATGCAAGACGCGCGTCTCTTGTATTTATTGTATATGCAAGACATCGTTGAAATGCATTATATTAATCGAGATGATGAAAATAACGCAAATATGACGTGTAACGAGTGCAGTAATATATTTGAAATGTTTTGGTTGCATAAATGTTGTAAATATCAAAGAACAAAATGAATTCATATCGCGGGATTGTCGGTATAAGTCAATTTACATGTGTTGTAAACATGTGTTTGAAAAATATTTTGACTTCATATGATGAGAATGTTTTGTAAAGAATCAGCGTGCTGCGCATTTTTATGCAACGTACATAGTATTTAAAATCATTCTAATTTTTCAAAATAAAATTTGTTCATCAATAGGTTATGTATCGAACTGTACATGTATGTCAATGTTTACATGCTTAGTTTGAATATTTAACAATATTTAAAAATGTGTATTGGTTTCTTCAAAAAATATTATTAGAGTGGAAAATATCTATGATGGAAATGCTTGGTTATACAGTCGCGGATCTTGCGTACTTTTTTCACGGTAAAACGTTATAGACAATTTGAAGGGGAAAATGTATACAAAAGGCCGCTTCGCATTTTTAAATTGAATTTTTAAATCATATACATCGTGCACAATATGTCATTTGAAAATATTGGACTTCAGAAATGTTTATAATTGTCTTGAAGACAAGAATGATGATTATTTTGGCCTTATATGACGAGAACGTTTTGGAAACAGCTAGCACGCTGCGCATTTGTCATGCAACATATTGCTTTTTATATTAAATAATATCTGAGTTGCGAAAATCTTTTACGAAAATGCATGGTGCCCAGTCGCGGATCTTGTTTACTTTTTTCACGGTAAACTGTTATAGACAAATTGAAGAGAAAAATGTAAACAAAAAGCCGTTTCTCATATTTTGAATGAAGAAAGTAACGTAATACTTTGTTAGTGAATAATCACCGTGAATCTGTGTTTTCCATTTATAATGTGCATTGGTTCATGAACAAAATATCAAAATAATCAATATATATATGATGAAAATGTGTGGTATTGATTTTGCGTTTCTTATGTACCGGCTGTGTGATATTTATAGTTAACGCAAAATATTAATCTATAGATTAAAATGAGTATTATGGATGTAGCGAATAATTAAATTGACTTCGTACACGGCCAAAGTATTAATGTGTAGGTTTTCGTGTATTCATTTTCAAACGAAATGAGAATAATGTATAAACAACGTATGCGCTACGTTTGTTTTGCGCAAATTATGAATTTATTAGAAGTTAAAATGATATTATACATGCAGGAAATAGTAAATGCAAGGCGCGCGTCTCTTGTATTTATTGTACATGCAAGACATCGTTGAAATGCATTATATTAATCGAGATGATGAAAATAACGCATATATGACGGGTAACGAGTGCAATAATATATTTGAAATGTTTTGGTTGCATAAATATTGTAAATATCTAAGAACAATATAAATTTATGTCGCGGGATTGTCGGTATAAGTCAATTTACATGTGTTGTAAACATGAAGTTGAAGAATATTTTGAACTCATATGATGAGAATGTTTTGTAAACAATCAGCGCGCTGTGCATTTTATGCAACGTACATTGTACATAGTATTTAAAATCATTCTAATTTTTCAAAATAAAATTTGTTCATCAATAGGTTATGTATCAAACTGTACATGTAAGTCTTTGTTTACATGCTTAGGTTGAATATTTAACAATATTTAAAAATGTGTATTGGTTTCTTCAACAAATATTATTAGAGTGGACAATATCTATGATGGAAATGCTTGGTTATACAGTCGCGGATCTTGTGTACTTTTTTTCACGGTAAAACGTTATAGACAAATTGAAGGGAAAAATGTAAACAAAAAGCCGTTTCTCATTTTTAAATTGAATTTTTAAATCATATAAATCGTGCACAATATGTCATTTGAAAAGATTGGACTTCAGAAATGTTTATAATTGTCTTGAAGACAAGAATGATGATTATTTTGGCCTTATATGACGAGAACGTTTTGGAAACAGCTAGCACGCTGCGCATTTTTCATGCAACATATTGCTTTTTATATTAAATAATATCTGAGTTGCGAAAATCTTTTACGAAAATGCATGGTGCCCAGTCGCGGATCTTGTTTACTTTTTTCACGGTAAACTGTTATAGACAAATTGAAGAGAAAAATGTAAACAAAAAGCCGTTTCTCATATTTTGAATGAAGAAAGTAACGTAATACTTTGTTAGTGAATAATCACCGTGAATCTGTGTTTTCCATTTATAATGTGCATTGGTTCATGAACAAAATATCAAAATAATCAATATATATATGATGAAAATGTGTGGTATTGATTTTGCGTTTCTTATGTACCGGCTGTGTGATATGTATAGTTAACGCAAAATATTAATCTATAGATTAAAATGAGTATTATGGATGTAGCGAATAATTAAATTGACTTCGTACACGGCCAAAGTATTAATGTGTAGGTTTTCGTGTATTCATTTTCAAACGAAATGAGAATAATGTATAAACAACGTATGCGCTACGTTTGTTTTGCGCAAATTATGAATTTATTAGAAGTTAAAATGATATTATACATGCAGGAAATAGTAAATGCAAGGCGCGCGTCTCTTGTATTTATTGTACATGCAAGACATCGTTGAAATGCATTATATTAATCGAGATGATGAAAATAACGCATATATGACGTGTAACGAGTGCAATAATGTATTTGAAATGTTTTGGTTGCATAAATATTGTAAATATCTAAGAACAAAATGAATTTATGTCGCGGGATTGTCGGTATAAGTCAATTTACATGTGTTGTAAACATGAAGTTGAAGAATATTTTGAACTCATATGATGAGAATGTTTTGTAAACAATCAGCGCGCTGTGCATTTTATGCAACGTACATTGTACATAGTATTTAAAATCATTCTAATTTTTCAAAATAAAATTTGTTCATCAATAGGTTATGTATCAAACTGTACATGTAAGTCTTTGTTTACATGCTTAGGTTGAATATTTAACAATATTTAAAAATGCGTATTGGTTTCTTCAAAAAATATTATTAGAGTTGACAATATCTATGATGGAAATGCTTGGTTATACAGTCGCGGATCTTGTGTACTTTTTTTCACGGTAAAACGTTATAGACAAATTGAAGGGGAAAATGTAAACAAAAAGCCGTTTCTCATTTTTAAATTGAATTTTTAAATCATATAAATCGTGCACAATATGTCATTTGAAAAGATTGGACTTCAGAAATGTTTATAATTGTCTTGAAGACAAGAATGATGATTATTTTGGCCTTATATGACGAGGACGTTTTGGAAACAGCTAGCACGCTGCGCATTTTTCATGCAACATATTGCTTTTTATATTAAATAATATCTGAGTTGCGAAAATCTTTTACGAAAATGCATGGTGCCCAGTCGCGGATCTTGTTTACTTTTTCCACGGTAAAATGTTATAGACAAATTGAAGAGAAAAAGGTAAACAAAAAGCCGTTTCTCATATTTTGAAAGAAGAAAGTAACATAATAATTTGTTAGTGAATATCACCGTGAATCTGTGTTTTCCATTATGTGCATTGGTTGCATAAACAAAATATCAAAATGATTAATATATATGATGAAAATGTGTGGTATTTTTTTTGCGGTTCTTATGTACCGGCCTGTTCCATAGACAATATATAGACCAAATGCGCTAATTAATGAGTTTATGAGTAATCATTGTGTGCTATTTATAGTCAACGCGAAATATTAATCTATGGATTCCAATGAGTATTATGCATGTAGCGAATAATTAAATTGACCTAGCACACGGCCAAAGTATTAATGTGTTGGTTTTCGTGTATTCATTTTCAAACGAAATGAGAATAATGTGTAAACAACGTATGCACTACGTTTGTTTTACGCAAATTATGAATTAATTAGATTCAAATGATATTATACATAGGCGCGCGTCTCTTGTATTTATTGTGCATGCAAGACATCGTTGAAATGCATTCTAATTTTTGGAATAAACTAACCTCTACTGTCACATGTGGCAAGTATGAAATAGCGTATCTGTCAATTTGATTATAGAGAATTAATTATCAAAGAGGTCAATATTTAGGTTGAAAATGCATGTTTCTATGGTCGCCCTAATTAATGATCTCATTTGATGAGAACAAATTTTAAACAACTGGCTAATCACAACGCAAAATTTTATTTTTAACAATATTCGAAATTAATTTTGTTTGCTTTAAAATCGTCCAAAATGTTTAATATTTAGTTCCTAAATGTATGGAACAGCCACCACGGGGTTTGTTTATAATTATGTGTTCATTGATATGAACTTATATGATGGGAATATATTTGAACAGCAAGCTTATCATGTCTTTAATAGTTAGATTTCATTAAATTACTGACTTGAATGAATTACACACGATGTACATGCATGATATCTGGTCACGGGGTTTGTTTACTTTTCCGCGGACATTAATTTTCTTTGTATCATTCCTCAGAATATTTTATTTTAAAGTAAGATTTTATGCACAAATGACCTGATATTATTCACATTTGAAAGGAGCTGAATAATGTAAATAATCCATCGTGTAGTAACCAATCCCACGTGTACTTCATTTGCGTTTGATTATTAATTATGAAGATTACTTAAGTGATGAACCCGTACACTATATATAATTGAGCTTTATTTGACTCATATGCTTTTATACAAAAATGACCAGATGTATTAATATTTGAACGAAACTTTATAAAGTAAAAAAGACAGCGTGTATTTCAATTGTGTAAGATTGATTGTGACTATTGATAAGGATATTAATTAACTTATTTGAGCGGAACAATACAGAAATAACCCGTGGAAGCGAGATTGTTGGCATACTTCAGGAATAAATTAAGATTTCTATCTAAATGCGAAATTTCATTTCTAACCATTCATAATGAAAACATTAATGTCTTACACAGTATGTTCATATCGTGCAATCTTTGTGTATGGAATATTGTGTATTGGATAAAATTAGAATTGAATATTTACAATGAATCATCCTAAATTATTGACTTGAATGAATTACTCACGATATAGATGTATGATAATCAGGTCACGGGCTATATTTTAATATACTTTTCCATGGACATTTTATTCTCTCATTTGCACTGAATATTTTATTATAAAATAATAAAAATACCGCCCTCAACAACTTTTAGATATGATTGGCTCTATTCATACTCAAATAACGTTTGGTTTCGTTTAAAAATCGTTAAACATGGTCAATATTTGGTTGCCACAAGATTTGATTTAAAAGTGATCAAATACTGTCATTAACAGCCAGGATTGATTTGTATATTGAAAAACAGCGTGTATCACCTTAGTGTTTTCAAAATGATTTGAAATGAAAAATTGCAAAAACAACTATCAATTTTGAAATAGAGAACTTATTGTAATTGAAGAGAGTGGGCATACATTATCAATAATGAGTTATTTTGCTTTAAAACCGTCCAAGATGGTCAATATTTAGGTCGGGAATACATGCTACAATGATCACGAGTTTTGCTTATATTTTTTTAATTGAGATCGTTTAAATAAACGCCCTTATTACTGCTGTTATTTAAATGGAATAAACTTTCAACAGGCTTTCACATTTCTAACAATTCTAAAAGAAGAAATTAACGTCAAACACAACAAGAATACCTTTGAATATCAATTTTACCTTAAATGTGTTGATAGTATGAAATTTAGGACGGCCATGACACGACTAATCACTTCATCTCACAAATTAAAAATTGAATCGGGCCGATGGCACAAGCCAAGAAAAGTTCCATTAGAACATAGAATTTGCGTTAATTGTAATAAGATCGAAGACGAGTATCATTTCATTCTTGAATGCACACACTATGCTGAGATAAGGAACATCTATATAAAAAAGTATTTCTGGTTTAGACCGAGTATGTTTAAGCTTACCCAACTTTTTGAGAGCAAAAATTAAAATCATAATACGTAATTTAAGTATTTACATTTTTAAAGCATTTCAAATACACGATTCTTTATTATAACTCCCACCAACAAATTTGTTAAATCGTAGTTTTATCCTTCACATAGATTCATCTATATATATAATTATAAAGTAGAAATGTAAAATTGGTATTTTGTACAGTATTGTCTATTACTGCATGTATTGCTAATTATGCACAAATATCGGTTGTCTACCTCATTGCTTAAATTGCATGTATATCAAATTCCATGTCAAGGCATGTGCATATATACACTGAGAAACTGGTTATGAACTATCTATGCGTTACAAGTTGTGTATATATAATGTTATTAATAATAACCATTAACCACGGTTCTGTATCATAAATAAACTATATATCGCGCACTCTTTGTGTACAGAATATTGTAGATTGGTATATATACGAACTGAATATTTGCAAACCGCGTGTAAATTTATAATTTTCAAAATGGTTTAAAATGAAAAAATAGCGAATTTATCAATTTGATAATAGAGATAATAAAAGCGCGTGGAGATAGAATATCAATAATGAGTTATTTCGTTAATCATGTTACGGGATTTATTTACTTTTTCAGATGACATTTTCTTTCTAAATAAAGTATTCAATTTCTAACATGTCGAAATGAAATAAATACGTCCTTCACAACAAACTGATACTGAATATCAGAGAGTCTGTGTGTATTCATGTATGAGTATTTGTTCCTAGAACAAAATAGCAAACTGTTCAATATATATGATAGATATGTGAAGAATAAATGTGCGGTTCTTATATACCTATTCCATAACATGGACAATATTACGACTAGAAGTCCTAATTTATAATGAGCTTATAAAGTGAGAATAGTTTGCTAATAAAGCGCGTTACCAATATTTCACTTAAATCATCAATATGTTGATTCAAATGAGTATAACGCATTTAGCAAATAATAAAAATGACCTAGCAAACGACCAAACAATGGATGGGTCATGTCATTGGTGCCGAGGTAACTTGTTTCAAACGACATGACACATATTTTGTAAATTGCATGGGCGCTACGCTTTTTACGCAAATTTACAGTCTATTAGAATCATGTGATACTACACAGGTATTGCTTTTCTTAAAAAAATATCAAAGTGGTCAATATCTACGACAATAATGCTTGGAATCCAGTCGCGTATCTTGTGTACGTTTTCATTGTCTAATGTAATATGATGAGAAATATTTGTAAACAACAAGCCGTTACACATATCGTAAATGACATGGTATTAAACATACAAGACATCATAGAAAATAATTCTTAAAAATTCTTAAATTTTAGAAGAAACTATCTCCCCTAAACTGTCTATGCATTGAAGCCACCGTGATGTGTATTCACATTTATATGATTTGGTTGAAAACGAAACGTAAAATTGTAAATATCTACGAACAAGATGCATTTATGTCGCGAGATCGTTGGTGTGTTTCTTGTACAGATTATGATTTCTTTTTAGATATATTATTTAATTTCTAACTTATCAAAACTTATACACAAGACAATTATATTGGATATCACGGAATCGCTCATGTGTATTTGTATTTATCAAGTTTATTTGTTTCTCGAACAAAATGTGCACATGTTCAATCTATTAAATTCAAATGATAATATTCATGTAGCGAATAATAAATTCAAGCCGCGCGGCTCTTTCATTTATTGGACACAAAAGATATCATAGAAGATAATAGTATAATTTTCTAATAAACTTACCCCCCCCCCCCCCCCCCTCCGAAAACTCTATGCGTAAAACGAAACGTGTATTTGTTTGTTTACATGTTTTGGTGGAAAATAACCTGCGCATTTGTAAATATTCATACTCTTCGTAAGAATATAAACAAACAAAAGTTAATGAAATATGTGATATGCAGTTATTTGTATTGATAATGATGTTTTTCAAATACATTCTGTAATTATACTTATCGAAACTGTGCAATTTCCAATGAAAATTATAAGGCAGTTTAAAATATTAATTAGTTACTGACTAAAACTCTTGACAACCACCAATCCCATATTAAAGAGTGTTTATAAAATGCTAGCAATGTATGCTGATATGAATATCACATATGACAATACGAACTGGGCTTTTTTTAATATTAAAACATTGTTAAACAATATTGGTATGACTGACGTGTGGAACAATCAGTTTATTATATGTCAACCTAAATACTTGACTATAAAACAACGAATTACTGATATGTACAAACAATAATGGTATGCACGAATCAATAACTCAACGAAACTTTCTACCTTTTGTTTATTTAAAAATGATTTTAACATGGAAACATATTTCAATTCAATAGTTGAAAACGAATATAGAATTTCACTAAATAAGTAAAGAATGTCTGCACACGACCTTGCTATAGAAACAGGCAGGTATACCAATGTTGATAGACAGCTTAGAAAATGTTTAGCCTGTTCGATGGATGTAGTAGAAATGAATACCACTTTGTATTAGCTTGTCCTAAATATAGAGATCTTAGACTGAAGTAGATGGTCGACATTGAATAAATTTATATCTTATTGAGCTGTTAGTCCGAGCGCACAATGAATAATTTAGGAAAGTTTGTCTACCATGCTTTTAGATTGAGATCACAGGTACAATAAGTAAATTAATTTGATTTTTCAATAATATCCATGTATTTATAAGCCTTGAAATATGTGCATACAAAATTATACATAATATTGTCAAATGTAATAATTTATTTGATATAATATCATGCATTATCTATCTATCTATCTACATAATATTTTATGCAAGCCATTTGTTCTTCAGAAAAAAGTTCTAGAGTTGTTTGAATTTGTGTTTTTCACTGTTGTTTGTAAGGCTATAAATATGTGAATATTTAATGCTGAATAAACATTATGTTATGTACAAATCCGAAATAAATTACTTACTTACATATCGGTCTAAGTATTGTCATGTTTGGTTTTGAGTAATCATTTTTCATACGAATTTAGAATAATTAGTAAATATCATGCGCGTTGCATATGTTCTACGCGAATAAAGAATTTATTAGATTCATTTGATATTATAAATGTAACATTTATTTTAAATGCAAGTCTCGTGTCTCATGTATTTATTGTACATAAATATCATTGAAATTCTTTTTATATTTTAAAATAAACTATTTCCTCAATTGTATATGTATTGAACTACACCTGCATGTGTTTGTTTACATGCTTTGGTAGAAAATTATTATTTGTATTGTATATTTGTTTTGTTTTGACGATGAACATTGTACAAGTCTCTAATAAAAGTTCTGTTCTGTTGAAAATTACCTCTAGAATTATGAAAATATTTAAAATCAATATGACATTAAACGATAACATGGTATTGTTGACGTATTCCACGTACAATATTTCATTTTTCATCTTCATATGCACCAATTGAAATTAGTTAAAGGGAATTCACGGTATCAACAGAGCGTAGACTTACACAATATCAATATGAAAAGTGCACGAGTTTTAGCCGCATTCTCTCACAGTTGTTTGTACAAAACACAAAGAAAAATATCAATATGCTGTTGGAAATGACTTATACACATGTTTCTCTTCACGTTCACTAATTTATATGTACACGACCATTAAAATTGAATTATTTTATTCATTCTTCATGCGCAATCACTTTGAATTTTGTACTTAATCTTGTAACAAGTAATGGTTGTTCTCCAGTATTTTTCATATTTTGAAATATATTTATATTTCGTGTTTCATATTCCGAATGAAAACACACACACGTGTATACAAAATCTTCTTTAAAAAAAACACGCTTTGTTTGATGAGAATTGAATGTAAACAATTGCAATTACAAATTATTTTTAGGCTCGGGTCTCGTGTACTTGTTTTACATTCGGCATTTCAATGTAAATGTTCAATTTTTACGTTGTTCATCAATTGTACATATATTGCGCTTTATAGGTATCAATTTGTTTAGATGGTTTTGTCGATAAACAACTGTGTAATTGTCAACATTTAATCTGCGACGAAAATGATTTTTTGTCGCGAAGTTTGTTTGCTTATTTCAAGATAACATTTTTTATCAAACATACAAGATCGTCAATGGTGACACGTTCTAACGACATGAAAAATTAATACATAGGGCTTAAATTATCTGTTCATTTTTTTAAAATCAGAATAATTCGAAATCAATTTCGTTAGCTATCGTTACTTACATAAACATACCACGCAACACCAAACATTTAGAAGTTTATTTCATGATTTGTTAAAATGGATTTTTGTATATCTAAGATTAAACACGAACCTTGCTCATTCCACCGGTCCTAATATTTATTACACGCTTTTGATTAATCAAACCCTCAGTTCTTAATATGTTGGAAAAAAATAAAAGTTAACCTGTTGCATGCCCTGACTGTTATATATTCAACTTGATATTGAAAATATTTTTCAGCATCTGTATACTAGTAACTTGTTTTGTTTGTCATGATGTAACGATTTGTTTTATTTCAGGAACAAATTACTTGATTCAAAACATACTTTAGCATGCCTTTATATAAATACCGTGGAAATAAATTGAAAAATGTAAAGAAACCAGCCTTAACACATCTTTATTCCAGGAAGTTAACATCCTAGTAAACTAATTCATTTCATTGTGTTGAATTTAAAACAATCCGACGTGCAAATTTCTTGAAAATGATTTGCTTTATTATGGTCCTGGTTATTCAATTAATACTATGAAAATTATATGGAACACCCTGTCGCGCATGTCAGTTTCGTAAACAAAAACAATTTTCAAAAATAATTTCTTCCAAACCCTAAAAAAATAGTGCACGTGAAGTTAAATTATGTGAGGGGGCCTATCATGGTGACAATTAATTGCAGTGATCAATAATATCCACTTACTTCGTAAAATTAATCATATAATTCCAATATATATATATTCCATAATTCCTATTTCCTAACCACAAATATATAACACACTCAGCACAAACACTTTGCACATTTCACTAAGCACAAACATTAAACACTTAGCGCAATTATAAACACTTTTTCTAAAACTTCTTTTTTTTCACTGGAAAACTCGTAGACCACAAAACTGCTATGTCCTGTAATTCGATGGTAAATGAGTTAATAATGGAATGAAGTACATATCACATTTAATTAAGTAACAACAAATATACCTTATATGAGTAATTAAACACTGACAGTTCATTGCAAGACACAAATACTTGTAAATACGCACTTGTAAGTTAGACGAATAAGTATATATCTTCAAGACATTAATGGCATGCGTATTAACTTACTATCAATTACACGTACACGTTAATTAGGAGTAGAATTTATTAATATTTATAGGTAAATTTGTACGTGTAGGAAAGTTTCAATCGGCAGTATACAGTGTAATCTCTCTAAAGCAACACCCTTTGGGAATAGCAAAAATATGTTGTTGTTAAGAAGTTGTTGCTCTAGTAAGCGAGTTTACAATATATGACATAATGAACTTAAATACAAAAACATGTATACTTATCCACACATGGAGTTATCCAGCTGCAACATTGCCAAATGTCTGCACTTAGCAGAAACAATATGTACAATCGCTAGGCCAAAACAATAAACAGCTCACACTTGGAATTGCATGGAAACATACACGTTATTGCTCGTTGTTTGTCCTGAAATTAAATGGTAAAATAGTTATTCAAGAAAAATAACTGTAACAAATGTAAGTACTGAAAATTAATTAAGTACATGATCTTGGTACAAATAATAAGTATATGGGGCGTACACATCCTAATGCAATTGCAATAAAACAAATAAGAATCTTTCAGTAATTAATGTCAGATCGTAATTAATTTTCAAAATTATGTGCATGCTAGAAACAGAGCAATTGGTAAATATAACACGTGTATTTTAAATCATATATATGGGACAGTTTCAATCAACTGTCTTTATGTATATCATAGTAAGTGTGTCTATGCATATACATGTTATATAATGAAGTATACAATTTGAGTTATTCGTACTGCAAGGCTGTTAAATGTTTGCTTCCACTAATAGAGCATTTATTTAAATCTGAAACATTATACCTAATTAATCTATATATAAATTACAATCGACAGATACAAGATTTTGTATTCGTTTGAAATAAACTATAAACAACAGAAGCGGTAAACACATTATGTGATATGTTGTTCTCCTAAACATTCAAATTCAATGCATTTATTGAAGTTAATGAATGGCGAATAACGTCTGCCAGATGTGCATGTTTTTAAGAACTTATTTGATGAAAATAAATTGCAAAACATAATCAACATACTTCATAATAAACCAACTCCACATTCGCTATTTCAATCAGAGGAAACGGTTTTATCGCACGTGTACATCCACGGATATTTCACATAATCATTTTAGTAATAGCACAGCCAGAGAGAGTTTTCCTCAAAATAGTCATCGTATAGGCTTTTACAGGCGGTTCGCTATGACGAGCAACATTCATTAATATGACAGAATTCCGATTAATTGACAACAGTTTATTAAAACACTTGGAGGTGTAATCCGAAATGAACATTCAGTCCCGATATTTTCCATGCTTAGGTATATTTTAATTCAAATTGTCATCGATTATCCGAAGTGTTTTATCAGAATACCATGTCTTATCCGACGTGATAATCAAGTCCCTAAAATCACTAAAACTCGTAATTACACACCTATAATCCACAATTGGCAATTCAATCGAAGACTTAGATCAACCTGTGTTAAAGGGAATCGTCGTGTCAAAAGGTGCGAACCATGAATAATGAGGCCAAACATAACAATCCATCGTTTGCTCGCACTAAATAATGGGTGCAAATTTATCATATTATGACACTAATGCGGTATGATGGTTATCTTTAATTTTGGCTTTATCAATTTATTGCATTAATTAAATAATGGTGACAATCAGTATTAAACGTGCTCACATTAATTCTCGGTGTTTAAACCAAAATGGCCGACAATAAACCAAACATACAAAACATAAGACCGTTATAAATCCCCAGCACGTGAGTTCGTAATCATACCATTACGGAAAACTATGGGACGCCATAGCTGTCTGACAATAAACAGGACCTGTTTGTGCTATGAATACATGCATATCATAACCTGACGTCTCACTATACGAGGACATTTTGTCATTATACACTGTGAAAATATATCATTGGATGATGCCAACCATTTTCCGTACCATGTACATGCTTATTATATTAAGTTACTGTACCATTATACTATGACCAGTTATCCTTATTTGATATGCTTGATTGTCTTATTATGCGGTTCAAATTATATGATTGGTACCTTAAACACAAGCAAAGCCTTTATGCGCTGTAAAGGCAATAAGCCCTCGAGTCACCGTTTATGGAGTGCATCTTTTTTTCGATATACAATGATCGAATTGAGTTTAGACTGTTTCCCTTGATTGCACGAGCGTTAGTAGGGTTACGTATATAATTCCAATGTAGTAAAAGTCTAATGATCGCCCTTTGCTTCTGTTCCGCCATAAGACATTTACCATGACCGTTCGTGAAACGGTTGAATTCGTCTTGCAGAACATTGACATCCACAGTCAATTAGACGACTTCAATAGTTATGGAGTGGAGTTCGGATCATTACTAAATTTATCAGATAATGAACTTAATTAGTCGTCTTGATGTCACAACCATTGGTGATAGTGTTCGACTAAGGGAGAATGTTATGGAAGTTTGATTCCAAGACTACATGAACAACAGTTGCGATGATGTAATGACAAAGAAGCATCGTATTATAGCCAATAGTAATCTTACAATGAAAAATTAATATCATTATTGGCAATTAAATACTTGTATGGAGTAAAAGTAATTGCCCGCCATATACTGACCATGTATCACAACAAAGGGACTATTAATCAACATGTAATGAAAAATATATAATTATTCTAGGTAATGATGAGCATATAATTTAAAATGAACAAAACATGATTACGAAGTTTACTACGTAAACTGGCTAGCCGATTCATAAAATAAAAAGCTAACCACAAGTAATTACTGACTTTCGTAATATAGTAAAAAAGCAATGGAATAAGTAACGGATACACAACGTATCAGCGTATACTGACAAAAAGTCATAATGTACATGTAATGATAAAGGACAAGTCATATTAAGATGGGACAAACTCGTTCATTATGTATTCACGGCACACACTTGTTCTACTTTATAATGTACAGACTGCTAAATGATGTTCGATAGATAACCACACGAACGCGAACATCCTTATTACACACAAGTCATATACTTATATCTGTATTAAAACATCTTTTGATAACTTTGATAGAATACAGATTGGCATAAACAAACAAGATCATAAAGATGTTATGCAGATATGCATTTAAAGTTGTGCATTATTAGTGAGAAAATTCGTTAACCCGATGCGGGGCTCAAACCTCCTGCTTGCTAGGCAGATACTCTACCAACTGAGCTAATCGGGCTGGTGAATATCGCAGCAAATTTATTAACTCAAATACTATAGATAAAACACTGCTAGAGGTCACGTACAAACTACCAATGCTGTGATAGCTGGTGCCACTAGATGGCGTTTTAACGTCGTTTAGTTGCTAGGTTACCGAGGTCAAACTGTAAAAAGAAACAATATTTCCGTATGCACTGCTACTTCAGGTATGACTCCTCCAAATGTCATGCCATTCTAACAATTCATGCCATTCTTTTTTGCCGAGCAACACCGCGGACTACCTTAAAGATTGCATATAGATTGACTTTCAAACCACACTTGTAACTTTTTCTTTGGACATACCGGCACCCAGTATACTTTCAATAAAGTTCTTGGCATGTCAAAAAAGGGATTTCATTTTACAAATTCCAAAGCGTTTTATTTCAAATGACAACACTATCTGTAAGACTAGTGGACCATTATGGTAAATACTACCACAGAACATGTTCATCTAGCATACACGTGCTAACCGCGTCTCACATTGTCAAACGAAATAAAATGTACACATTTATAAGTGCTAAAATCAATTAATCCAGGACAGTCTGTCTCAAGATCGATACAATCTACTACATGATTTTGTTAATGACGACTCTTAAAATCGAAAGGTTTTTGTTCAGTGCATTCCTTTTCATGATAAAGTATCATTAAGGTATTTACCTCTACAGGGTGTCCGGATAAAAAGGTTACACTTTCGTTTCCGTTAAATGTCCCGATGAATGTATAATATATACATAGATATGTATTTGTGTCATAATACCTGTTATATATCTTTAGATTTTGCACTTCAGTACACATTTGAAGACAAAAGTACATTATTCATCACTGACGACGTTTTAGATATTTCTGACGTTGAGGTGACGACCTCATCCGATTCACTTCCATTTCATTTAAAAATAATTCCTATAAAAATCATTCAGTAATTGTTTGGCATGATACTAGTAGTCAAATCATGTTCAAATGACAAGAATAACAGATCTATTGACATCTTATGCCATGTGCATCAATACAGAACGCATGCAAATAAAGAACATTAAAAAAATAATCTGGGTTGAACATATCAGAGTCTTGTATACTTATAGTAAATTATGAAGCCTCGAATTTTCAGTATGTGTTTGTCCATTTTGCGACTGACTTGTAAAATGGCCAGTGTGCACATATGCCCTTAAGTACACTTTGAACAAACATACATACATGTATGTACATAAACATTTAGTTGCATTTATACGACTATACCCCCAGCAGAGATTTTCAAAAAGTGACTCCAGAAGACACTTCAATAATTGAACTTTCACGTTTATATCGTTGTATAAATCAGATACACAAACTCGTATTTTTCTTCAGAAATGTCTTCTTACTTACAGACAAGATAAACAAACATTTTACTCGGCTTCGTCTCGGACAAAAATTGCTGTAATATGTCTAAGCAACCCGTCTACATGTAAGAATTAAGACATTTTTTAAGAAAACATTGTATTTACTTGCATAGCATACATGTACAGCATAACCTCTGCGGAGCAATATCTGGCGGAAACAACAAAAAGTGTTGATCTGCAGAGGTGTTGCTCTGCGGAGGTTCTGGTTTTTCGGGCGGGTCGGGTCTTGGTTCCAGTATGTTGTCAGTGTATACAAGATGTACATGTAATTTATTTTTTGTGTTTAAATATATAAACATTCATATGTAGCTCTTATTCTGCTGTTTACATCACATATGTACAAAGCAAATTCAATATTATACTGTAATAATAACATATGCATAGGAAAAATCTTGCACCAAGTTTCAGTCTGCGGACTGATCAAATACCAGTTATACAAGGTCTTAATACCAGTCCGATATATTTTTTGCTACAAATATCTCAATATTATTACAATAAAATGTAAAATGGATAGTTGAGTGTGTAAGTACTTTGACATATTTGTCAACATCCTGTCTTTAGTGTCTTTAACTACTGATAATATATCTCTAAATATAATTTATGTGTGGAATATGTTAGTAATGGTTGCATTGCAACCCTGTATGTATTACTGAATCAGAGTCCAGACATTAAATCATCAGACGGTAGACTTCCATCTCAAACATTGACATAAATTATAAATATAAAACACAACACATCTTAATAATTTAATTGTTTCAATTTCAATGAGTTTAAAATTCTGTTATTCAATGATTATTCAGTTTCATGTACAGATACTTAATATGGTACAGTATATACAGCAGCCAATTCACCTAACCAGTTTTCCTGGACTGTATTCTAACCAGTATTAACCCTTCCACAAGCAGACGGCAACTTCCCCACATACTCAGGGTTCTCAAAAGCAGCAGGCAGCAGGCCAATTTAGCCACTTAGAAATGTGTTTGGGCCTGTTAGGAATCTCAAAAGGCCGCTTAGAAATGTGTTTGGGCCTGTTAGGAATCTCAAAAGTTTATGAAATAATGATAAAAAATGCCCAGACCCCCCCCCCCCCCCCCCCCAGTAGCAGGCCTGTTAGTCTAGCTTCTGGGCCTGTTGGCCACAACCTTATTGAGGACCCTGCATTACGTGGAGGTAAATCAACATTTTGTCAAATTTATTGACCCTTCCACAAAGAAACAGTAAGTAACCCACATATGAAAGAAAATTGACAGCTTCGTCACTAACAACTGGCCTTTAAATTTTAATTTAATACATTTACACATTTTTTTCACAGTTTTAAAAAAATGACTGAATCTTCGGCTGCACAGTCATAGCAGTACAAGTCATGTCTGTTAGCTGAGTTTGTAAATCCATTACAGTACACAGCAATTTATTATTTCCCTTTTTTATGCTTTAAAATCACCCATTCCCAGATCTGACGCAAGTTTGCATGCCTTCTCCTGTATCAGTGGTCCTGATAGCCCAATTCTGCCATGGTTGCAGTCTGTGATCCAACGTACAAGAAGATTATCCAAATCATGATTAACATTAACTGATATTTTCTGACGTTTAGCGTCACTGTTAGAGTTGTATTCTGTGATGATCTTTGATTTTCTCTTCCCACAACTCTGAAATACAGTAATACAAAAAAGGCATAAGAAATTATGAACATTACAATAATAATCAGTATGCATTGGTCAATAAGTAACTCCAGGAACCATGGCTGCAGCCATACAAAGGTAGACACAAAATAATATTTTTAAAAATGAATAAATTAAATTCATTTTAACTAGGCCATTTTTTTATTCACTGAGTGACTCGGTCATGTTCTGAAAAATAATCATTTTACAATGTCAATCTGTCGCCACTGGCAAAATTCTCCTAATATTTCTTTACCAACATTATCAGAATGTTAAGAGTAATGAAACATTTTGAATTTTTTAACAGTAAATTATAATTTAACACACCTATTTCTGAGTTCTACGATACCCAAACTGAGTGGCAATAGACTGGGCAGATTTCCCTTGCTCAACCTCTGTAGAACAACACCCTGTGGGAGCTGCAAATGTTGGCCGTTGTTCAGAGGTGGTAGCTCTACGGAGGTTGGATTTATAGTAAATACCAGCTTAAGGAAATTTTGAAGATGTTGTTATACAGAAGTTGTTGCTCTACTGAGGGCCGCTCTGGAGAGGTTGTACTGTATTTAAAACTAAGATATCTTGGAGAAAAGCATGCTGCACGAAACAAATTATATGTATGAAAAGAAAGTGCACTGAAGTGTATGTACAAATACCATAGATAGAATTACATAGTCCTATAAGTGACAGGCTTATGTCGGTATCGTTCCGTTATGTACAGTGAGTTTTACGCCGATTTTCATTTATATCTTAATTTTACTAATATACGACAGCAACATAATAACCACTTCACCTGAACTGTATTCTAACCAGTACATTTGTACTAACTTACTCTTCCGTTAGGAGCCTATTACTTCTCCACCGTAGTTATATAGCAGAAAATCTACTTTTTTCAACTTTACATGCATGTATGACCAGCCGCAAAAGTTCTGTTCTGCTTTACGAGAACTACATGTATATAAAACTAGATCCGAAACATCTACTATTTCATTTCGAAAACAATCGCATGATATGATATCCATAACGACGAAATGTTGAAAAACATTGGTAGCATTTACAACAAGGTGCCTGCTTACCAAACAAATATTGAGGCAGCTGATGGGTATTTTTTTCATTTGGGGTCAGTGTAAATACAAACTCCTTTTTGTAATTTATTTACTAGTATATAGTACTTGTACCTGTGAATTGTAATACAGTGCATCTATTTTATTTCAAACAGCAATATATAGCCGTCTTATTAAATATCAACCTGTAATTCACAAGATACATAAAAAACTTCCCCACTAATATTATTACATGCACTATAATTCAAAAAAGTAATACCTGAGATCATTTATTGTTCCATGTCTTTTTAAACTTGTTGTTCACTTTACTATCAACGTAAATCCAAATTGTGATATGCTTATACAAGGGTAATATCTCATTCATTAAATAGCACGTGGTCTTACTTCAGCCTATTTTGCTACCATACACAGACAGTCACGAAAATATCGTGTTGTGCTACCCGTAATGTTTACAAACTGTCGATCCTCCCACGCAATTATAAATTGTCCATACCTATAGACTGTCAATGTACGAGTTAAATCAAAAGGACATTTACCCCTCTTCCCCCTCACACCAAGTGCATTATTAAAAAAAACACTAAAATAACTCTCTTTACATACCATGTCATGATTTGTATAATTGTATTATGTACTTGTATTATCTTGTATTGCTAAAGCAACGAGGGGTAATAAAGTCATGTTCTGTTCTACATAAATGCGACCGCACCCAGCTGAAACAAAATTTATGGTATTATGTTTTTCATATAAACGTAAGCAACAAAACAATTCAGATACTAAATTAATTTTGAATAATACGAATTTACAAAACGTCAAAATACATTGAGTACCCGGTGTATCTTGTCTTGGGACACTCAGTTTTATAGAATTTGCTCTGCTCAAATATCATTTCGAACTTTTAAAATGAAAGCTCCGTTTCTATCTGAGGACATGGAATTATTTTTACGATGCATACATATTGTCAACAATGGACTATAATGTTGCACAATTTAGGGTATGAAAAATCTATATTTACTACATTTATAGTTTTATGATGCAATTACGTGTGGCGAAAAATCTTTGTATACAAAAAAAATATTTTAGTAAACTATTTTTTATTGGTTAACACTCAAGAATAAATGTCAATATTACGAGACATTGTTAGACTTCAAACCAGGCATTATTTTTGTACTGATAATATTGACGAATTCTTAACATTTTTCTAATAACAGCTAATATAATGTACGTTCAATTTCAAGCTAAAACTTAGTAACACGTAAACATAATAATACTATTTTCGTGAACAAATCTTTCTCATTCATATCTACGAGAATCTTGAACAATATCCCGCTTTCAGTTCTGTCATAATCTAAAATTCCATCTTTTAAGAATCATCCGCCCTGAAACTATATCTACAAAATATGCAAACTCGCTGAACTATCCACTTATTAGAAAAAAGCCAAAGGATTTGATTTCTAGGTGCATGCTTATAAGTATTTTCATATCTATGTCGATTGCTGTTGTTTATAATGTTTAATTTTCAGTTTTTGCATATGTTGTTTGAAGGTCATGTTGTATTTTATGGCGTCATAAATTTATTATATGTGTTCATACAATCATGCTATCTTAGTTAAATAGATGTATTTATTATCATTGATTGGTTGGATAATATGTCTCAGATTTCATAAATGAATTGTAGTTACAGCAGATATTTAACAGTATTGCAATACGAATGACTATTTTTGTCGATAAATATACTTTTACTACCATATAAATATCATATGTACCTTCATAGACTCGCTTACTATGGTATTTTTCTGCCGTAACTTGCCTCTTACGGACTCCCTTCCGAGATCTATAAAAAATCAAGAAGTCAGTGTCCTTTCCTCGTATTTTATTTTACAAAGGTATATTCACATGTAAAGTCAGCATAAGAGTCTCTACATGTATACATAAACATATAATATACATGAACATTTTATGAAAATCATGAAATTATAATACTTTCAAATCATACTTTTAAGTAGATCATTTTGGATTTGCATAAACCATAAGTAAATAATCCCAAACTAATTGACTATAATAAATTTTACTAAAGATAATAACCATTTTAATCAAACAACAAATTATCAATAATTAAATAGAAATACCTGAAGACATCATTGTTTAGTATTATTGACAAATTAAGATAAAAATATAACTGTTTAAGAATTTCCGGGTTCTGTTTATTTGCTTTTAACCCAATGATTGTAAAAATCAACCCAAATGGCTTTAATTAAACAAAAGGAAAAACGACCGAAAAGGCTCTCAGCAATTCAAATGATACTGATACCAAAAATAACCAGTTTCATCAAATTGACATGTTACATAAAAATCCATTAAAACAAAGTGAAGTGATGTAATGTTTACATCTGTATACAGATATTCTGACTAATTTACAACAGTAGAAATATCAAATTTAGATCCAATATGCGCAAGTATATTTTAATTCATTCCAACATTTAATTGTACTTTCTGCACCTGTATCTTCAAAAACTACTTACTATCAAAGAAAAAGCCTTTCTTTAATAATTAAACTTCAGTGTAAAAACATAAGTCCATTTTACAAACTTCTAGAACAAAAATAATCATAAAATCTTACCTATAAAAAATCAAGAAGTCAGTCCTTTCCTCGTATTTTATTTTACAAAGGTATATTCACATGTAAAGTCAGCATAAGAGTGACTTTACCGAGGAAAGACACGATTTTTAACAAACGACCAAAAAGGGGTCCTGACCAATGGACATCGTCATTACAAAATTTTAGCGGAAGGCGCAGCCAATGAAATTTGAGCAACTTCTGTCCGAGTATGAGACGCTGGAAGCTTGGACCGAAAAAGGTGCTAAAAGGGCTTTTGTTCGAAACCATCAAAATATGTCTTAAGCCGGTATGTTTGTGTACACTACAATCAACAGGAATTAACAGTTTTATCTAAATACTGATTTGTTATCAAAAGAACTATTTATTTAACTAAATCTGGAATGCTTTCCTTTGTCTGTGAAAAAGTTGCATTTGACACAACAAATTTATAATAATAATTTCTTTAATTTCAGTGAAAAATGTTCATGTTAAAAAATCTTAATTTTTGGTGCATAAAACCTTCCCCTCCTCTATTTTACTTTATTCCTATAAAGTACATAAATGAACAACACAATATTTACATAATTATGATGTACTGTAGGTGACAAAAATAATGTCCCATTTTCATGTTAAAAAATCTTAATTTTTGGTGCAGTCATTTAAGACTCATAAAATGTACTTAAACAGATTAAGTAATCTGGAACATACAGTGGTTTTTACCTAATAGTTTAATTACACCTGTTCACAGACTATAACTAGAATAATTTGTACATTTATAGTTTGTCTTTTACAGACCACAATTAATACAATGACTTATCTTTTCACTATATAAAAAAAATACATGGTTATTAACAATAATAAAACAATACAATCATATATATATGCATGTATACAATCATAATTTCAAGCAGGTGCAAACTTTTAGATTTTGCAAAGCAGTGGTCAGTTTTGAGATCCTAAAGGTATTAGCAGGTTTGCATGTTTTACATAGAAATGCACAGAATATGGCTTTTTCATAACTTGACGGAGCCGTCTGGACATCAGAGTACCTACTTTCAGGCTTGATGAAACATGTACTGAGTTTTCATTGAGTTTATTTTGTACTACAAACTTATCCCATGTAAATGTTACTATTGGTGCCCATAAACCCTGTACCTGTATACAATGAATAGTCTGAGGCACTGTAATTTTCCAGTAGTTTGGACACAGAGACAGGCTAGTCAGAGGCAAAAGAACACATGAATCACCATTTGTGATTTCAACAATAAGCTGAGTATTTCGTCTGAATGTCAAGTTCCTAACTAACAATACTGTAACAAAAATCATAGTTACTACTCCAAAAGCTAGTATATAATGGTCTAAAGTGATGTCCAAGTTTTCCCAAAAGATATTTGAAGGTTTTGTGGTTGTTTCATCTTTCTTATACACAAAAGATGGCAATGTAGCAGCTTTAACTTGCTTAACACTTGTGTTTTGCAAAACAGAAACTATTATTAACAATTTTCTAAGCTTCAATCCCATAAGAATTATGGTAATCAAACAAAAAGCTGCAACAGCAGTGGTACAATATAAAAGTATATCATCAGTAGAAGGCCAGTCATCCTGAAGGGTGATATCCCCTGATAATAATGGATCAGTTAGTGTTTGAAAGACAATGGCATCAGTTTTAGCTGACTGTGTCAAATTTCAAGACTTAAATGTGCCTTCCTGTCATCTGCAACAATATTCTGCATTGTATGGTTGTAAATTCTAAACTGAGGTACATCCGCAGATAGAGGATTTTCAAACAAAGAATTACTATCAATGTCTTTTAAGTCAGTGTCATTGAAAAAATGTTGTAATAAAGCTAAATTTATAGGATGTAACATACTGGTTGTATTCTTGTGGCAAACAGACAATCTAGGAGGTATATACAAGGTTGATGTGGATATTGAACATTGACAAGGAACTTCTACTACACAAAATTTACACCCTTCTACCATCTTTTTGCCAGTTTTACAGTCATATTCCATTAAATCTACATTATATATCAGTACAGAAGTGTGAGATAACTGGACAATGCTAGATGACAAATGATTGATCAAAAATCTAAAATTACATATTTGTTTAATGAGACTTTTGTCATTCTTGAACAAAGCAGAAATACAGCTATCATGAGTGATAGGAAACAGTGTTTTACTAAATGTACATAACAGTGACTTCACTTCACCTTTACACTTGTTCAATTCAGTTTGTTCAAAAATTGCATAAAACTGCAAGTCACTTGTAATTGCAAAGGAATGTGGCAAGTTTAACAATTGTGTTGCATGGTTAGAAGAATCATTCACTGGTATAGGATATGACAAAACTTTAAATAATGACAGTGGTTTGTGAAATGGCATAATAGGGAATTTAACAGAAATATACAATGTTGAACCTTGTCTTGCATAAATTGTATCAATATTCTTATACACAACCTCTGGTTTATTGTACACCAAATGGAAACTACTGAACTTATCATGCAAAATAGCCTGAATGTCATTTATAGTATTTGACATAACAAGTGGGGGAATTAAATGAGGGGACAGTTTACCCTCAACCAAATCATACAATCCATCTAACAACTCATTATACAAGTGTTCAAGTTTCCTAGATTTCTCTATTTGTTTAGCAACCAAGACATTCATGGTAGAAAATGATTGTTCTAAGTTATCAAATGTCTCATATATTTGTGTCTGAATATGTTGAATAGCACCTTCATTTTCCTGCATTCCTGCGACAATGTTCTCAATCCTATCATCTAGAGTGTGCATATATGAAGCAAGATTATTATCATGTTGTTGGATACTATTAGCCATGTTTCTAGTTAACTTGTTTAGTGAATTTATATGCCTAGCTAACAATTCCACATCATCCGTGGTTGCGGTTCCAAATATTTATTTTGACAGTTTCCCTATAAATGGTAACAAAGATCTGCGCGATCTTGTCCGACTTTTCACCAACTCCCTTTCTGGTATCAGTCTAGTGATTGAGTTAATGGTACCGTTAATCATGACTTCAGTTTCTTGCCTAATCTGATTAATTTCTAGCAATACTTCATTCACAACTTTACAAGTCTTTGGTGTTTTACTACACCCTGCTAAATCCACAATGCTTATGCTCTTAGGCAACTTGATAGAAAATGTGTGGATCCAACTTTCTGCAGCCAAATGCATTGCACTTTGGGGTTCAAACACAACCCCATAATTCAAGCGCTGTAACTCACTAGGAAGACTACTAGATACCGTGTGACAACATAGAACCATGGAGACCAGAAACAGCATCATCCGGTTCCAGCCAACTAAAAATAGACAAAATGTCTGTTATCTACCCACAAACATAAAATTAGGCGTCCCTTACATTACATTCTACAGAAAAGACTGCTGAGAAAAGAAATACATTTATACATTGATTAAGTTCATTTACACACACACTCACACAAACAGCAAGCCTTAATCTGACTAGGGATAACTGATTATCTATAATATTGTCAAATAACAACAAGTTAGCAAATACCAGATTTATCTAATTCAGAAATCTCCAGTAAAACATCATGTCAATGATATAAATTCTAATGTCACCTTGCACACATTTATAAAAAAAATCCCAGTACAATAAATATTTTACTTAAAGGATAAAATTGTGTAGCATTAAGTATCTGATAGTTCTACAGCAAGAACACTGCAATTTGACCAACATAACAATATTGTACTTAATTTCTGATATCTATATATCTTCACTAAAACCATAACTCATTTACTGACAGTCATTTAACAATACCACAATTCACTTATGACATGGTACAACAGGAAATTATGAGGACATGCCTAGTTCAAAAGACTTTAACATGTTCAATATCCATTTGATTGTTCAAAATTAACTACATTAATTAATTAAAGTATCTATAAGGCTTTCGCCTTCTGCGTTTACCCAGTTTTGTATGAGTGATATAATACTGTTTCTGAAGGTCAGGAGTGACATCTCTTCCATCCTGCCATGATGGCTTAAACTTTGGGTTTGTCCACTCCAACAAGTATTGCTTTCTTCCATTCTTTGTCCTTTGTTTAAGGATTTTAATTACTGAATACCAGCACTTAACTGGTTTGGGTCTCTGAGGTTCCTTAGCTTTACTAGTTTCTGGGGAATTTAGCTTTGTGTAAGAGCTTGGTATCACATCCTTTGTATTATCATCATTTGATGGACCAGCTGTAACATCAACCTGATCTTTACTATGGTCGTCAATGTTCTGTTGTCCACCACTATTTTGGTCAACCTCTTCATTGTCATGGGTTTGGTTATCAGCTCTGTCATCATTATCATCATGTGTATCATCATTATAATCTTGTGTAACATCATCATCATCTCGCGTATCATCATCATCCTCTTGCTTATCATCATCAACCTCATTCTGTCTGACAATTAGAGCATGCCTATAATTGTCTGGACTGTAATATCTTTTCAAGTTCTTAGCATTGTCAAGGGATTTGGACGGTTTGTTAGTTTTACAGTTAGCTATCTTGTAATTATCCTGTCCTTGTTTCAGAAGTATGTAGTATGGACCATCCCATTTCTCTTCCAGTTTACTTGATAGACCTGTTGTGTGTTTGTGAACCTTTTTCAGCACCATTTCTCCTACTCTTAGATCCGATGGTTTCGCTTTAGCATCATGCCTCTCCTTGCTGTCATTCTGAGTGGTCTCAGTGTTAGTTTTAGCGTTTCCGTGGATTAATTTTAAGGTATGCAGCAGCTCTCTGACAATTGTTTTATCATCTGCTTTCAAAGTATCAAATGGAAGTCGCATTTCACCACCAAAAAGCATTTTGAATGGACTAAAACCAGACGTTTCTGTATTTGGGTTTGATCTCATTGCCATTAACGCAACAGGGAGGACTCTATGCCAATTCTTTTGGTCTTTTTGAACATACATGGCAATGGTTTTACCGATAGTTGCATTTTGTCTTTCAACGCAACCATTGGCTTGAGGATTGTAACTAGCTGTTTTGTGCCTAGCTACCTTATAAATTTCACAGATAGCATTGACAAGCTTCGACAAAAAGTTTCGGCCTCTATCAGTAACAATTGTGCTGCTTGCACCGTAACGACAGAAAATCTCATCATGCAACACCCTGGCAATTTCAGAAGCAGACTGTCTAACAAGAGGAAACGCCTCAACCCAACGAGTGAAACTACAAACACAAACCAAGATGTATGAATGACCTTCAGACGTTTTAGCGAGGGGACCAATAATATCCATGTGAAGCCTCTCAAATGGACCAACAACCGGAAGTGGGTTCAAAGGAGTGGTCGAAGCATTTGGATCTCTTTTCACCCTTTGGCACTTGTCACAAGACCTAACATAATCAACTGTCTGCTGGTACATACTTGGCCAATAATATTTAGTTTTGATGGTATCAAATGTCCTTTTCCAGCCAAAATGTCCATTATTGTCATGAACCTGTTCCAAAATGTGAAACCTAAGCTGTTTCGGTAAAGCTATTTGCATGATGAATCGCTCATCTGTTGGCTTCTTCCTGGCCCTATTTTGGTACCTGTGTATTAGAACGCCATCCAAAATGTGGTAATGTTCCTTTTCAAACAAAACTGTGTTTTTGATTTTGTCGTCTTTAGGAATTTCTCCATTTGCCAAATACACATAAATATACTTGAAGTCAGGACAGTCTTTTTGCATTTCAATTAAATCTTCAAACTTATCAGCTTCTTTAGAGTCCCCTATTGACTGGTCTGGCTGAGTATCCATTGCACAGACGGTAGCAGTCACGCCATATTCAATGTTTACTTCAAGCCATCCCCTTTCCTTATTGTCATCCTGGCAAGATTGTGGAACTTCTTCCAACGACCCTACCTCTTGTTCACTATTTTGTTCCTCTACATCCTGTCTGAGAGTTTGAATACCAATGTCAATTTGAGTGACAGCAGAATCAGATTGTGGCTGAGAGTCATTTTCAGACAGCCCTAAAATGTCCTCTGTTTCACTCTCTTTACTTTCATTACCTACAATGGGTCCACTTTCAATTGTACTAACAATGGCTTCCTGACTGACATTAGTACTGACAGATGCAACCATGTGGTTCTGGCTTTGACTATTTCTCAGACCCACACAGCCCACCTGTTCAGTTTCCTTAGGTGTATCCTTACTTCCATTAACAGCTTCCTGTGTATATCTAGACAGAGGGTCAGCGTTGTTGTCTGCACCTTTTCTGTAAATCACTTCATAATTGTAGCCACATAGCAACATGTGCCACCTTGCAATACGCCCATTTGTTGAGGTACTCATGGAATTCAGAACTTTAAGAGCTTTATGATCAGTAATGATTTCAAACTTTCTACCAGTTGATAAGTATGACTGAAATGCTTTGACGCCTTCAATAATTGCAAGACCTTCCAATTCTGATGCTGAGTAATTTTTCTCAGACCCATGCAATTCTCTACCACTATATTCTATCACACGCTCTCTACCTTGATCATCTTTCTGACCCAAAATGTATCCTAAACCAGATTTTGAAGCATCGCAAGTGAGAACAAAAGATTTTTCCATATCTGGGAAAGCAAGTATTGGGGCAGTCGTTAAGGCATCTTTTAGTGTATCTAAAGCTTTCTGGCACTCTGCCGACCAGACAAATGGCTTGTCCTTTTTGAGCAATTCAAAAAGAGGACTACAAATTTTACTATACCCCAAAATAAACTTTTTGTAGTAGTTTGTAAGCCCAAGTAAACTTTTGATCCCTTTTTGATCTTTTGGTGGTACCAAATTCCTTACTTTTTCTACCTTTTTCGAATCTGCCTCAATACCAGACTTGCTTATTACATGACCAAGATAGTGCAACTTTTTCTGAGCAAAATGACATTTTCTGGGAGACAGTTTAAGACCTGCTTGACGCAACCTATGAAAGACTTCGCTAATATGACCAAGATGTTCATCAAAAGTTTTCGAAAATATGACCACATCGTCAACATAGCACAAAACATATTTCCAAGCAATACCCTGCAAAACTTTCATCATTAATGACTGAAATGTGGCCGGAGCCCCCGAAAGACCAAACGGCATAGTTTGAAACTCATAAATTCCATCATACGTAATAAATGCTGCCTTTTCCTTACTTGTTTCATTCATTGGGACCTGCCAAACTTGGGGTTAGCCTCCCCAATTGAGTCAAACATATCAGACAGTCGCGGCAATGGATTGGCTATAGGCTTGGTGATTTTATTAAGTTTCCTATAATCTACAGCAAAACGATATTCCCCTGTCTTTTCCGTATCAGACTTCCTAACCAATACTACCGGTGAATGCCAATCAGAATTACTTTCAGTAATAATACCATTTTTTAACATATCTGACACCATATCTTCAGTCTTTCTACGCATATCAGGCGTTTGTTTATAAAAAGGGGTACGGACTGGTTTGGCATCCCCAGTATCAATTGTGTGAGTTTGTCTGTTCGTTTTGCCTAGATCATGTAATCCTTCAGAAAATATATCACAGTTTTTGTTCAATAATTCAAATAGTTTTTCTTTTTGGTCATTATTTAAGTCTGAGTTTGAAAGATGAAAATTCACATTTGGTTTTCTAGTTTCAAAGGCATCATCAGACGGTTGAGAACTACTTACATTTGGTTCACCCCCCACAACTAAACTGTAGATAGAGTCATGTTTAAATGGAGAGACTATAGCTAAAACCTTATTTCCCTTCAAATAAACATCATTATCTGTTGGGTTTGCTATCCTAAGTACAGCTTTACCCTTACAAACCTTAACCAGACATTTTGCACCAACAATGTTGTTATTTGTGAGATTAGCCAAAGGTTCTAAAAGCACTTCATTTCCAGATTTGATCCTAGCAATCTTGACTTGAATAACTTGCTCAGTATTTGCTGCAATTTTAGTGGGCCTGATAGATCTTGCATAACCAGTATCAATCCTTAAACTGCAAACCTTGATATTCTGAATAATCATTTGTTTAGCCCTAATGTCAATTTTAACATTCTGTTTTTCAAGAAAATCATGTCCCAAAATCAAAGAATGGTGTAAATCTTCAACTATCAGGAAATTATGTGAAACAGTCAAGGACCCAAAGCTAATATCCAAACAAACTTTTCCATCCACAACATGACGTGTTCCACCGTCACCTAAAATAGCGCCATACTCATTTGGAAGAAAATTTGGTTTCTGACTTGGAAAAACTCTATCAAAGAATACTTTACTAATACATGATACTGATGCCCCTGTGTCACATAAAGCATTTGTTTTTCTCTCATTTACCCAGACACAAACAGTATTTTTAGTCATTGTAGCAGTAAAATTAGCATTTACATACCCAAGTTTAACTTTCTCAGACTTAGCACTATCAATGTTTTTACTATTATCTGTAATTTTACTAAAATTGATCTTAGATTTATGAGATACATCTGAAAATTTAGCACTATCAACTTTTTTAGACATTTTAGTATCAACAGGTTTTACATTATATTTAGTTCTGACAGAATGCCTATCTTTGTGCCCATCTACTGGTCTGACTGTGTCACCCCTGCAGACAGGCGCTAATTCCTATCTTGGACCATGATTTTGTCCAGACTGGTTCCAAACTCTATGACGACTATACCTACATTTTGATTTAAAATGATCTTTGCCATTACATCTAAAACAAATCTGACCCACTGCCTTACAAGATCTATAAGAAGTGCACCTACCTCCACATCTATGACATGTTTGATCACTTTGGCGTTGCTCCTGTAAATCTGGATACCTCTGTGGTGGTCGACTTGATCTAAATGATGGCTGTGGATCAGTGGATCTCTGATGCTGCCAGTCAGATCTGGATGTACTCTGGTTGGACTGGGCCTGTTGTTGCGCCAAGGTTGTGGACAGTTGGGCCACAGCTGCCGTCAAAATACTCATTGTGCTCTCCAAAGAGCTGGTGCCTGCGGCTGCCACTGTTGGTGTCTGTCTTACATTGGTCAATCGTCTCAGCAAATTTCTAATTTCACTGAGACTCTTGGGGCCATGCGTTGATATGGCTGAGCTGATGGTAGGCTTTAGGCCATTGAGTGCAATTTGCACTTGTATTTCCCCAGTCACACTGCCTGAAGCTTTGAACGTCTCTGCTTCCAGACGTGTGATGAAATCTTCTGGACTCTCACTCTCCATTTGTTTCATCCCAAAAATTTCGAGATTGATAGGCTTTTCTTGCTTGTATTTATTTACAAGCAAGGTTCTTAGATCTTCGAGATTTCCTGGGGCAGGATTTACACTGTCTATGTACAGTCTGGCTACCCCTTCAAGATGCCAATTAAGGGTTGCCAGAGCCTGATTGTCATTAAGATTTAAACAAGTGGTATATTGTTGGAACCTCTTTAAAAATTGTTCGATATCTTCCCCACTTGTGCCCCTAAAAGGTTCTAACCTTAATGTTCCTGGCATTGCCATAGATAAGTAGTTCACTGGTTCTGGTTGAAAACTGATATCTACTTCGTCTTGGTCCCCCTGATGATTGGGTTGTGGTGGCGGTGGTTGTACCAACTCTGCTTGAATAGGTTGCCGGTCTCCCAGCGGTGGTGTTGTTGGCTGTCCTTGCGACCTGGTCTGTACTATGTTCACAGCTGATGGTCTAGATGTGAATACCATAACCTCGCTCGGCTAATGATGGGAGGTTGGGAACGGTTGTCTACCCGGATTCTCCACCACGTTTTCTGCCGTAACTTGCCTCTTACGGACTCCCTTCCGAGATCTATAAAAAATCAAGAAGTCAGTGTCCCTTCCTCGTATTTTATTTTACAAAGGTATATTCACATGTAAAGTCAGCATAAGAGTCTCTACATGTATACATAAACATATATCCTCGAGTGCCCAAACTGCGCCAATCTAAGCTTTAGCTGTGAAATGCTACATTAATACACTACATATAATAGAAACTGTTTACTAACCACTTAATTATAACCAATTTACTTCAATACCAAGAAAAATCCCCCATCATAAATACGTTTCTACTACAAAGTAATATAAAACACATTGTGAGCCAAATACAATGTCACCATTTTTCTTGGTCCTAACTGCGCCATGCGTGAGTGACGTCTTGACATTTACAATAATTTAGGCAAGGTTATTCATGTTAATAGGTTTTTGAACGAACTTACTTAAAACAATGCATTTTTCAACTTATAAACTATTTTATCGGTTATGAGTAGCTTTAAACATAGTTTATTCCTCCTGTTTACAGTGAGGACTTAAAAAATGTGTAACCTCTCCATACTTCTCCAATTTGAGCACTGTAATTTAATTAACCCATATTTTTAAGTTGCATTTCTCTCCTTTCATATTTCTGTCTATGTCCACGTCTTCCTCCTATAATAATGCTTGAATGAATGCGTCATTGAAATATTTTCTTGATCTTTGTATGTTCCGGGAGACAATTGAGAATAAAAATACGGATTCAAATCACTTACCCAGCTTAACATCTACAAGGGATAACAAAGTAATAATAAGAATAGGCACAGCCTTAAAATACGACTATGGTCACATGACTTTTATTGATGCAACAGGAAACATTGCAAACGGTGCGTTCCAGTCATTTTTACTCCAATAATTTGTGCATAAAAGGACATTCTTCGTGGAAACCATTTTGCATTAAGAAAAAACACATAAAAACAGTTGAGTGAAATGAAATGGAATAATTTATATATTTGAATCGTATTTTCACACAAATATTCATCCTCGTTTATCTATTACGTCATAGAAAAAAAATTCACACGGTCTCTGGCGCGTGCGGTAAAATCTCACAAGACTACGATAAAAACAAGAAAGATGGCGCAGTTAGGACATTGGCGCAGTTAGGACCTCTGACGATAATATAAATGAACATTTTATGAAAATCATGAAATTATAATACTTTCAAATCATACTTTTAAGTAGATCATTTTGGATTTGCATAAACCATAAGTAAATAATCCCAAACTAATTGACTATAATAAATTTTACTAAAGATAATAACCAAACCAATTTCTGGTTTTAATCAAACAACAAATTATCAATAATTAAATAGAAATACCTGAAGACATCATTGTTTAGTATTATTGACAAATTAAGATAAAAATATAACTGTTTAAGAATTTCCGGGTTCTGTTTATTTGCTTTTAACCCAATGATTGTAAAAATCAACCCAAATGGCTTTAATTAAACAAAAGGAAAAACGACCGAAAAGGCTCTCAGCAATTCAAATGATACTGATACCAAAAATAACCAGTTTCATCAAATTGACATGTTACATAAAAATCCATTAAAACAAAGTGAAGTGATGTAATGTTTACATCTGTATACAGATATTCTGACTAATTTACAACAGTAGAAATATCAAATTTAGATCCAATATGCGCAAGTATATTTTAATTCATTCCAACATTTAATTGTACTTTCTGCACCTGTATCTTCAAAAACTACTTACTATCAAAGAAAAAGCCTTTCTTTAATAATTAAACTTCAGTGTAAAAACATAAGTCCATTTTACAAACTTCTAGAACAAAAATAATCATAAAATCTTACCTATAAAAAATCAAGAAGTCAGTGTCCTTTCCTCGTATTTTATTTTACAAAGGTATATTCACATGTAAAGTCAGCATAAGAGTGACTTTACCGAGGAAAGACACGATTTTTAACAAACGACCAAAAATGGGTCCTGACCAATGGACATCGTCATTACAAAATTTTAGCGGAAGGCGCAGCCAATGAAATTTGAGCAACTTCTGTCCGAGTATGAGACGCTGGAAGCTTGGACCGAAAAAGGTGCTAAAAGGGCTTTTGTTCGAAACCATCAAAATATGTCTTAAGCCGGTATGTTTGTGTACACTACAATCAACAGGAATTAACAGTTTTATCTAAATACTGATTTGTTATCAAAAGAACTATTTATTTAACTAAATCTGGAATGCTTTCCTTTGTCTGTGAAAAAGTTGCATTTGACACAACAAATTTATAATAATAATTTCTTTAATTTCAGTGAAAAATGTTCATGTTAAAAAATCTTAATTTTTGGTGCATAAAAGTATACATAACTGATTGGAACTGATTGCATACCAATACACATCAAGTTGTGTAACTTAAACAGTTTATCTGAAGTTATTGTTTATATACATCCTGTAGCACTTGTCTATTAGAATCCAAAATAACTGTATACTAAGTTAAATAGAAACGGTTTGCAACCTTACTGGTATCTTGTTATACCCATATATGGGGCTAGCATAGAGTATAATGTTTACTAAGTCCTAAGATTGTAATACGGACCAAAAACACATTTAACATATAATATTATATGTACATACATATACAAGAGTTACAACATCAGAAATAACGTTTCCAGCTTTCAACACCAAGTTAGTTTAAAACTACTAATAATTGGTGTCTACAGATAGCTAACTTATCACGCCACACATGATCAAACATTTTGTCGAGTATAAAACTTTGAAGCAGATATTTTATTTTCTTCCAACGAACAATCGTGAATTTCGTTTAGTCCAACGCAACTTCGCAACACAAAATCGACCTGGATTACTATAATAAATAACGTTACACCTTTAAATAGCAGGAACAGGAATGATAACACATGCTAACCATAATTATCACTAAAATGATCCGACTCTGCACAAACGAATATTCCAAGAAGGGTCTACATAAGTGCAATTGACTAAATCGTTGCATTGACTGAAACGTTCTAATATCATGATTCTTTGACATTTGCCCCCTAATTGCTTCAAAAATAGATAGATAGATTCCAGATTTATATAGCGACCCTTTTAAACCAACACGTTCAACGGCGCTTTACATATGTTGCAGCCACGAGGACGTAGGTGCATCTTCTACCAGTGCAGATACAGCATTCTGACCAGAAGGACAGATTGAGAGAAAGCCCATAGAAGAGAGAGATAGATATTAGATACAGGCATGTCCGGCGCGGGATGTGTCAAGCTCTTATTTCCAATAGACAATATATATTGCATTGATACACAGCTTCCTGGCACCTTTAACCAGTACTTAAACAGTTATAGCGGGAAATACCATGAAAAGAATTTCAGAAATCTCCAATTCCCAGGCCCTTTCATTGTCTGAAACGCTCCGAATCCTATTATAAAGAAATATGATCAACTTTGTATCAATGGGAAAATCTCGTTAAAAGCAATCATCAATTTTTGAACAAATATATCGATACCTTGATCTAAATCTAAATATATTATAAATTATGTATTATGTTCTGTTCATGTATTATGTTCTGAAACTGTTGAGAATGTTTTGAACGTGTACATGTTAGGTTTAAACTGGTTAAGTCATTAAAACTGATCGTTGGTACTTGGAGAGGACACCAGTTTAGAGAAGTGTTTGTGACTAGTCAACAGTCGTGTACATATATACATGGTACTTGGAGAGGACACCAGTTTAGAGAAGTGTTTGTGACTAGTCAACAGTCGTGTACATATATACATGGTACTTGGAGAGGACACCAGTTTAGAGAAGTGTTTGTGACTAGTCAACAGCGTGTACATATATACATGGTACTTGGAGAGGACACCAGTTTAGAGAAGTGTTTGTGACTAGTCAACAGTCGTGTACATATATACATGGTACTTGGTGAGGACACCAGTTTAGAGAAGTGTTTGTGACTAGTCAACAGCGTGTACATATATACATGGTACTTGGAGAGGACACCAGTTTGGAGAAGTGTTTCTGACTAGTCAACAGTCGTGTACATATATACATGGTACTTGGAGAGGACACCAGTTTAGAGAAGTGTATGTGACTACTCAACAGTCGTGTACATATATACATGGTACTTGGAGAGGACACCAGTTTAGAGAAGTGTTTGTGACTAGTCAACAGTCGTGTACATATATACATGGTACTTGGAGAGGACACCAGTTTAGAGAAGTGTTTGTGACTAGTCAACAGCGTGTACATATATACATGGTACTTGGAGAGGACACCAGGTTAGAGAAGTGTTTGTGACTACTCAACAGTCGTGTACATATATACATGGTACTTGGAGAGGACACCAGGTTAGAGAAGTGTTTGTGACTAGTCAACAGCGTGTACATATATACATGGTACTTGGAGAGGACACCAGGTTAGAGAAGTGTTTGTGACTAGTCAACAGCGTGTACATATATACATGGTACTTGGAGAGGACACCAGGTTAGAGAAGTGTTTGTGACTACTCAACGGTCGTGTACATATATACATGGTACTTGGAGAGGACACCAGGTTAGAGAAGTGTTTGTGACTACTCAACAGCGTGTACATATATACATGGTACTTGGAGAGGACACCAGTTTAGAGAAGTGTTTGTGACTACTCAACAGCGTGTACATATATACATGGTACTTGGAGAGGACACCAGTTTAGAGAAGTGTTTGTGACTAGTCAACAGCGTGTACATATATACATGGTACTTGGAGAGGACACCAGTTTAGAGAAGTGTTTGTGACAAGTCAACAGTCGTGTACATATATACATGGTACTTGGAGAGGACACCAGTTTAGAGAAGTGTTTGTGACTACTCAACAGTCGTGTACATATATACATGGTACTTGGAGAGGACACCAGTTTAGAGAAGTGTTTGTGACTAGTCAACAGCGTGTACATATATACATGGTACTTGGAGAGGACACCAGTTTAGAGAAGTGTTTGTGACAAGTCAACAGTCGTGTACATATATACATGGTACTTGGAGAGGACACCAGTTTAGAGAAGTGTTTGTGACTAGTCAACAGTCGTGTACATATATACATGGTACTTGGAGAGGACACCAGTTTAGAGAAGTGTTTGTGACTAGTCAACAGTCGTGTACATATATACATGGTACTTGGAGAGGACACCAGTTTAGAGAAGTGTTTGTGACTACTCAACAGTCGTGTACATATATACATGGTACTTGGAGAGGACACCAGTTTAGAGAAGTGTTTGTGACTAGTCAACAGCGTGTACATATATACATGGTACTTGGAGAGGACACCAGTTTAGAGAAGTGTTTGTGACTACTCAACAGTCGTGTACATATATACATGGTACTTGGAGAGGACACCAGTTTAGAGAAGTGTTTGTGACTACTCAACGGTCGTGTACATATATACATGGTACTTGGAGAGGACACCAGTTTAGAGAAGTGTTTGTGACTAGTCAACAGTCGTGTACATATATACATGGTACTTGGAGAGGACACCAGTTTAGAGAAGTGTTTGTGACTACTCAACGGTCGTGTACATATATACATGGTACTTGGAGAGGACACCAGTTTAGAGAAGTGTTTGTGACTAGTCAACAGCGTGTACATATATACATGGTACTTGGAGAGGACACCAGTTTAGAGAAGTGTTTGTGACTAGTCAACAGTCGTGTACATATATACATGGTACTTGGAGAGGACACCAGTTTAGAGAAGTGTTTGTGACTAGTCAACAGTCGTGTACATATATACATGGTACTTGGAGAGGACACCAGTTTAGAGAAGTGTTTGTGACTAGTCAACAGCGTGTACATATATACATGGTACTTGGAGAGGACACCAGTTTAAAGAAGTGTTTGTGACTAGTCAACAGCGTGTACATATATACATGGTACTTGGAGAGGACACCAGTTTAGAGAAGTGTTTGTGACTAGTCAACAGCGTGTACATATATACATGGTACTTGGAGAGGACACCAGTTTAGAGAAGTGTTTGTGACTAGTCAACAGCGTGTACATATATACATGGTACTTGGAGAGGACACCAGTTTAGAGAAGTGTATGTGACTACTCAACAGTCGTGTACATATATACATGGTACTTGGAGAGGACACCAGTTTAGAGAAGTGTTTGTGACTAGTCAACAGTCGTGTACATATATACATGGTACTTGGAGAGGACACCAGTTTAGAGAAGTGTTTGTGACTAGTCAACAGCGTGTACATATATACATGGTACTTGGAGAGGACACCAGGTTAGAGAAGTGTTTGTGACTACTCAACAGTCGTGTACATATATACATGGTACTTGGAGAGGACACCAGTTTAGAGAAGTGTTTGTGACTACTCAACAGCGTGTACATATATACATGGTACTTGGAGAGGACACCAGTTTAGAGAAGTGTTTGTGACTAGTCAACAGCGTGTACATATATACATGGTACTTGGAGAGGACACCAGTTTAGAGAAGTGTTTGTGACAAGTCAACAGTCGTGTACATATATACATGGTACTTGGAGAGGACACCAGTTTAGAGAAGTGTTTGTGACTAGTCAACAGCGTGTACATATATACATGGTACTTGGAGAGGACACCAGTTTAGAGAAGTGTTTGTGACTAGTCAACAGCGTGTACATATATACATGGTACTTGGAGAGGACACCAGTTTAGAGAAGTGTTTGTGACTAGTCAACAGCGTGTACATATATACATGGTACTTGGAGAGGACACCAGTTTAGAGAAGTGTTTGTGACTAGTCAACAGCGTGTACATATATACATGGTACTTGGAGAGGACACCAGTTTAGAGAAGTGTTTGTGACTAGTCAACAGCGTGTACATATATACATGGTACTTGGAGAGAACACCAGTTTAGAGAAGTGTTTGTGACTGGTCAACAGTCGTGTACATATATACATGGTACTTGGAGAGGACACCAGTTTAGAGAAGTGTTTGTGACTAGTCAACAGCGTGTACATATATACATGGTACTTGGAGAGGACACCAGTTTAGAGAAGTGTTTGTGACTAGTCAACAGTCGTGTACATATATACATGGTACTTGGAGAGGACACCAGTTAAGAGAAGTGTTTGTGACTAGTCAACAGTCGTGTACATATATACATGGTACTTGGAGAGGACACCAGTTTAGAGAAGTGTTTGTGACTAGTCAACAGCGTGTACATATATACATGGTACTTGGAGAGGACACCAGTTTAGAGAAGTGTTTGTGACTAGTCAACAGCGTGTACATATATACATGGTACTTGGAGAGGACACCAGTTTAGAGAAGTGTTTGTGACTAGTCAACAGCGTGTACATATATACATGGTACTTGGAGAGGACACCAGTTTAGAGAAGTGTTTGTGACTAGTCAACAGCGTGTACATATATACATGGTACTTGGAGAGGACACCAGTTTAGAGAAGTGTTTGTGACTAGTCAACAGCGTGTACATATATACATGGTACTTGGAGAGGACACCAGTTTAGAGAAGTGTTTGTGACTAGTCAACAGTCGTGTACATATATACATGGTACTTGGAGAGGACACCAGTTTAGAGAAGTGTTTGTGACTAGTCAACAGCGTGTACATATATACATGGTACTTGGAGAGGACACCAGTTTAGAGAAGTGTTTGTGACTACTCAACAGTCGTGTACATATATACATGGTACTTGGAGAGGACACCAGTTTAGAGAAGTGTTTGTGACTACTCAACAGTCGTGTACATATATACATGGTACTTGGAGAGGACACCAGTTTAGAGAAGTGTTTGTGACTAGTCAACAGCGTGTACATATATACATGGTACTTGGAGAGGACACCAGTTTAGAGAAGTGTTTGTGACAAGTCAACAGTCGTGTACATATATACATGGTACTTGGAGAGGACACCAGTTTAGAGAAGTGTTTGTGACTAGTCAACAGCGTGTACATATATACATGGTACTTGGAGAGGACACCAGTTTAGAGAAGTGTTTGTGACTAGTCAACAGCGTGTACATATATACATGGTACTTGGAGAGGACACCAGTTTAGAGAAGTGTTTGTGACTACTCAACAGTCGTGTACATATATACATGGTACTTGGAGAGGACACCAGTTTAGAGAAGTGTTTGTGACTAGTCAACAGCGTGTACATATATACATGGTACTTGGAGAGGACACCAGTTTAGAGAAGTGTTTGTGACTACTCAACAGTCGTGTACATATATACATGGTACTTGGAGAGGACACCAGTTTAGAGAAGTGTTTGTGACTAGTCAACAGTCGTGTACATATATACATGGTACTTGGAGAGGACACCAGTTTAGAGAAGTGTTTGTGACTACTCAACGGTCGTGTACATATATACATGGTACTTGGAGAGGACACCAGTTTAGAGAAGTGTTTGTGACTAGTCAACAGTCGTGTACATATATACATGGTACTTGGAGAGGACACCAGTTTAGAGAAGTGTTTGTGACTACTCAACAGTCGTGTACATATATACATGGTACTTGGAGAGGACACCAGTTTAGAGAAGTGTTTGTGACTAGTCAACAGCGTGTACATATATACATGGTACTTGGAGAGGACACCAGTTTAGAGAAGTGTTTGTGACTAGTCAACAGCGTGTACATATATACATGGTACTTGGAGAGGACACCAGTTTAGAGAAGTGTTTGTGACTAGTCAACAGTCGTGTACATATATACATGGTACTTGGAGAGGACACCAGTTTAGAGAAGTGTTTGTGACTAGGCAACAGTCGTGTACATATATACATGGTACTTGGAGAGGACACCAGTTTAGAGAAGTGTTTGTGACTACTCAACAGTCGTGTACATATATACATGGTACTTGGAGAGGACACCAGTTTAGAGAAGTGTTTGTGACTACTCAACAGTCGTGTACATATATACATGGTACTTGGAGAGGACACCAGTTTAGAGAAGTGTATGTGACTACTCAACAGTCGTGTACATATATACATGGTACTTGGAGAGGACACCAGTTTAGAGAAGTGTTTGTGACTAGTCAACAGTCGTGTACATATATACATGGTACTTGGAGAGGACACCAGTTTAGAGAAGTGTTTGTGACTAGTCAACAGCGTGTACATATATACATGGTACTTGGAGAGGACACCAGTTTAGAGAAGTGTTTGTGACTACTCAACGGTCGTGTACATATATACATGGTACTTGGAGAGGACACCAGTTTAGAGAAGTGTTTGTGACTAGTCAACAGTCGTGTACATATATACATGGTACTTGGAGAGGACACCAGTTTAGAGAAGTGTTTGTGACTACTCAACAGTCGTGTACATATATACATGGTACTTGGAGAGGACACCAGTTTAGAGAAGTGTTTGTGACTAGTCAACAGCGTGTACATATATACATGGTACTTGGAGAGGACACCAGTTTAGAGAAGTGTTTGTGACTAGTCAACAGCGTGTACATATATACATGGTACTTGGAGAGGACACCAGTTTAGAGAAGTGTTTGTGACTAGTCAACAGTCGTGTACATATATACATGGTACTTGGAGAGGACACCAGTTTAGAGAAGTGTTTGTGACTAGGCAACAGTCGTGTACATATATACATGGTACTTGGAGAGGACACCAGTTTAGAGAAGTGTTTGTGACTACTCAACAGTCGTGTACATATATACATGGTACTTGGAGAGGACACCAGTTTAGAGAAGTGTTTGTGACTACTCAACAGTCGTGTACATATATACATGGTACTTGGAGAGGACACCAGTTTAGAGAAGTGTATGTGACTACTCAACAGTCGTGTACATATATACATGGTACTTGGAGAGGACACCAGTTTAGAGAAGTGTTTGTGACTAGTCAACAGTCGTGTACATATATACATGGTACTTGGAGAGGACACCAGTTTAGAGAAGTGTTTGTGACTAGTCAACAGCGTGTACATATATACATGGTACTTGGAGAGGACACCAGTTTAGAGAAGTGTTTGTGACTAGTCAACAGTCGTGTACATATATACATGGTACTTGGAGAGGACACCAGTTTAGAGAAGTGTTTGTGACTACTCAACAGTCGTGTACATATATACATGGTACTTGGAGAGGACACCAGTTTAGAGAAGTGTTTGTGACTACTCAACAGTCGTGTACATATATACATGGTACTTGGAGAGGACACCAGTTTAGAGAAGTGTTTGTGACTACTCAACAGTCGTGTACATATATACATGGTACTTGGAGAGGACACCAGTTTAGAGAAGTGTTTGTGACTAGTCAACAGTCGTGTACATATATACATGGTACTTGGAGAGGACACCAGTTTAGAGAAGTGTTTGTGACTAGTCAACAGTCGTGTACATATATACATGGTACTTGGAGAGGACACCAGTTTAGAGAAGTGTTTGTGACTAGTCAACAGCGTGTACATATATACATGGTACTTGGAGAGGACACCAGTTTAGAGAAGTGTTTGTGACTAGTCAACAGTCGTGTACATATATACATGGTACTTGGAGAGGACACCAGTTTAGAGAAGTGTTTGTGACTAGTCAACAGTCGTGTACATATATACATGGTACTTGGAGAGGACACCAGTTTAGAGAAGTGTTTGTGACTAGTCAACAGCGTGTACATATATACATGGTACTTGGAGAGGACACCAGTTTAGAGAAGTGTTTGTGACTAGTCAACAGCGTGTACATATATACATGGAACTTGGAGAGGACACCAGTTTAGAGAAGTGTTTGTGACTAGCCAACAGCGTGTACATATATACATGGTACTTGGAGAGGACACCAGTTTAGAGAAGTGTTTGTGACTAGTCAACAGCGTGTACATATATACATGGTACTTGGAGAGGACACCAGTTTAGAGAAGTGTTTGTGACTAGTCAACAGTCGTGTACATATATACATGGTACTTGGAGAGGACACCAGTTTAGAGAAGTGTTTGTGACTAGTCAACAGTCGTGTACATATATACATGGTACTTGGAGAGGACACCAGTTTAGAGAAGTGTTTGTGACTAGTCAACAGCGTGTACATATATACATGGTACTTGGAGAGGACACCAGTTTAGAGAAGTGTTTGTGACTAGTCAACAGCGTGTACATATATACATGGTACTTGGAGAGGACACCAGTTTAGAGAAGTGTTTGTGACTAGTCAACAGTCGTGTACATATATACATGGTACTTGGAGAGGACACCAGTTTAGAGAAGTGTTTGTGACTACTCAACAGTCGTGTACATATATACATGGTACTTGGAGAGGACACCAGTTTAGAGAAGTGTTTGTGACTAGTCAACAGCGTGTACATATATACATGGTACTTGGAGAGGACACCAGTTTAGAGAAGTGTTTGTGACTACTCAACAGTCGTGTACATATATACATGTATACATATTTAAAAACAATGCCCTTATGTACATGTATCTTACCTTATTTTGAGTTTTAGAGAAAATAAGTGAATACGAGAAGAAGATTTGTTTACAAAACGAATACAAAATTCTCTGCTTGGCCTATCACTTTAAATATCACGTATACCTGTGCTAGCGGTCACCTGCGACCGAATGCCACCCTGCCAATGAAGGTCATTTTAAGAGCTGTTGTTTATTATTTAGAACAAAATAATCTCCGATTAAAGGTCACCTGTCAAAACAGGCCGTATGCTATTTTTCCCCAAGTACTTGTATTATATATGTACCCTTTGTTCACATGTTTGTCAGTATACAATTATATGCTATTCATTGTTTGACACTTATTATGCGTCTGAACATAACACTGACTGCAGTACTAAGAACATATTATTCATAATCAATAAATCGTGTTTTTTTTATCACATTTTATTACTGAGCTTTTCTCTGAACCTGTCGCGCGAGTGTTACTCATAAGTTTACGCGACTGTTACGTCCCGACCTGCACGAAGTGATGATAGTTCGTGTAATATTTTCAAGTAGTCAACGTGTACAATCACAAGATATAGAATGGAACCAAGACACGGAAGGAACGTCATTATACATGTACATGATGTATATACATTGAATTTATCAGTACAAAAACCACATGAAACATGGAAGAATACAAGTTAATTGTAATTTCAAGACTGAAAAAAATCTTACGGATAAATTCGGAATGCCGAACCAAGATTCGAACCCTGGACATTGCGTTCAATAGTTCAGCGTTACTACTAGATCACGATCATCCCAGATAAGTCTTAATTTCGAAGACAAATCTGTTATCTATGTTATCCATGCTAAGACTACTTGTTTATGAGTCATGGCTCTAATTGTTTAAGAAACTCAAGTAGGCCTACGTAATTCCCTGATACATATCTATAGGATCTCATTTGTTACACTTTGCGTATAATAAATTGGAATAATTTAGAAATGTTTAGGGATGAGAAATTTCTCATAAAAAGTCCCAAGTTGTATTCAGTATGCACCATTTGCACCAATACACGCCAAATTTCTACAGCGTATCGACGTAACGTAACGTTCAATTAGTGCATTAGGCAGATTCCTCCACTCTTGCTATACATAAAGCCTGTGTCCAATTTTGAATGCTGTCAATTTGGTGGTTGGCCCTCGCCTAACGTCCCAGCTCATCCCAGACGTTGTCTGAACCAAAAATTTGACTTGTGATTCTGGCTGTGTGCGGGCGAGCATTGTCTTGTTACACCTGGGCCATTGTGGCGAATGAATGGGTAGCTTGCGGAGTTAGAACATCAGTAACGCATCGCTGTGAATTGAGGTTGCCCTGTATCATCAACTACAGTCAACATCAGATGACATCAACTACAGTCAACATCAGATAACATCAACTACAGACAACATCAGATAACATCAACTACAGTCAACATCAGATGACATCAACTACAGACAACATCAGATAACATCAACTGCAGACAATATCAGATGATATCAACTACAGACAACATCAGATGACATCAACTAAAACATGACGGTCCATCATCACTACGCTACGGTATGGCCGCCTACACGATATTCTACGCTCCTGGAGACATCTCCTTACCGTATTGCGACACACATTCATTGGAAGCGATTTACTACGATTTTACTACGGACGTTGTGGATTGCGCCATGAAGAAACGGTTTCGCAAGTGACGTTGACAGATAAAATTGTCCTGTCGTCAGACATCACATTGGGTACACCGGGTCGGGGTGTATCAGACAAGGTACCTGGTGCGTTTACCCGTCGAACAAGACCATGAAGACGTACAATTGTCGATCTTAAAACGTTAAAACGTATTGCCACGTGACCTTGAGAATGACGTGCTGGCTTAAGATCGAAGGCAGTCAGTTAGTTAGGGCAATGGTTAGGGGTTTGTCAGATGTGTTTGATGTAGGGTATGGTCGAAATAAAGAATTTTAAAGTAATTTTACATGTTAAGACACTCAAGATTCTCGTGGAAAACTAGATTTACATGAAACAGAAACTCTTATCTTATCTTATGCCCCTAGCACCCTAGTATATTGACTAATAAATAAATTCGGTCATTTGACTAATAAATAAATTCCGTCATGCAATTACAAACACTTTTTTGTAATAGTTTCACTCACGTTGCCCTGTAAAGATATACAATTAGGTACTAAAACACTGCAAACGGATGCTTATAAAACTGCTCATGATTTGTAAAGATGCATCTTTATATACTTTCAAACACATGAATTTGTATGACAGTACATAAAAGATTGACCAAGGACGATGCCCATTTTAAATGAAGAATACACACATTTAATAGGTCCGTAATATACGTATCATAAAAATAACACGAGATACATTTTATCGTCCTATAATGTGAACACAAATGGTCTCATTAATAGACAATATATAAAGAGACATGTAATTACAAAACAGGAAAGGTCCGAAAACTTGCATACACATACATACATACACGTAGATCCAGAATGGTCGTACTAACATTACTAATCATTAATTCATTATGTGCTTAATTAACTTCACCGTAATAACTGATGTTTTTCATTGATAAGACATTGATGTCAGGTAGATTATTAAAGCTCATGTAGAAGCTTGACTATTTGACCCTAGGTTCCTCCATGTAGAAGCTTGAGTACGTGACCCTGGTACCTGTAGAGGATTCCCAATCTACCTATATCAACAAATCTCGCCTTGACCTTGAACATGACCAAAACAGGACTTTGAATTATGCGTATGGACTATTTCTTGCCAAACTTGCCACCGGGGCATATGCGTTTTTTAACGCAGCGTCTTGTTTTCCTCTTTATCACTTTGTGTGGGGGGGATCTAATTGCATATTCCATTTTGTAATATTTTCATATTGTAATATTTTCATATTGTAATATTTCAGTACACATTCATATATTTAAAGCTGACAGATAATGTATGATAAATTGATATCATCACTGTAAAATCATAACGAGATAAACAACATTAAAAAACAAATTATGATATCTAAGCTGGGAGACCGATCTTAAGTTTTATATCCTTGGATCCTGCTCTAATCTGACTCGCACGACTGACCTAAACTTAAATACATACCATGGTTAGAATTGTACCTCTACTTTTTCTACCGTTTTATCAAATATCTTACGACAAGAAGTATCAGCGTTTCATCAGTATTTCCTTATAACTGTTACAATAAAATACAGATTAAATTCCATTTCACTTAAAATCCAATCATTTCCACAAGAGTTATGGTCCCTTCTTTATTTAGCTCTCACGGGGGGGGGGGGGGCAATCTTAAATGGTGAACTTGCATTTGGAAGGATAAGAGGTACTGTCCAATATTATTTATTTGAATCATGCATTTTATTAATTTTAAAACACCGTGATAAACGATTATTAGACATAATAATTATTAGCTTTTGACATAGATTGCATATTTATATTGTTCATTTTTCAAGTTAACGATATACACGAGCGTATGTGCGTGATGTTACAACGTGTTGACCATCTGATATTTTTAAGACTGTGAACACATTTTTCTCTTCAAAAGAAACCTTTTTAGCACTTCACTTTAACCGATCGCATGTGCGTTTAATAGCCATAAAACATATGTTTCATGATAAAAAATATGCCTTATCTTGTTGACATGCAATATGGGCGCTCACAACAAGGAACGGAAGTTCCTCACAGCATTTTTGCCGAAGGATAAATTACACTCGTTCTTATTTAAACGGGCGTGTAAATCTTGAAGACCAACTACATGTATACATATTGAAATGGAATACAGATAATAGATATAGCCTTATACAGTTTAACATCCAATATTTATTATATTCGTATACAAGGACTGCAATACAAGGATAAAATTATAACTTACACATTAATTTAATAGTATCTACTGTGTTTCTCATGTCATGTATGTACAATCAGTCATATAATATATGATTATTGTGCTTGAATTATGCATATTTTCTGTATACAAATGATCAATATATAAGACGAAAATGTGTGGTACTTTTTAGTGCCTTTACTCGTTATCTAAACATCTTTAATGACGATATAAGCGTATATTTGTTGCATATCGTGGGTATTTTAGAATTGTTAATTGATATATATTATATATATATATATATAACCGTGCACAATAATTCATTTAAAATGATTTCACGGCAAAAATGTTTATAATTGTGTTGAAAACATGAATGTGGACTATATCATGAGCTGATATGATGAGAATATCTTGTAAAAACTAGAGCGCTACGCATAATACTAATCGTTGTTCGTCAATAGTCTATGTATCGAACGATATGTGTATCTCTTTGTTTTAAAATTACCTGATTTGGTTGAAAAATTCATAAATATGTCGGAATGAAGAAATTCGCGTAATAATATGTTAACTTAGTGAATATGACCAAGACACCGTATGTATTTCATTATGTGCGTTGGTTGCATGAACAAAATATCAAAATGAACAATATAAATCATGAAAATGTGTGGTAATTATTTTGTGGTTGTTATGTACCTTTTCCATAGACAGTATATTGACAAAATGCGCTATTAAATGAGTCTATGAGTAATGAAAGCGTGACTTGTTTATTCAATGAAAACTATCAGTTCATAGATTCAAATGAGAATTATGTATGTAACGAATAATAAGATTGAGCTATCTGTATATGCTGCCGCAGTACCAATGTGTTGGGTTTCGAGTATTAGTTTTTCAAACGAAATGATAATAATGTGTAATAAATATGCGCGCTACGTTAATTTTACGCAAAATATGATATAGATTTTAATGGTATTATACAGTTATACATGTAGCAAATAGTAAATTCAAGCCGTGCGTCTAGTGTATTTATTGTACATGTATACAAGATTCCGTTTAAATTCATTCTTAATATCTTCCCAATAGTCAATTTATTGAAAGGCATGTGCATCAGATTGTTTACATGCTTTGTTTAAAATTAATACGCACAATTGTTAATATTTTAAGATCAAAATGAAGTGCATTTTTACCGCGTGTTTGTTGTCGCACTTTACGGCCAATATTTTGATTTTTGTCTTCAAGTCCGGTGTAAAAATTCGTATATATTGTATATTGAAATGAAAAAAATTATAGTGTTCTTTAGAATGATAAAAAGACGCGTCAATTCAAATAATCATATTGTAATTTTCAGTGTAATACGAATCCTTAACAAAAAAATTGAATATCGAACAAACAACACTTCTAACCATTTAATTGAACAGAACAGAACATAACTTTATTCTCTCGGGTATGTAACAGGCACTATGAGGAAAACACATAAATTAGATGAATATATGTTTGATGAGGGGGGGATACACTAACTGTCCAAATAATTGGACTGCTGTAGTATAAATATAAACTATACTAATGCATAAGTATAACAACATTAATGAACAGATAACTCATTGCGATAGTAATGTCAATTAACATAAATTACCCTAGTATGCAATTTAGGAAGGATAATACAGAGAAATTGAACAAAATGTGATAATGAGAGTAAATCACAAGACAATGATGCATTGAGATGCTAATGGAATCACATGATTTGATTTCTAAAATCTGAATTTTGACATCATTAGTGCGCCTAGGCAAAAAGAGTACCGTCCCAACGACCGGTTTCCACGGGTAAAGTGTGATTTGCTGTACGGAATTTAAATAAACACATACCGTCGTTCTGGGATAGTTTTCAAATTCAAGATTACTTTTTAAAACATTGTAAGATAGACCTTTGTTTGATAGTTGTAATTGTCCGTGCCAGTTCTGTTTATATTGACCAATCAGTGTGTGTTTTATGAGATAATTCAGGTTACGCGGGATATTAATCGATTTCTGAAGAAGTCAAATATCAGTGCAACCTAGTAAGTCTAAATTTTGTTTAATGCAGGATATCCATTTAAACTGTTTGTTATTTTGTTTGATATGTGTACATGTATTGATAAAACATCGCACATAACTAGCGTGTTCACTTTTTGTCCACCTTTTGAGTTGCACGAATTTGTAACAAAATATATGTTTGGCATCATAGAAATTGATTTGAGTAACATACAAAACATAAAAGATTTCATATTACGTTTGCATGAGCCATTGTTCTATATCAATACGAACCATTTTCTGTCAACACATTTTGTGAACTCATGATAAAAACGTGCTTCACGAACCCATCCATGTTAAAGCCAACGTCATACATTCTTCCTTTTGTTCGATATTTAAGACCTTGTAAAAGCCGTATTAAAATAACAATACGTAACAAATTCGTAAAAGTTAATTTCATATCACAAAAACCGATTGAGAGGAAGTAACTAGAACATTTATCATAAAGTATTCGACTGGGTTGTCGCCCTTTGAATATTTACAGATAGCGACTTCCATAATTTTAACAAAAAAACACAATAATCGTTTTTTTTCCTGCTTTTTTTGTTGAAGTTACTTCGAAGTCCCGGACAGTGAACTGGCGACTTAAATCTATAGTTTATCAAGAATGTTCGTTAATAACCATCCGATTTCAGAAACGCTCAAATACTTCCCAACTACAGTCGTCTCTCCTATACACAAACCTATAAGCCTCAAATACCTCCCAACTACAGCCTTCTATCCTATACAGTAACTTATAAACTTCAAATACCTCCCAACTACAGCCTTCTCTCGTATACATTAACTTATAAACCTCAAATACCTCCCAACTACAGCCTTCTATCCTATACAGTAACTTATAAACCTCAAATACCTCCCAACTACAGCCTTCTATCCTATACAGTAACTTATAAACCTCAAATACCTCCCAACTACAGCCTTCTATCCTATACAGTAACTTATAAACTTCAAATACCTCCCAACTACAGCCTTCTCTCGTATACATTAACTTATAAACCTCAAATACCTCCCAACTACAGCCTTCTATCCTATACAGTAACTTATAAACCTCAAATACCTCCCAACTACAGCCTTCTATCCTATACAGTAACTTATAAACCTCAAATACCTCCCAACTACAGCCTTCTATCCTATACAGTAACTTATAAACTTCAAATACCTCCCAACTACAGCCTTCTCTCGTATACATTAACTTATAAACCTCAAATACCTCCCAACTACAGCCTTCTATCCTATACAGTAACTTATAAACCTCAAATACCTCCCAACTACATCCTTCTATCCTATACAGTAACTTATAAACCTCAAATACCTCCCAACTACAGCCTTCTATCCTATACAGTAACTTATAAACCTCAAATACCTCCCAACTACAGCCTTCTATCCTATACATTAACATATAAACCTCAAATACCTCCCAACTACAGCCTTCTATCCTATACATTAACATATAAACCTCAAATACCTCCCAACTACAACCTTCTCCTAATTTCATACTGGGTGGTGGAGAGTGGTGATAAAGGGAGAACGGGACACAGCACAACTAATTATAAAACAATAGCAAGATACAAAACAATAATAGATCATTAGCATACTGAAACATATTAACAAATAAACACTTGACAAATTAAAAGCACATTAGCTCTGCACTGAATTTAAGAATTAGATTCGATATAATATACCAAAATTATCATCTTACTAATACAATAACCACATGAAATAAATAATATACATAATAAAAAATATGTACGTTATAATGAAGAAACACAATATAATATTAAACCTACTGATAAACATGTTATCATATAAACACTTATAACTAAATAGAATTGATAAATATACGTAAAGATTGTTTTACTACGTTTAAACAATATACATTCAAACATGTGAACAAAAGCCAGGATTGGGAAAAACATTATGTAGTATTTACTGACGTTGGCATTTATTTAGAAAATACATTATAAGTTGGTTGGTAATGAGTCGTGCTACACATAACTGAGATACGTTGCTGCACAGAAATGGTGTTTAACAAATCCAAATTGATGCTACTTTCACAGTACAAGAGACTCACAGAGTTCTATCACTGCCACTGTCTGAACTGCACAAGACCCAGGACCAACTCGTCCATGCATATGTTCATGGCTACATCTAGGTTACTGAATTGTGCGTTTCAATTAAAATTTAATTCACATTTACAGCTTCATACCCCAAAGTTACATAAATGGCTGAAAAGATTATTTGTATAATTATAATCAGACAATAGTTTGTCAGGCTAGTGTCAGCATAATTAATCTGAACATGCATTTTTGGATTATTGCAGTGTTACATATTATGTTTATTGCTTCATGTTATACAGAAATTTGAAATTGTATAGAATTGTACATTTATTTGTATGTTTACTACTGGAAAACTAGTCTACTGGACTAGAAAATTCTCATATTGTACCCGTAAAGTGGTCTGTTTTTCTGTCTGTCTAGTAATTTAATCAAGTCTTGTGACACTGCAATTATCAAACACCGTGACAATCTAACTATGATATATATTGGTCCAAGCTAACACTTTGGTGTAAACATTGTCGTTTCAGAATATGATGATATATAGTACATGTGAGAGAACATGAACATCCTTTGATTTAACACATGATTCAATATGAATCGTTATGCACTTTTTAGTGACAGTTATATTTCCAGACTGAACTGTTTCACACATGGCAAATTAGAATTAATTTCTTCAGCATCACATGTTCTTTGGTGTATCAGGAATGTCAACAACGAGACAGTTTGACCGTATGTTTGAACAATTACTACATTATAGACCTAGGTATGTCATGGAAACCATGTTTATGTCTAAACAACGTCATTGATCATGTACAACATAGATACCTCCAAATAAAGTCCACATGTCAATAAAGGCCACATTATGTCTTTCCCGATGATGGCCCTTGTATATACGAGGTTAGACAGAGAGTTTTAACTAGGGAGGAAACGACATTACTGACTCGAGCGATCCTCACATGATTAATTTATTATAATAAACATTATCAACATTATTAAAGAACTGTATACACTGTTCAAAAGTTATGTTGAATGTGTGTTTGTTGTCAGCATTATAGAGAAGGGCACCTTTCCAGTTGGACGGGATTGAACAATAAACAATGTCTTCATTACCTTAGGACAAAACTGACTCTTCCTATTGAGGAAACTATAAGATCAAACAATATTAATTTACATTTTGGTTTGCAACATTTTTGGCCTGGAGTTGTTTGATATTTTTGATATTATCTAATACACATCTACCAAGTATCATCAATCACATTTTAACTTTTGGTTCTGACAGAACTGATTTTTTTATACATCCCGTTTTAATTGATTTGAAAACACCAACAGCTGCCTTATAAACATGATACTGTTTTTTTTGTCTCGACGTGCGATATTCAAGTCGGTCGGTGGGTGGATTTGATTTTCTAATCAAACAAGGGAGGAGCAGTGGTGTAGGGATAAAGCATCGGTCTCCTAGAGGGAGGTTGCGGGTTCGAATCCCGTCAGTGGCGAAATTTGACCAAAATCTTCACAATCCCTTCTTTCGGCGCTAGTACTCGTCAGAACCCAGGAAGCAGTCATCGAGAGTAGTAAGTTTAAGTTGTAAGAACTTACTCTACAATCAATGTAAAATGAATTAGTTTAAATTAAAAAAATAATCAAACAAGAGGTCCAAGACAGCCCTATATCACTCATATGACAATCATTGTTTACTGATGAAATCATTGTTTTGAACCTATGTCATGGCGTCTGCTGCGTACACTTACATATTATATTCAAATTAAACCTTTCTAACATATTTTCATAGTATAAATCTGCAAACTGCAGCTACCTCCCTACAGCAACTTGCCAATCTCGGCTTTGTCCTACTTACCTTAACTTACGTACCCCAGACACCTGTCAATTATGTACAGTACACTGCTTACTTCAGCTAAATCACGACAACAACCAGCCAATATCAGCCAGCATCAACTATCTCTTCAAATCAGCAACCTGCATTCCTCAGCAAAATCTCAGTTGAAACTGTCTGTCAATAACACCAACCTGCATATGTCAGCTAATTCCCAATAATAACCACCTCGCAACCATGGTAACTTGTAAATCTCACCTAATTTCCAACAACAATCACCTCTCATCTCTAGTAATTTGTAAACCTTAAATACTTCACAACTACAATCACCTCTCATATACAGTCACCTCTCGTATACATTAGCTTGTAAACCTCAAATACCGCCCAACAACAACCACATCTCGTTTACAGTAACTTGTTAACATAAAAAACAGCCCAACAATAACCACCTCTCGTTTACAGTAACTTGTTAACATCAAATACAGCCCAACAACAACCACCTCTCGTTTACAGTAACTTGTTAACATCAAATACAGCCCAACAATAACCACCTCTCGTTTACAGTAACTTGTTAACATCAAAAACAGCCCAACAATAACCACCTCTCGTTTACAGTAACTTGTTAACATCAAATACAGCCCAACAACAACCACCTCTCGTTTACAGTAACTTGTTAACATCAAATACAGCCCAACAATAACCACCTCTCGTTTACAGTAACTTGTTAACATAAAATACCGCCCAACAACAACCACCTCTCGTTTACAGTAACTTGTTAACATCAAATACAGCCCAACAACAACCACCTCTCGTTTACAGTAACTTGTTAACATCAAATACAGCCAAACAATAACCACCTCTCGTTTACAGTAACTTGTTAACATCAAATACAGCCCAACAACAACCACCTCTCGTTTACAGTAACTTGTTAACATCAAATACAGCCAAACAATAACCACCTCTCGTTTACAGTAACTTGTTAACATCAAATACAGCCCAACAACAACCACCTCTCGTTTACAGTAACTTGTTAACATCAAATACAGCCCAACAATAACCACCTCTCGCTTACAGTAACTTGTTAACATCAAATACAGCCCAACAACAACCACCTCTCGTTTACAGTAACTTGTTAACATCAAATACAGCCCAACAACAACCACCTCTCGTTTACAGTAACTTGTTAACATCAAATACAGCCCAACAATAACCACCTCTCGTTTACAGTAACTTGTTAACATAAAATACCGCCCAACAACAACCACCTCTCGTTTACAGTAACTTGTTAACATCAAATACCGCCCAACAACAACCACCTCTCGTTTACAGTAACTTGTTAACATCAAATACCGCCCAACAACAACCACCTGTCGTTTACAGTAACTTGTTAACATCAAATACAGCCCAACAACAACCACCTCTCGTTTACAGTAACTTGTTAACATCAAATACAGCCCAACAATAACCACCTCTCGTTTACAGTAACTTGTTAACATCAAATACAGCCCAACAATAACCACCTCTCGTTTACAGTAACTTGTTAACATAAAATACCGCCCAACAACAACCACCTCTCGTTTACAGTAACTTGTTAACATCAAATACCGCCCAACAACAACCACCTGTCGTTTACAGTAACTTGTTAACATAAAATACCGCCCAACAACAACCACCTCTCGTTTACAGTAACTTGTTAACATCAAATACCGCCCAACAACAACCACCTCTCGTTTACAGTAACTTGTTAACATCAAATACCGCCCAACAACAACCACCTCTCGTTTACAGTAACTTGTTAACATCAAATACAGCCCAACAACAACCACCTCTCGTTTACAGTAACTTGTTTACATCAAATACCTCTCAAGTACAGACACATCTCTTCTCCAGCAGTATCCGAATTCAGCACCGGACCTTGGACCGAGTCCTACAAAATGGCCATAGGTCCAGTAAATTTGAAAAGATCAGTGGTCTGACGGTCAAGCATTTTTTTTAATGATAATGAAAACAAAATTCACTCTCGAAAAATAAGTTTTCTAGCCAAATTATATGAAATTTTGTATGTACTCTTTTTGGTTCACTTAAAGTTCATTCGGTCTAGTAAAGTTTATGTTTTCACTGGACCGTATGTCCAGTTCTTGAAAAGTTTTTCGTGAAGACAGCTACAGTAACTTATACTTGTCATATGTATGTCAATGTTCTTGTTTCATTTTTGCAATATACAATGTGTGTGTGTTTAACATTTGCTAAACTTGATTATATCTTTTGTACACAACTAACGCGAAAATTAGTTATGTTATTATGTTACTAATTAACCTTTTACACTTGTACTTGTATATTATGTAAATACTCATGTTCTCATACTTGTATGAACTGAGAGATTTGAAATCAACTTGTAAACATAATATAATACCACCATCACCGACTATCCCTCATCTATGTACAGTAACTTATAAACCTCAAACACATCCAACAACATACATCTCTCGTCTTCAGTAACTTGTGAATGTCAACTATACCATACAACAATTAGCTATAATTGTCTACAGTTTATTGTTAACCTCAAATACCTGCCAACTACAACCAACTCTTGTCTTAAGACTTCCTTGTCAGCTTATTCTACAACCCCATAAATTAATTATTGGCGATATTGTAATTTTGGGATCATCTTTTTCATCTCTATGAGCTTTTTTACAATGAAGTGCTTCAAGACCTAAATATTGTTAATCAGAAACAAACCTGTAACTCGCTTATATATACGTCAAATGTCAAAACAAAGCATGGCAAGGCAGAACAATATACGCCCGAAGGTGTATTTTAATACAATAAAAACATTATTTTGGGTACTTTACGTGCATGAATATGCATTTTTTTTCATTTAACTACGGAATTTCACGAGCACAGATACAGGCTTAAAGAGATACAGAGCGGACACGAAATCAGCCAAATTTGACCACTAAGTGTGACCTTGACCTTGAGCCTTACGAAACATGCACTCTGCACATCGTCCTTAATGAGGTGAACATTTGAGGCAAGTTTCTCCAAAATCCTTCGCAGGCTTAAAGAGTTACAGAGCAGACATGAAATTGCTAACGGACGGACGGACTCACTGAAGTGACGTTGTGGGGTGCCGCCTTTGATCTTCTTTTGATCTTCTGAACCCCACAAGCAACATTTTTGCACCCCATAAGCACAAATTTTCCCCACAACGTCGGTTTGTACGTACTGGAACCCCATAACGACAACTTGTACTTACCCTAACCCTAACCCCATAATGTCACCTGGGTACGTACGGACAAACGAGCGGTTAATCTATAGTCCCATCCAATATAAACACCGGTATGGGTCTAAAAAAGACCAAAGAGAAAATCTCACAAAATCAAAATATGTGAAAATGCTGTCGTTCTGTCTGTTTTCCGTCCTGGCTTTATCTTAAGACAATTGCGACAATTGTTATATCGAATATTATAATATAACTCTTGCTGTACCATTTTGGTCAAATGACTAAGTCATGTAACTGGTTTTCGTTGACATCCTTTTTATCATCATTTTGATAAATGTGTATGCGAGCTTGATTCGACTTGGTACATATTTATTTCCATGTACAGCTCCTCAATGGAAAGAGAGCCATTCACCAAACAGAGCTACGCCGAGGAGCTATATTCAAAGGGATCCCTAAATATACATTGTAGTGTGACAGCGCTACGAGAAGGATGTGTATGGGTGTCTTCAATGAATGTAACACTGTATAAACTGTACATGTATGTAGGACTCATTGATGTTATCATATAACACTGTATAAACTGTACATGTATGTAGGACTCATTGATGTTATCATATAACACTGTATAAACTGTACATGTATGTAGGACTCATTGATGTTATCATATAACACTGTATAAACTGTACATGTATGTAGGACTCATTGATGTTATCATATAACACTGTATAAACTGTACATGTATGTAGGACTCATTGATGTTATCATATAACACTGTATAAACTGTACATGTATGTAGGACTCATTGATGTTATCATATAACACTGTATAAACTGTACATGTATGTAGGACTCATTGATGTTATCATATAATACTGTATAAACTGTACATGTATGTAGGACTCATTGATGTTATCATATAATACTGTATAAACTGTACATGTATGTAGGACTCATTGATGTTATCATATAACACTGTATAAACTGTACATGTATGTAGGACTCATTGATGTTATCATATAACACTGTATAAACTGTACATGTATGTAGGACTCATTGATGTTATCATATAATACTGTATAAACTGTACATGTATGTAGGACTCATTGATGTTATCATATAACACTGTATAAACTGTACATGTATGTAGGACTCATTGATGTTATCATATAACACTGTATAAACTGTACATGTATGTAGGACTCATTGATGTTATCATATAACACTGTATAAACTGTACATGTATGTAGGACTCATTGATGTTATCATATAACACTGTATAAACTGTACATGTATGTAGGACTCATTGATGTTATCATATAACACTGTATAAACTGTACATGTATGTAGGATTCATTGATGTTATCATATAACACTGTATAAACTGTACATGTATGTAGGACTCATTGATGTTATCATATAACACTGTATAAACTGTACATGTATGTAGGACTCATTGATGTTATCATATAACACTGTATAAACTGTACATGTATGTAGGACTCATTGATGTTATCATATAACACTGTATAAACTGTACATGTATGTAGGACTCATTGATGTTATCATATAACACTGTATAAACTGTACAATGTATGTAGGACTCATTGATGTTATCATATAACACTGTATAAACTGTACATGTATGTAGGACTCATTGATGTTATCATATAACACTGTATAAACTGTACAATGTATGTAGGACTCATTGATGTTATCATATAACACTGTATAAACTGTACAATGTATGTAGGACTCATTGATGTTATCATGTAACACTGTATAAACTGTACATGTATGTAGGACTCATTGATGTTATCATATAACACTGTATAAACTGTACATGTATGTAGGACTCATTGATGTTATCATGTAACACTGTATAAACTGTACAATGTATGTAGGACTCATTGATGTTATCATGTAACACTGTATAAACTGTACAATGTATGTAGGACTCATTGATGTTATCATATAACACTGTATAAACTGTACATGTATGTAGGACTCATTGATGTTATCATATAACACTGTATAAACTGTACATGTATGTAGGACTCATTGATGTTATCATATAACACTGTATAAACTGTACAATGTATGTAGGACTCATTGATGTTATCATGTAACACTGTATAAACTGTACATGTATGTAGGACTCATTGATGTTATCATGTAACACTGTATAAACTGTACAATGTATGTAGGACTCATTGATGTTATCATATAACACTGTATAAACTGTACATGTATGTAGGACTCATTGATGTTATCATATAACACTGTATAAACTGTACAATGTATGTAGGACTCATTGATGTTATCATATAACACTGTATAAACTGTACAATGTATGTAGGACTCATTGATGTTATCATATAACACTGTATAAACTGTACATGTATGTAGGACTCATTGATGTTATCATATAACACTGTATAAACTGTACATGTATATAGGACTCATTGATGTTATCATATAACACTGTATAAACTGTACATGTATGTAGGACTCATTGATGTTATCATATAACACTGTATAAACTGTACATGTATGTAGGACTCATTGATGTTATCATATAACACTGTATAAACTGTACATGTATGTAGGACTCATTGATGTTATCATGTAACACTGTATAAACTGTACAATGTATGTAGGACTCATTGATGTTATCATATAACACTGTATAAACTGTACATGTATGTAGGACTCATTGATGTTATCATATAACACTGTATAAACTGTACAATGTATGTAGGACTCATTGATGTTATCATATAACACTGTATAAACTGTACAATGTATGTAGGACTCATTGATGTTATCATATAACACTGTATAAACTGTACATGTATGTAGGACTCATTGATGTTATCATATAACACTGTATAAACTGTACATGTATGTAGGACTCATTGATGTTATCATATAACACTGTATAAACTGTACAATGTATGTAGGACTCATTGATGTTATCATATAACACTGTATAAACTGTACATGTATGTAGGACTCATTGATGTTATCATATAACACTGTATAAACTGTACATGTATGTAGGACTCATTGATGTTATCATATAACACTGTATAAACTGTACAATGTATGTAGGACTCATTGATGTTATCATATAACACTGTATAAACTGTACATGTATGTAGGACTCATTGATGTTATCATATAACACTGTATAAACTGTACATGTATGTAGGACTCATTGATGTTATCATATAACACTGTATAAACTGTACAATGTATGTAGGACTCATTGATGTTATCATATAACACTGTATAAACTGTACATGTATGTAGGACTCATTGATGTTATCATATAACACTGTATAAACTGTACAATGTATGTAGGACTCATTGATGTTATCATATAACACTGTATAAACTGTACATGTATGTAGGACTCATTGATGTTATCATATAACACTGTATAAACTGTACAATGTATGTAGGACTCATTGATGTTATCATATAACACTGTATAAACTGTACATGTATGTAGGACTCATTGATGTTATCATATAACACTGTATAAACTGTACATGTATGTAGGACTCATTGATGTTATCATATAACACTGTATAAACTGTACAATGTATGTAGGACTCATTGATGTTATCATATAACACTGTATAAACTGTACATGTATGTAGGACTCATTGATGTTATCATATAACACTGTATAAACTGTACATGTATGTAGGACTCATTGATGTTATCATATAACACTGTATAAACAGTACAATGTATGTAGGACTCATTGATGTTATCATATAACACTGTATAAACTGTACATGTATGTAGGACTCATTGATGTTATCATATAACACTGTATAAACTGTACATGTATGTAGGACTCATTGATGTTATCATATAACACTGTATAAACTGTACAATGTATGTAGGACTCATTGATGTTATCATATAACACTGTATAAACTGTACATGTATGTAGGACTCATTGATGTTATCATATAACACTGTATAAACTGTACATGTATGTAGGACTCATTGATGTTATCATATAACACTGTATAAACTGTACAATGTATGTAGGACTCATTGATGTTATCATATAACACTGTATAAACTGTACATGTATGTAGGACTCATTGATGTTATCATATAACACTGTATAAACTGTACATGTATGTAGGACTCATTGATGTTATCATATAACACTGTATAAACTGTACAATGTATGTAGGACTCATTGATGTTATCATATAACACTGTATAAACTGTACATGTATGTAGGACTCATTGATGTTATCATATAACACTGTATAAACTGTACATGTATGTAGGACTCATTGATGTTATCATATAACACTGTATAAACTGTACAATGTATGTAGGACTCATTGATGTTATCATATAACACTGTATAAACTGTACATGTATGTAGGACTCATTGATGTTATCATATAACACTGTATAAACTGTACAATGTATGTAGGACTGATGTTATCATATAACACTGTATAAACTGTACATGTATGTAGGACTCATTGATGTTATCATATAACACTGTATAAACTGTACATGTATGTAGGACTCATTGATGTTATCATATAACACTGTATAAACTGTACAATGTATGTAGGACTCATTGATGTTATCATATAACACTGTATAAACTGTACATGTATGTAGGACTCATTGATGTTATCATATAACACTGTATAAACTGTACATGTATGTAGGACTCATTGATGTTATCATATAACACTGTATAAACAGTACAATGTATGTAGGACTCATTGATGTTATCATATAACACTGTATAAACTGTACATGTATGTAGGACTCATTGATGTTATCATATAACACTGTATAAACTGTACATGTATGTAGGACTCATTGATGTTATCATATAACACTGTATAAACTGTACAATGTATGTAGGACTCATTGATGTTATCATATAACACTGTATAAACTGTACATGTATGTAGGACTCATTGATGTTATCATATAACACTGTATAAACTGTACATGTATGTAGGACTCATTGATGTTATCATATAACACTGTATAAACTGTACAATGTATGTAGGACTCATTGATGTTATCATATAACACTGTATAAACTGTACATGTATGTAGGACTCATTGATGTTATCATATAACACTGTATAAACTGTACATGTATGTAGGACTCATTGATGTTATCATATAACACTGTATAAACTGTACAATGTATGTAGGACTCATTGATGTTATCATATAACACTGTATAAACTGTACATGTATGTAGGACTCATTGATGTTATCATATAACACTGTATAAACTGTACATGTATGTAGGACTCATTGATGTTATCATATAACACTGTATAAACTGTACAATGTATGTAGGACTCATTGATGTTATCATATAACACTGTATAAACTGTACATGTATGTAGGACTCATTGATGTTATCATATAACACTGTATAAACTGTACAATGTATGTAGGACTGATGTTATCATATAACACTGTATAAACTGTACATGTATGTAGGACTCATTGATGTTATCATATAACACTGTATAAACTGTACATGTATGTAGGACTCATTGATGTTATCATATAACACTGTATAAACAGTACAATGTATGTAGGACTCATTGATGTTATCATATAACACTGTATAAACTGTACATGTATGTAGGACTCATTGATGTTATCATATAACACTGTATAAACTGTACATGTATGTAGGACTCATTGATGTTATCATATAACACTGTATAAACTGTACAATGTATGTAGGACTCATTGATGTTATCATATAACACTGTATAAACTGTACATGTATGTAGGACTCATTGATGTTATCATATAACACTGTATAAACTGTACATGTATGTAGGACTCATTGATGTTATCATATAACACTGTATAAACAGTACAATGTATGTAGGACTCATTGATGTTATCATATAACACTGTATAAACTGTACATGTATGTAGGACTCATTGATGTTATCATATAACACTGTATAAACTGTACATGTATGTAGGACTCATTGATGTTATCATATAACACTGTATAAACTGTACAATGTATGTAGGACTCATTGATGTTATCATATAACACTGTATAAACTGTACATGTATGTAGGACTCATTGATGTTATCATATAACACTGTATAAACTGTACATGTATGTAGGACTCATTGATGTTATCATATAACACTGTATAAACTGTACAATGTATGTAGGACTCATTGATGTTATCATATAACACTGTATAAACTGTACATGTATGTAGGACTCATTGATGTTATCATATAACACTGTATAAACTGTACATGTATGTAGGACTCATTGATGTTATCATATAACACTGTATAAACTGTACATGTATGTAGGACTCATTGATGTTATCATATAACACTGTATAAACTGTACATGTATGTAGGACTCATTGATGTTATCATATAACACTGTATAAACTGTACATGTATGTAGGACTCATTGATGTTATCATATAACACTGTATAAACTGTACATGTATGTAGGACTCATTGATGTTATCATATAACACTGTATAAACTGTACATGTATGTAGGACTCATTGATGTTATCATATAACACTGTATAAACTGTACATGTATGTAGGATTCATTGATGTTATCATATAACACTGTATAAACTGTACATGTATGTAGGACTCATTGATGTTATCATATAACACTGTATAAACTGTACATGTATGTAGGACTCATTGATGTTATCATATAACACTGTATAAACTGTACATGTATGTAGGACTCATTGATGTTATCATATAACACTGTATAAACTGTACATGTATGTAGGACTCATTGATGTTATCATATAACACTGTATAAACTGTACAATGTATGTAGGACTCATTGATGTTATCATATAACACTGTATAAACTGTACATGTATGTAGGACTCATTGATGTTATCATATAACACTGTATAAACTGTACAATGTATGTAGGACTCATTGATGTTATCATATAACACTGTATAAACTGTACAATGTATGTAGGACTCATTGATGTTATCATGTAACACTGTATAAACTGTACATGTATGTAGGACTCATTGATGTTATCATATAACACTGTATAAACTGTACATGTATGTAGGACTCATTGATGTTATCATGTAACACTGTATAAACTGTACAATGTATGTAGGACTCATTGATGTTATCATGTAACACTGTATAAACTGTACAATGTATGTAGGACTCATTGATGTTATCATATAACACTGTATAAACTGTACATGTATGTAGGACTCATTGATGTTATCATATAACACTGTATAAACTGTACATGTATGTAGGACTCATTGATGTTATCATATAACACTGTATAAACTGTACAATGTATGTAGGACTCATTGATGTTATCATGTAACACTGTATAAACTGTACATGTATGTAGGACTCATTGATGTTATCATGTAACACTGTATAAACTGTACAATGTATGTAGGACTCATTGATGTTATCATATAACACTGTATAAACTGTACATGTATGTAGGACTCATTGATGTTATCATATAACACTGTATAAACTGTACAATGTATGTAGGACTCATTGATGTTATCATATAACACTGTATAAACTGTACAATGTATGTAGGACTCATTGATGTTATCATATAACACTGTATAAACTGTACATGTATGTAGGACTCATTGATGTTATCATATAACACTGTATAAACTGTACATGTATATAGGACTCATTGATGTTATCATATAACACTGTATAAACTGTACATGTATGTAGGACTCATTGATGTTATCATATAACACTGTATAAACTGTACATGTATGTAGGACTCATTGATGTTATCATATAACACTGTATAAACTGTACATGTATGTAGGACTCATTGATGTTATCATGTAACACTGTATAAACTGTACAATGTATGTAGGACTCATTGATGTTATCATATAACACTGTATAAACTGTACATGTATGTAGGACTCATTGATGTTATCATATAACACTGTATAAACTGTACAATGTATGTAGGACTCATTGATGTTATCATATAACACTGTATAAACTGTACAATGTATGTAGGACTCATTGATGTTATCATATAACACTGTATAAACTGTACATGTATGTAGGACTCATTGATGTTATCATATAACACTGTATAAACTGTACATGTATGTAGGACTCATTGATGTTATCATATAACACTGTATAAACTGTACAATGTATGTAGGACTCATTGATGTTATCATATAACACTGTATAAACTGTACAATGTATGTAGGACTCATTGATGTTATCATATAACACTGTATAAACTGTACATGTATGTAGGACTCATTGATGTTATCATATAACACTGTATAAACTGTACAATGTATGTAGGACTCATTGATGTTATCATATAACACTGTATAAACTGTACATGTATGTAGGACTCATTGATGTTATCATATAACACTGTATAAACTGTACAATGTATGTAGGACTCATTGATGTTATCATATAACACTGTATAAACTGTACATGTATGTAGGACTCATTGATGTTATCATATAACACTGTATAAACTGTACAATGTATGTAGGACTCATTGATGTTATCATATAACACTGTATAAACTGTACATGTATGTAGGACTCATTGATGTTATCATATAACACTGTATAAACTGTACATGTATGTAGGACTCATTGATGTTATCATATAACACTGTATAAACTGTACAATGTATGTAGGACTCATTGATGTTATCATATAACACTGTATAAACTGTACATGTATGTAGGACTCATTGATGTTATCATATAACACTGTATAAACTGTACATGTATGTAGGACTCATTGATGTTATCATATAACACTGTATAAACAGTACAATGTATGTAGGACTCATTGATGTTATCATATAACACTGTATAAACTGTACATGTATGTAGGACTCATTGATGTTATCATATAACACTGTATAAACTGTACATGTATGTAGGACTCATTGATGTTATCATATAACACTGTATAAACTGTACAATGTATGTAGGACTCATTGATGTTATCATATAACACTGTATAAACTGTACATGTATGTAGGACTCATTGATGTTATCATATAACACTGTATAAACTGTACATGTATGTAGGACTCATTGATGTTATCATATAACACTGTATAAACTGTACAATGTATGTAGGACTCATTGATGTTATCATATAACACTGTATAAACTGTACATGTATGTAGGACTCATTGATGTTATCATATAACACTGTATAAACTGTACATGTATGTAGGACTCATTGATGTTATCATATAACACTGTATAAACTGTACAATGTATGTAGGACTCATTGATGTTATCATATAACACTGTATAAACTGTACATGTATGTAGGACTCATTGATGTTATCATATAACACTGTATAAACTGTACATGTATGTAGGACTCATTGATGTTATCATATAACACTGTATAAACTGTACAATGTATGTAGGACTCATTGATGTTATCATATAACACTGTATAAACTGTACATGTATGTAGGACTCATTGATGTTATCATATAACACTGTATAAACTGTACAATGTATGTAGGACTGATGTTATCATATAACACTGTATAAACTGTACATGTATGTAGGACTCATTGATGTTATCATATAACACTGTATAAACTGTACATGTATGTAGGACTCATTGATGTTATCATATAACACTGTATAAACAGTACAATGTATGTAGGACTCATTGATGTTATCATATAACACTGTATAAACTGTACATGTATGTAGGACTCATTGATGTTATCATATAACACTGTATAAACTGTACATGTATGTAGGACTCATTGATGTTATCATATAACACTGTATAAACTGTACAATGTATGTAGGACTCATTGATGTTATCATATAACACTGTATAAACTGTACATGTATGTAGGACTCATTGATGTTATCATATAACACTGTATAAACTGTACATGTATGTAGGACTCATTGATGTTATCATATAACACTGTATAAACAGTACAATGTATGTAGGACTCATTGATGTTATCATATAACACTGTATAAACTGTACATGTATGTAGGACTCATTGATGTTATCATATAACACTGTATAAACTGTACATGTATGTAGGACTCATTGATGTTATCATATAACACTGTATAAACTGTACAATGTATGTAGGACTCATTGATGTTATCATATAACACTGTATAAACTGTACATGTATGTAGGACTCATTGATGTTATCATATAACACTGTATAAACTGTACATGTATGTAGGACTCATTGATGTTATCATATAACACTGTATAAACTGTACAATGTATGTAGGACTCATTGATGTTATCATATAACACTGTATAAACTGTACATGTATGTAGGACTCATTGATGTTATCATATAACACTGTATAAACTGTACATGTATGTAGGACTCATTGATGTTATCATATAACACTGTATAAACTGTACATGTATGTAGGACTCATTGATGTTATCATATAACACTGTATAAACTGTACATGTATGTAGGACTCATTGATGTTATCATATAACACTGTATAAACTGTACATGTATGTAGGACTCATTGATGTTATCATATAACACTGTATAAACTGTACAATGTATGTAGGACTCATTGATGTTATCATATAACACTGTATAAACTGTACATGTATGTAGGACTCATTGATGTTATCATATAACACTGTATAAACTGTACATGTATGTAGGACTCATTGATGTTATCATATAACACTGTATAAACTGTACAATGTATGTAGGACTCATTGATGTTATCATATAACACTGTATAAACTGTACATGTATGTAGGACTCATTGATGTTATCATATAACACTGTATAAACAGTACAATGTATGTAGGACTCATTGATGTTATCATATAACACTGTATAAACTGTACATGTATGTAGGACTCATTGATGTTATCATATAACACTGTATAAACTGTACATGTATGTAGGACTCATTGATGTTATCATATAACACTGTATAAACTGTACAATGTATGTAGGACTCATTGATGTTATCATATAACACTGTATAAACTGTACATGTATGTAGGACTCATTGATGTTATCATATAACACTGTATAAACTGTACATGTATGTAGGACTCATTGATGTTATCATATAACACTGTATAAACTGTACAATGTATGTAGGACTCATTGATGTTATCATATAACACTGTATAAACTGTACATGTATGTAGGACTCATTGATGTTATCATATAACACTGTATAAACTGTACATGTATGTAGGACTCATTGATGTTATCATATAACACTGTATAAACTGTACATGTATGTAGGACTCATTGATGTTATCATATAACACTGTATAAACTGTACATGTATGTAGGACTCATTGATGTTATCATATAACACTGTATAAACTGTACATGTATGTAGGACTCATTGATGTTATCATATAACACTGTATAAACTGTACAATGTATGTAGGACTCATTGATGTTATCATATAACACTGTATAAACTGTACATGTATGTAGGACTCATTGATGTTATCATATAACACTGTATAAACTGTACATGTATGTAGGACTCATTGATGTTATCATATAACACTGTATAAACTGTACAATGTATGTAGGACTCATTGATGTTATCATATAACACTGTATAAACTGTACATGTATGTAGGACTCATTGATGTTATCATATAACACTGTATAAACTGTACATGTATGTAGGACTCATTGATGTTATCATATAACACTGTATAAACTGTACAATGTATGTAGGACTCATTGATGTTATCATATAACACTGTATAAACTGTACATGTATGTAGGACTCATTGATGTTATCATATAACACTGTATAAACTGTACATGTATGTAGGACTCATTGATGTTATCATATAACACTGTATAAACTGTACATGTATGTAGGACTCATTGATGTTATCATATAACACTGTATAAACTGTACATGTATGTAGGACTCATTGATGTTATCATATAACACTGTATAAACTGTACATGTATGTAGGACTCATTGATGTTATCATATAACACTGTATAAACTGTACATGTATGTAGGACTCATTGATGTTATCATATAACACTGTATAAACTGTACATGTATGTAGGACTCATTGATGTTATCATATAACACTGTATAAACTGTACATGTATGTAGGACTCATTGATGTTATCATATAACACTGTATAAACTGTACATGTATGTAGGATTCATTGATGTTATCATATAATGCTCTCATTATTAGCAACATCGTTACTCATGGAAATCTAATGAAGGCATGTGTCAATTTCGTAGCCACGACATGACTTGACATGTTTGACGAAAGGAAAGTTTAGAACGATTTTTTTATTAGAACAGAACAGAACATAACTTTATTCTCTCAGGTATGTAACATACAGTATGAGGAAAAGAAAAAAATAGATGAATATATGTTTGATGAGGGGGAATAACTCTAAGTGTCAAGATAATTGGACTGCTGTAGTATAAATATAAACGAAATTTATGTATAAGTATGACACTATTAAAGAAATTAGTATAAATATAACCTATACAAATGCATAAGTATAACAACAGTAATGAACAGATAACTCATTGCGATCGTTATGTCATTTAACATAAATTACCCTAGTATGCAATTTAGGAAGGATATATTCATAGACGTACATATTAGACATTAAGAAATGTATTTACTGAAAATGTTTTAAGACCGTTTAAGAATAGTATTTATCTTGTGATAAGATGTTTTCCTATAGCTAAGCTACGGTAGACCTAGTTGGAGAAAATAATTAAGATGCATTATAAATACGGGCCCGGGCAATTGCCCAAAATGTCATTTTCAGTGTGATACGATTCTTTCTCAATTTTGTGCATTGATAAAATATCACACATACCTAGCGTGTTCAATTTCGTCGCTTTTTATTATTATTAGTTACACAAATACTACAATTTATGAAAACATGGTATGTTTGACGTCATAGCAATCAATTTGAACAAAACACACCAATAACTAACTGTTACACAGAAGCCTTTCTATGAATACGAACCATTTTCTACTATAACACATTTCGTGAACTCCGGATAAAAACGTGCTTCACGAATCCCTGTGTATTCATTAAAATAACAAACATCATACCGTCGCCCTTCAAAGGTGTACAGAAGATAAACGTTATGGCGAACTCGCATACAACGATTTTATCGTTATAAGAGGAAAACATGAAAAAGCTATCTCTCTGCTTCTTCATACATATACAATTCAGTTTTCATTGTGTTGAAATAATTTCTATGTCCCAAACAACAATTTGGCATCGTAAAGCTAAGAATATTTCGAGACAAATTTGTACTCATTCATTTAAGCTGATTTGGTTGGAAAGGAGTAATGGAAGTGAATGTTATTTACGTTGCGTGGCTTGTTTATTTATATTTTATCTAAGATTGAAATAGGGAATGAGATGACTGCTTGATTCAGCAATTGATGTAAAGAACTGGATAGTGTAGAGGTTCACTCCTTGTGTTATATATGTATATACAGCGGTCTAGACTAGTGAACGATGCTCGGATTACGTTTCTTTGGCCTACTATTGTTATATAGATATCCTATATCATCGCTAAATATGTGAAATATTATATTAGAATTGATGATAACACTTATTTGAATAATTGGTATTATCATCAGTCTCATCTATGCAACGACAAGTGACCCATGTTTTCTCACATAACGTGGTTGAAAAGCTAAGGGCGACATTTTTTCGTAGTACAAAATGTATAGACATCAGTGTATTTGGCTGGAATATTATATTCCAAGTACTAAACATGGTGAGAAGAAACGTACAATGCTATAAAACAGTTGTATGTGGTAATATCAGTCAGAAAACTCGTCATAAAAGTACCTACAATACAGATTTTTTATCTCCCATATTTATAGTCTCATTCAGCATGTACGAACTACGCATAAAACTAAAGCACGTGTCACAATTACGGGCACTGCTATTAAGAGATCTATCTACTTATATAACGGGCTGATAAAGTACATTTTATATAAACCCTGTAGTCGTTTGTGTGTCTGTTTTCTAGTTCTGACCAATATTTATAGTCTTGTATCAATAATATTTATTTACTCATTTCAACAATTTAACAGTTACATAATAGACTATGGGGCACCAATACCCCCCCCCCCTCCCCCCTCGGAGGCATTTTTCTACAGTATGTTTTTCTGAAAGTGTATGGAAAGACCTACCAAATCCCAGTGTCTACCATCTGGATGTTGGGGCTTTACTCCGTTACCGCCATTTTGGGGCGTTACCATAATTGAAATTTTAAAGTTAACACAATACCGCAAATAGATCAAAATAATTTGTGTTAAAGGCTTTGTAATTATGATTATAAGCACAGAGAATGTAAACAAGAGTGTAGAAATGTTAAAATCATCATCAAATGTGGTATAATTTACGTTACCAATATTATATCACTGAAATAAGGTCACATATACTCTAAAATATTCGATTATCATCATATACTTACTGTTTCTGGATCAAGCAGAACACTATCTAATGAGTAAATGGTACTCAATTGTATAATACAGTATGTTGACAAGGTGAAAAAAAGGTCACAATAATGCAGAAAATACGTGTATATTATTAACCGCATGCGTTACCAAAATATAACTATGAACATAAGTGCATGTATTACTAAACCTTGACATTTTTTGCATCAGACATAATAAAATCTAAAGTAGCATTTAGGCTTACATTAAAAAAACCCATTTCATTATAAAATTTTCATATCAATCAATAAAATCAAAGCAATCAATTGTCAATAAATAAATAATTTCATTAATCAAATAAATATTTAATTTAGTCTATCAATTTCATAGTAATTTATAGACATGTTTCTTTTTTCAATGATTATGCAATTGTAACCTGTGACCTAGCTGTGGCCATGAAATCGTACTCATTGGTTTGGCAGTTTCCGGAACAAATTCACTAATGTCATAGTGAGAACGGGTGTATTTCACACATGTATGCTCCATCTTCGATACATCTAGGTAAAGTAATGAACGACAGTGGTCTCGCGGAACTTATGATAAATTCCGGAATGGTGCCAGTAGTTCTCTTGACAAAGTGACGTCAGGGAAACACTAAAACCATGCTCTATGGGAGCACAAGCCCTTATCGAAGGGTCAATTACCCCGGCCAAGATTTGAAGAAACACAACTTTTCACACACAGTATTTCAGCATAATATAATAACTCAGATACGAGCAGAACGTAACGCATTTGACCTGCTTATGCTCCTGTCAGTTCAACATGACATAGACCTGAAGCTTACCTAGTCATTTCTTCTAGGTCGAGTGCCTTATATTGAATCACCAACAGAACCAACAACTAGCCATTCTACAGAAGGCGCATCCTATGTTGTTCATGGTAACGCCTAATTCGGTAAATGCAGAGTTTTATAGCAGTTCCGGACACATTCGAGCAAGTAGCTGAGGCGATTTCTTATCAGTTGCCTAAAACGTCTCGTGTATACTTTGTATCAGACATTTACAACAAACAGTCTATTAAATCAGATGAGTGCCGATGACGTTTGGCAGCTCCAACGTTCTTGCTCTCAGGTAAAAAAACAACAATAACTCCATGAAATCGGATGGGCTTCATATCTAATGACAACAATAAGACACAGTCAATAAAGCTAATCTTTGAGCAGTCTTATAGAGATGGCGTCACAGTCACACAAACTGAGATTCAAAGCACTGAGATTACAGTCTGGAGCAAAGTCTAAATGTGTTAGACAAAACCATCGTTAAACCATTAAAAGGCCTGTGTTATCATCATTTTGAATTAAAATTTGAATGTCAAGTATGTATAGTCTGTACAGATGTACATCATTTGACCAATTAACCACAATTACCAAGGAAAGGCTATCATGTGTCAATACGCAATCTCACTAATCTCAGAGACAATATAGTGTTCCAGCGCTACTTTACTGAATGAAACTATTTTCAATATGTAGTGAATTTCGTTACCTCAACAGTTAATGATGAAACGGAGGAAAAGAACAGAATCCTGCATATACCTTAACTTTTATCAAAACTGCAAAGTCTGCAATGTATACTTATACTATTTTTCAAAGCGGATGTAAATGCGTCACGTAATTGTAATTAGAAAAAGTAATGTATAGCTATAGGAGCTTTGCTCCTATAAATGAAGATTACATGACAATATTAGCCAATTTGTCACCCATGTTTGTTCGGATGAACTTTACAGTGCCATTGAGACATTTGTATGTGTGTTGTTTGGTCATTAAAAATACGACATCAATAAACTGAGGTATAACAAGTATCAAAACCATGGTTGTGTTCTGAACGCTTTAAGTGGTATGGACATGAGCTTACTCAATCCCTGCAGATCCCGTCACGTATGTTCAATGTGTTACGGATAGTTATAAGGTGTATATTTGGACCCATGTAGAGAGGGCAATCTTGATCTTCTAAAAGTGGATGAAAGTGGTTGGAAATTCGGTCCTGAAAACATGCCGGAATACAACTGGTACGAGGATAATATTGTGCCAAAGGCTAGCGACACAGAAGACAATTATGATAAAAACGACATTGAGCTCATTAGTATGGTCGATGCTGTCTATGTAAGAGAAAAGTGATGAGGATTTGTGAAATTCGTGAACGTTTGCCATCAGAACAACAAAAATACCTTGATGACAATATGTACAGCTAATGAAATCAATCTGACATAACATACAATATTGCACTTAAGTATATATATATAAATAATCATGTAACAAATGGTAACGTAAATGACACACACATGTTTATGTGTGTCAATGGCACAATGTTTATTGCACTGTCGCTGTGATTGTAAATTTGATTGTTTCATAGATAAATATTCTTAGAATACAATCGATGATGATTTTATAACAGTTTCATAGAAATGTTGTTACTCGTTTATGAATAATTTCAAACGTAACACGAATAAAACCATGTAACGTAAAACACAATCAGTGATGAATTAAAAAAGTTAATCTACACGTACGTATTGCCAGTAGTCAAGTATAAACGTTTTTTATATCAAATCAATGTTTTATGCATTGTAAAGCGTGTTAAGCACTTATCGTGATAAAGGTAACGTTATGTAACGTAAACTACTATTATCCCAGTCAAACTTTACAACATTTGTAACTAGAAATGTTTTCCAGTTATGGTTATTAATGAATGCATCATGATTACCTATCACTGTATACCTATTTGATCATAGCATGTGATCACAGTAATATAAATGATTTCGATGTAACACGTATACTTTTATATGTAACGTATTTTACGTAAAATGAAGACATAAACGAGCATTCAATGAAAGAAAAACATGAACATGTGGTAGTATTTGCCTAATACGAATAAAAACATTGTTTACGGCTGCTTTTGTATTAATTCAACATATACAACTGTCATTTCCTTGTCATTTTGGGGTAACGCAGGGTAACGTAAATTACAGAGCATATATAATGCAATAAAGTGAAAAACATGCATTTGATCGATAAGTAAAGCCGCTGCTAACTTATTATGGTCAAAGGAATTGTTCAAATTGATGAATTATTGAAAATATCTAGAATAAGACTTCTAACAAAATAAAATTATTGTCAAACGTATTTTTCGGTAACGGTAATTAGCATGCTGTAGTTCACAAACGCCCCAACGCCCAGATTGTAGACACTGGAAAAATGATCAGCAGGCATTGAGCGTTCAAAAAAATGGTGTCTACAAAAATGCCTCCGGGGGGGGAGGGTTTCGCCCAGTAGCCCATTGCCTATAAGGCGTATAACCTCGTATCTAACCCGGATTGCCAGCGCGACCACGGTCGCGGGTATACTTACATCGTATCTATAAACTTTATGAACTGTATTGCGGTGGTTGGGTGTCCCTAATCTGACCCACTTACTGATGTTTTATACATTTAAACGTATGCGAAATTTTAAATAGATGTGATGGATATCATATTTGATGTCAAGATTAACAAGAAGGCCATGATTCGGTACGCTCAGTGGTCAGAGCGTTGGTCTACTGATTAAAAGGTTGTGTGTTCGAACACCGGGTGCCTCCTGACACAGTCCTTAGTGTTGACTGTATAGGTAATGTTATCCGAAGTTGTCTGTAGATGATGTCATATGATGTTGTCTGTAGATGATGTTATCTGATAATGTCTGTAGATGATGTTGTCTGTAGATGATGTTATATGATGTTGTCTTTAAGTGATGTTCTCTGTAGTTGATATCATCTTATGTTGTCTGTGGGTAATGTTATCGTATATTGTTTGTAGATGATGTTATCCGATGTTGACTGCAGCTGATGCTATCTGATGTTGACTCTGGTTGTGTTATCTTATGCCGTTTGTCGAGGATGTCATTTGATGATGACAGTAGGTGATGTTATCTGATGGTGACTGGTGCTATTTGATCTAGACTGCAGAAGTTGATGTTATCTTATATATGGTGTCTGTAGATGATGTTATCTTATGTTGTCTGTAGATGATGCTATATGATGTTGACTGTTGTTGCTGTCATCTGATGTTGACTGTAGATGATGTCATCTGATATTGATTGTAGTTGATGTTTTCCAATATTGACTGTAGTGAATGTTTTCTGATGTTGACTGTTGTTGATGTTATCTAATGTTGACTGTTGTTGATGTCATCTGATGTTGACTGTATATGATGTCATCTGATGATGACTGTAGTTGATGTTTTCTGATATTAACTGTAGTGGATGTTTTCTGATGTTGACTGTTGTTGATGTTATCTAATGTTGACTGTTGTTGATGTCATCTGATGTTGACAGTAGTTCATGTTATTAGACATTTACTATTGTTAATGTTATCTGATGTTGTTTGTAGTTAATGTTATTTGATGTTGACAGTAGTTGGTGTTATTTGATGTTGTCTGTAGTTAATGTTATCTGATGTTGATAGTAGTTGATGCTATACGATGTTGACTGTAGTTGATGATACCTGGTGTTGACTATAGTTTATGCTACATGATGTTGACTGTAGTTGATGTTATCTGATGTTGACTGTAGTTGTTGTTATCTGATGTTGACTGTAGTTGTTGTTATCTGATGTTGTCTGTAGTTGTTATTATCTGATGTTGACTGTAATTGTTGTTATCGGATGTTGTCTGTAGTTGATGATACCTGGTGTTGACTATAGTTTATGCTACCTGGTGTTGACTGTAGTTGATGTTATCTGATGTTGTCTGTAGTTGATGTTATCTGATGTTGACTGTAGTTGATGTTATCTGATGTTGACTGTAGTTGTTGTTATCTGATGTTGACTGTAGTTGTTGTTATCTGATGTTGTCTGTAGTTGTTATTATCTGATGTTGACTGTAATTGTTGTTATCGGATGTTGTCTGTAGTTGATGATACCTGGTGTTGACTATAGTTGATGCTACCTGGTGTTGACTGTAGTTGATGTTATCTGATGTTGTCTGCAGTTGATGTTATCTGATGTTGACTGTAGTTGATGTTATCTGGTGTTGACTGTAGTTGATGTTATCTGATGTTGACTGTAGTTGTTGTCATCTGATGTTGACTTTAGTTGATGTTACCTGATGTTGTCTGTAGTTGATGTTATCTGATGTTGTCTGTAGTTGATGTTACCTGGTGTTGACTGTAGTTGATGTTATCTAAGGTTGACTTTAGTTGATGTCATCTGATGTTGTCTGTAGTTGATGTTATCTGATATTGACTATTGTTTATGTCACAGGGTCAGTCACACATAATTATACTATATATATATATATTTCATGTAAATTGTCATATCATCATATCATTCATTTTATTCATTACACGGTGACATCCATAACACTTTACCCATGTCAGGACGACACTTTTCAATTGGTTATGGTTGTGATGCACAAGCTTGGTTTCCCGCCGTAACTTGTCATCTTTTCACTAAAACTTCAGTCGTATAGTAAATGAAAGAAAGGACGTGTTACGTTTTGTTCAAAACCATTATTGTATACATTCAGGTATGATGTCACTCCATTATTTTCTTCATGTTGTCATAACTATCCATCATCTTATTGCTCATTGTTATTTTAAAGTATTCTTTATTAGTCAGTCGTAGAGTAAATGTTCGAAAGGAAGGACGACTTACGTTTTGTTTAAACCATTATTGTGTACTTTCAGGCTGAAAAGCCACCCTCTTTGAGCCACATGGACTCAGGTTCATATTGTGTCACATTCCCCGTGATACAAATAAAATATTGGAGAGAACCCCGCGACATTACTGTTACTAGTATCTGATGTTGTCTGTAGTTGATGTTATTTGATGTTGACTGTAGTTGATGTTATCTGATGTTGCCTGTAGTTGATGTTATCTAATGTTGTCTGTAGTTGGTGATATCTGATGTTGTCTGTAGGTTATGTTATCTGATGCTAACTGCAGGCGATGTTATCTGATGTTATTGCAGAATAAGAATTCCATCCTCGGCTCAAATTAGTCAGGTGTAAATTTAATGATATTTTAAATTCGAACAAACGATGAATTATTCATATCTTCTCTACGCTTAATGCTAGTAATAAAAGTCTAATTGAATGGTATGTGTTGTAATAATGCTGATGCTTTCTTAGTTCAGTTATTATGAGAAAAGATAAGCGTCAAAATGATTCGTTCTTGCTCTAAACAAGACCAATACACACTATAAAGAAACAGTCTTCCCTACTGGTTAAGACATTATTTAAGACAGCCATTGATCATTTAGACCAAAATGACCACCAAATAAAGTCCATCATTCACTAAGACCATATTATGCTTTCCCCTAAATAAACAGTGGCTAATTCTGGAGAAGGTAACACAGTACGATTAAATGTCAAACTCCAATCAGTAGCAATATAGAATAAAACAAAACTCCTGTATTATTCAAAAATGTGTATTTAACCGACATTATATTGAAGCAATCTCTTTTGGTTAAATACTAAAAATAGGCCACTCATGTAAAAAGTCGGAATGTTTACAAACAAAACTTTTAATCCAATATTGTATTTCTTTTATCTTTTTATACATCAAACTGGTAAATGAAGGTCAAGGCAAAAAAGGGCCAAAGTTATTTTGTATGGTTCTTTTAAAGATTTAGGAAATGTTGGCAATAATTGATTTCTTTTCTCTTCAATATGAGTATCTATAGGTAACAGATGTATTTGTAGATAACACGTAATAGTTGTTTCGCGACGATGTTCTGGTTTTTTTTCATATGTGTAAAATATTGAAATGAAATAAATACAAAAAACGAGTTCCAGCAACTGACATTGCATTGAAAGTGTCATACACACCTACATGACTTTTGTATACAACAGCAAGTTCACTTCCGATCCTTTTTGAGTTACTGCGATTTATGAAAACATGATATAGTAACGTTATAGAAGTCAGTTTTATAAAACCCAAAAGATGAACCATTGTCTATCAACACATTTAGTGAACTCCGGGTAAAAACGTGCTTCACGAATCACTCTTATTCATAAAAGCAACTCTAAAAATTGCACGTTCTGTCTTTTGTCATGTATTTAATACCTACTACAATTATACACACATACCAAACACAGACCATATAAAACGATGTCCAAATGATAATACCAGGTAGTACGTACCTGATGATACCAAATTATTTTTTACTTATATTTATTTATTAATAGAAGCTCTATTTATTAATGCATGTTGTACGTGTTATTAACTGTGCATTTGTCATTTTACAGCTCTTGTATATTTTGTTATTATTGCTTACTCTATAGTTGTATAATCAGCTCAAAAGCTTTATCTTATCTTACCTTGCATGGAAACCTAGCTTGGATTGTATTTGGGGTCTGTTGAATGCAGGTCGAGATCATTGTTACATGTACTAAAAATAGAAAATCAGTTTCTGCATAAAAAGCGTTGTGCATAGGTGGCTCCAACTGAAACATTTTGGGCAAATGAGTCACTGTTAACTAACTGGCTTGCAAAGAAATCTCATATACTTCTTTGGGGCCACGTGGGGATCCTTAGACGACATAGTTTGTCAAAAACTGAAGTGCACTTGCTGTGTTGACATACTTGATACACAAAAGTAACTTATAGTCGCCACAATGTCTGTTGCGTGTCTGTATGTTAGTTAGTTAGTTAGTTAGTTGGTTAGTTAGTCTGTCCGGATCGTTTTCCGGGCTGTATCTCCCTTATGCATTGATACTTTTTAAAATAACATTGCATAATTGTTAAACACCATGAGACGGTGTGTAGTACGCAAGATCCAGGTCTCTAGCACAGAGGTCAATGTCACACTTCGAGGTCAAACGTCAAAAAATGAGCATTATAGAACTTTTCCGGGTTGTATCTCTCTTATGCATTGACATTTTTAAAAATAACTTGGCATAATTGATAATCACAATGAGACGGTGTGCAGTACCCAAGATCCAGGGGTCACGGTCACACTTAGAGATCAAACATAAAAACCTTGTCTAGGCTGTATCTTCCTTATGCATTGACATATTTTAAAATAACTCATTATTTAACACCATGAGACAGTATGTCAAACTTTACTTGGCAGAAATATTTACCATCATGAGCCATGGGTCATGCGCAAGACCAAGATCTGTAGGCTAAAGTTCAAGGTCACACGTCAAAAAATTATTATAGACATGGGCTGTATCTCCCTTATGCATTGAATTATTTGAAAATGACTTGGCATGATACAATGAGACCATGTGTCCTGGGCAACACCAGATCAAATATATTTCCTTGTCTGTTTGCGTTCAAGGATTTTGAAATAATTTGGTACATGTATAAAAGTTTATTTCAATGTAATGATTCAATTCTATTCAATATTCTATTTCCACCTCAAAAGGTGATATGCTATATATGTACAGTACAGTGATTATTACATGTAAATTACAATGTTATATACACAATTTAATATAGTGATAAATGATGCATCAACAGTATGATTGACTTATCAACACAAAATACTATGGTATAATATATGGTATAGTTGTGTTCTTCTGAAAGGTAAAATTCTGCCCCAAGAAGTGTCAGATAGAACTTATTAGGGGTCATTGCAAGTAGTTCATTTGCAAGATTGATACTTATGTCAATAACATCGGAAAAAAAATCCATCGTTCGAATTCATGTTCGCTACAGTTATATACAGAGTGTATGCTAATGTTTCTAGTAAACGTTGTTTTGTATTATCCGGTATTTTGCACCACAATTTTGATATAAGTAGCCTTACATGCTTATATGAATTTTCAGTTAACACTTGGTATATGACTGACTTTGAGATAGAAGGGTGTATCAAGAAGGGTGTATCAATCTAAAATGTCGATAGTCTCCGTCGGATATTATTCGTTGAGTCCATGATGTTGTTTCTCGGTTCGTTACTAGTTGTTTCACTGTTGTTTTCCGCTGTTTTCTGTTTGGTAAAGATTCAGGATGCATTAAAGAGTCGTTGATAAAGTTTCTTAAATCTAAAGTACACAATATTTTGCAGATAGCAGGAATAAATCCAAGCTCAACGTCTTGTATAAACTGAAAGTATCTGCGTAGAAATATGTTTCTAGTTACACATTTTGAATCAAGACTTAGAATTTGGTGCAGAAATAGTAATTTTCTAATAATAACAGAAGAGTACAAATTGTTCAACCCTAACATTGATTCATACATATCTGAGCTGGTTCGAACATTGAAACCTTGTATTTTCTTAACAATAAAATGTTGTATTTTATTGACAGTGTAAATATCAGAACGTGTTACATTGTTCCACAATTCGCTGCCGTATAGTATTATAGGTATAATAATCTTAATATAGAGCTGGCAAGAAATTAAGGGATTCATACCGAAAGGACGAACCCCTTGTGCAGTCATTGCAAAAAACGCATTTTCCCTTTTTGGCACCGTTCTTCAATTATATGTTTACATTCAATTTTCATGTTCGAATCTTGGCGTACACCTAGATGATTAGCACTGTTCGTCTGCTTAAGGATATATATTTCCGTACATTATCCCTGTATTTGGTATTTCCTTTTTCTTTGTGAAGACGATTATTTCTGATTTTTTTTCACATTAATGTCGACTTTCCATTGTTTACAATATCTATAAACGACATCTATCATGATTTGAAGGTATAAAGGAGACAGCGCTATGAGGCGAATGTTATCCGTGTACGCTGGATGGCCTGCCTTGGTCGTGAGTACTGAACATCCTTTGTCACTTTCTTCAAAGGTCAAGGTCACAAGCTGGCTAAAAACGGGGCTCGACATGTTGCCCTTGGGCATCTACAATTTATGTATAATCAATCCTCTGCATCAATTTGTATCAGCTTGTACTCAACACAGTAATTTGACTCTGCCTCCTATAGGCAGGCACTGAAAACTAAACCACTGCATGAATCTTTTATAAGTACTATGGTGTCATTTATTTTCTAAATTTACAGTCTGTTGTAAAATCATTTAGTAAAGTCTCAAAAACTTGGTTTCATGGCATTGCTGCATTTCTTGTTGAATCCTATTATTCCTGCAAACTCACGCTGATTACAAACATACATTTATGAAAGTGTTTTCAATATTCAGAAAACACAAATGAATGAGTTACTCAGACATCATTGTAGGGTTTTACTGACTGTCTGATTTGAGTTTACTTACTGCCTTGCAAACATAATTGTGTTTGATATCATATGTTAGTTTTCTAAAAATCAAAAACAAATATGTTTAATGAACTTGATAAACAGTGATACAGGTGAAGCATTGAATGAAAACTGATGTCATGCTGATACAATGGAAGGCCTGCTGAGTGTGTGCTAGCTTTGTTATGAAGTGGCCACAACATACCTAAGATAGTAAATGAATAGGGCTGGGGCTGTATCTGAGTACTCAGATAATAGCGAATCAAATTTTAAAAAATCGAGTATGGTTTTCAGCTTTTTACAAACTGAGTTTATATCAGCATGTTAAAATCAGAGTAATTGAAGTCTAATGTACCACACATAATTATATAAGTGAATTTATAATTTATTTTATTATCATTATCGAAATAAATATGAATCAGCTATTCAAAGAAAATTTCTCATGACTGGGGTCACGACAGAACACCATATTGTGGTGTGTTTGGTCACAGATTCATATCAAGACTCATAAGACGGTGGAAGAACCAGTCTATCGCTTCTCTTATGACATTCAGTGGGGAAGCATGGCACCGATGGTCTAGATACAAGACGACTTCTACAGATACTACGAAGATCCAACATGTCCAAATTTGACATCGTCTTCATCCAAATCGGCGAAGATGACATGCAACATGAATAACCATGAACTTGTGTACGCAATATTAGCGATGTTTGATGAACTGAAGTGGCAAGGGGTCAAACGTGTTGCTTTCGGTAGCATGTTTTAATATCGTCATGATCGCTTATACAACAAAACGGTGAAACGAATGAATAAAATTCTATCAAAACTCATCATAACTTGCAGATAAAGCGATTACTTGGTAGGTTCTGAAAACAGTGATCCCAAAGACAAAACTCATCTTTCAGCATATAAGGAATCAAATTATGCTGAAAGTATTGCCGACGCTATCCGTTGTTTAGCCGATTTCTGATTGTCCTTCTAAAAGAATAAAAAACATCCCTTTTCAGGACCATACAACTGTACGAAAGAAAATTCAATGTTTGTCATTGTAATTTTTCTTTTGCATTTTTACATTGTAAGTCAAAGGGCAAAGGGGGGGGGGGGGGGGGGTGTACCTGTGATGATAATTTGGTCAATATAAGACGAAATACATGTTTACTTATATACATTATACTTAGATCAATAGAAGTTATAATTTCCTTTCCAAAAATGTGTAGATTTCCATGGTAGTTTGTAATAACTAAGATGCATCAGCTCTCCAAAACGAAAGTTGTACCCGAAAACGCGTCTAGGACGAGATCCTGCAACCGGCTGTTTACATTGCACATTATACGAAATAAGACAGCCACAAGATATGCATGCTAAAATATAGCCAACGAATCAACTTGGGTAGATATTTATAAACACTTACCCCACAAAGTCAAACTGGCTCAAAAATAGTCCAATCGGCCGCACAAAAATAGAATTACCACTGATAACGTATGTATTGAAACTTATTTTGGGCGAATCGTATGACGATGACTACTTTCGTTTGTTTAGAACTTGCATATATATATATACATGTATATATCTGTTTTAAAAAATAATGAAAATGATTGTTGAAGACAACTCCATTTCTAAATTTTGTATCGTGTCTATAAAGTATAATGTTACGGAACAATTAACACAATGTTTTAATAATTGTATTAAGACAAACACTTATAACTTGTATGCACGTGCTTATATATAGTATAAATGTGCATCTGTCTGTGATCAAAGACCATACATGTATAGTATAGGTCTTTGCTGTGATTAAAGATGTTAATCTTTTTTTTCATTACTGGATTCACTCAGTAAAAAGTTTCGAATATTTTAGTTTTAAAACGTTTAATAAACAAACGTTTGTAATGTTGGATGCAGTCATTAAAAAGTTCAAATAGTTTTGATTTAACACGTACATGTGCAAATGCTTGTAATTAAAGTTGTTAATCCTTTGATTTCGTAAATTAAGATAATAAGAAATCTACTATTTTTAGAGAGCGACAATTAGTGACGACTTACGACAAACAATTGCGATGTGAGTAAGTTATGGTATGTATGAAATATTTGTCTAATATTACATACTATTTTCAAGTCACTGCCATATGCATCGTTCTCAGTGTTGAGTTTGTCGTTATTAAATGTGAAAATATTGGATCTTATCATTATATATTTGCACGGATTTTGTTTTTAATTTGATAACTGTGTGTTATGGATTATTTCTGTGTTTTGTGACAATGGCAGACACCTGTATAGACTGCAGTACTTAGGTTCATGACCTCAAGCAAGAAGTCACATTTTACCCTAACGACAAATGGCAGCAACACGTACTCGTGCAACACGGATATGTTAATGTTTATTTCCCCCGCTGAAAAAAATATTGGAAGACTTGAATTAATGAATTGTTTAACGTTAAATGAGCTTTACTTCGTGTTTTATGACTTATAGGCCGACTTTATGCATCAATATCTCTGCGGAACATGGGAATGGAAAGGTGGGATTTCGCATATTGAGAGAAAATAGATTGGAATGAATGATGGTATCTTTAAAAAGGTTCACTTTTGTGTATAAATGCATTTATGGATCTGGATTCATCAGATCACGCGTTTTCTTTAAAAAATAACAGACATTTCTAGCGATTTCTCGCTGACAAATGCACGTTTTTCCTCACAATTTGGAGTGTTTATTCCTTTTTCAATAGCGAATAAATGTACACGATTGGTTTTGTTCGGATCCTTCAAGATAACTATAAATTAAGCCTACTTATTTTCCGTTCGAAACTGTAAAATTTATCGGCAACTGTGTTCGCCTGAGAAACTGTGTTCGGCTCTTCGGGGTATACATTGTACGTGTTATGGTCTTCGGATTAAACTGGTTCCCGTTCCATGTTGCAGTGCACCAAAGGCTTTGTACACACAAGTCAACGGGAACCAGTTTATAGTGGAACTAGTCTGGAGTTCCTTCCCCTACCACTACTTTGTAATCAGCAAAATCGGGAACCAGACCATATAGTGGAACCAGTAGACTTTTCATCACACTGATCAGTCCCTATCATCCGAAGATTGTTAAAAGTAAGCGCTTGATGGTACAGAGTGAGAAATCACAAGCGTCAGAATGACACAGACTGGTTCCAGACGCATATTGCAGTATCATGTGTGGCGAATTGATTGTTCAAGACTTCCAAGTGACTGATAGCTGACTGGGTTGAGTGATCTTTATTTTATCAGACTAGAATTAAATATCGAAATCGTCTCATTATACGGTAGGGCGTAATTTTTTGTCGTCTGCAATGTAATTGAATTGATTCGCCCCAAATGATTTCGACCTTATTTGCGGTCCACCTACAATGTAGTTGAACTGTAATATGACTCCAATTTATAAATACAAGTCTGTATACAGTATTGATACATCATTTTAATATATTTAGTATTTTATTGCGACAACCACAGTCTCTTTAGGCCAGAGTTTTTTATCTTTCGTTTTACAAACCTGCCAGTCCTAATTTCTGAAAAAAAATGAATAAAAATTGAAGTGTGAAAGTGATTTTTTTTTGTGCCGGTTCTCCCGAGCCATGCCACAAAAAAAAAAAATCTCCGTACATTAGTAGCCGAATACTCAACATCATTCTTCACTTAGTATAATAATGTCCGAGATGTTGCCCTTAGTTGGTTCCCTAATTATTTTGACTGTTTAATATTGTTCTCAGCGTTACGCAGTATAGCTGAGAACAGTTGTCTACCTTTGACCAAACAAGTTCTGATTGGTCAACAGGTTTTTGGCGCGGAGCTGACCGGTGAAAGTGAAAAAGTGGTCACTTCTAGTTGAGACTTCGTGGCAACAACTCGCATTTTCATTTAGATATTTAATCATGGAGGAAATAGAGCACGTGGTAGACGAAAAATTTAAAGAACATAAGAACGAATTATTAAAGGAAATACAAGTTATGTTTAATTTGAGTACGGAAAAGAATACTAATCAATTAAATAAAATTTCAAAAATGATAAATTATGACGTTCCAAAATTCAAGAGGAAATCTAATGAGGAGCAATTTAAATTAAACAAGAAAGTTATCACGAAAATGGAGGAGGCTAAGGAAACGGAGGATATTGTTCAAGCAAGAGTGCTGATTAACGAAGGTAAAGTTATCATTCTTCTCGGGTTTATACATATATAATTTGTATATTGATTGTTTTACAATAAGTACTGTTGAACTAGAGGGGTTGTGTAGTATCAGTATGTTTATACAATACCACGGTAGTCTAATCGAGGTTTTAATAGTATAGGAGCGTGAATTATACATTGACAAAATGTTTTCACAAATTACTCATACGAGTTTATTTAGCCAACGTGTATTAGAGCGCTTATCTATTATTATATAGGGACATATGAAGCGAATAAAATACGCATCGTTTCTTAAAAGGTATTTACTTTGTATCTTGAGAAAGGCTTTTTCAAGCCGAAATGTCGATATTACAAGTATCATAGAAATATGGTATTGTTGTTTTCATTGTTGTTAAGTTTACAAGTTATAAACAGGTTTATATAAGGACTTAATTCTTGTATTTCTAATTTCATGCAAGCAACGGAAATACTGGCTCATAGACAGAAGCTTATACTAATGGCGGACGCAAATGAGCTGGGTTGGCGCGTGGTTACAGAATACGAAGCGAACCCACTAGCAGAAGATTCGGACGACGAAAAACGTATGTTCAAGGCAGAGACCCGAGCTGCACGCAAAATGAAGTCCGAGAGGGGGAAACGCACGAGGGGTCGATACACACCATATCAGAGAGGAAATGGCAGACGGACGGTACAGGGTGGCACACAGCATGCTGAGAACTCGACTGCTTCAGCAACCCAAACAAAACCGGGTTTATGCTTCCAGTGTGGAAGGTCTGGACATTGGAAAAACGAGTGTCCTGGAAATGGCAATAATAAGATGAGTATTATTAAAAATATTTGTTGTAGTTCAGACACAGTTGAAGTAAGTAAATCATGTATCAAACAGGAAAGCCAAAGGGCATTGGCAAAAGATGGATATTCAGAACCATCACCGGTAGGTAGGTTGAAATCACATGTAAGTAAATGGAAAGAAGTATCAACCAGTGATTATATTTTAGGCGTGATAGAGGTGGGTTATAAATTACCTTTCAAAACATTGCCTGAGAGAATTATATTGAAGAATAACAAATCTTCGTTGTCGAACCCTGAATTTGTAACTAAGGAAATTGCAGGTTTGTTAGAGAGGGGAGTAGTGCGGGAAGTAAGTAAACCTTCATATATTGTAAACCCGTTAACGGTAGCTTATAGCAAATCCGGGAAACCACGTCTTGTTTTAGACTGTAGGCATATTAACGATCATCTACATTTGTTCAAAATTAAGTTTGAAGACATAAAAACAGCAGAAGCATTATTTCAGCCTAATACGTACGTTTACACGTTCGACTTGAAAAGTGCATATCACCACATTGATATTTTTGAAGAACATAAGACATTTCTTGGCTTTTCATGGGAAAAAGAAGGTGAAAAAAGATATTTTGTATATTGTTCTTTACCTTTCGGCATTTCGACGGCAGGTCATATTTTTTCCAAAACTTTTAAGGTAGTAGTTGCATATTTAAGGACGCAAGGGCACAAAATTGTAACGTTCTTAGACGACGGTATCGGGGGTCATACGTCATATGCTGACGCAGAGCAGTCTAGTCAGTACGTTCAGTACACCATACAAGAATTTGGGTTTTTGTTGGCTCTAGAGAAGTGTCATTGGGAACCAAGCAAAACAGCCGTTTGGCTTGGATACCAGTTGGATTTTGAGCGTAACAAATTGTACATAAAATCAGAAAGGATAGTGAGATTAGAAAACATCTTACAGTCTGTTATAGATAGATTGAGGAAGGACACATACCCAATAATTAATGTAAAGTCTCTGGCTTCCATCGTTGGTCAAGTAATATCATTGCAGTTTGTATTAGGAAACATAGTCCAAATGTTTACTAGGCACATGTATAATTGTGTTACTACCAGGGCAAGTTGGAATTCACCAGTGTTGGTAAGCGACAGCGCAATAAGCGAAATGTTATTTTGGAAAAATAATGTACGAAAGTTAAATGACAATGGTAGAAAAGTGTCTGAGGTAGCTTCGGCTGATATTTCTTTGTATTGTGACGCAAGTGCAAAAGGCTATGGAGGGTATTTAGAGGTTCAAGGAAATACCACATCGAGTGTGACACGTGATTTAACAAAAGCCACGGGTGAGTATGGTCCAAAGAGTTTAACACCAGAATTTGGTAAATTGCTCCCGGAAGTGGGCAACAGTTGTCAATCATTTGGGCTAAAATTGTACAAGGGACCGCACGGAAGCGGAAATGGGCTCCCGGAAGTGAGCACAAATATTAGTCAGATATATAAAGACTCGGACATGGTTCCCGAGATTGGATGGCTCCCGGAAGTGAGCATAAGGTATGAATCCCATAAGACGGGAGAGGTATCAGGTACTATCATAGGTAACAAGACGCTCCTGGAAGTGAGCAAAGACAAACGGGACGAAAAAGGTATGAACATTAATTCCATGCAAATAAGGTTCCCAGAAGTGAGGACGGTAAGTCAAGATGTGAAAGATCATAAGGTATTCGGGTCATGGTCAGATAGCGAGGCTTTACAAAGCTCTACTTGGAGAGAAACGGAAACTGTTCGTAGAGTTATACATAGTAACGTAAACATACTTAAGGACAAACACATAAAAGTGTATTCCGATAATAAGAATACAACTTCTATTATTTTAAAAGGTAGTAAGAATGTCAAAATTCATAATATAGCGACAGATATTACTAAAATGTGTAATGCAAACAACATATCATTATCAACAGAATGGATACCTAGAGCTCAAAACGTTGAAGCTGATTTGATAAGTAGGTGGGGCGATAGTGACGACTGGTATATCTCCTCATCGTGGTTTAATTATTTGGACAGTCTTTGGGGTAGACATACAGTTGACAGATTTGCTTCTGCATATAACAAGCAGTGTGAAGTATTTAACTCTCGGTGGTGGGTACCGGGAACCAGTGGAGTAGATGCTTTTAGCCAATGTTGGTCCAATGACCGGAGCTATATGTTAAATTCGAGGGCTACTTCGACAACTGGAAAGTATTCATCTTACTTCAAGCAGTTTGAATCATTTTGTAATTCAAAAAACTTAGTGTCAAATCCAGCTAATTCGATGTCGGTAGCTTTATTCATAACTCATCTCTTGGATGAAGGAAAATCCTATTGTGTAATATCAGCCTGTGTTTATGCCATTAAGTGGAAACATAACATTTACGGTTACAACGATCCTACTTCAGATTCGATTGTACAGAATTTATTCGAGGCCGCCAAACGTATGCGTTCCCGTCCAATACAAAAGAAAGACGTTATTGATGCTAACGTTTTAATTGAACTGTGTTTACGTTATGAGAACGACACGAACTTGATGACTTTGAGAGATTTGTCTATGATATTATAATGTTTCGCTGGATTTTTAAGATTCAACGAACTGAGTAACTTGCGTTGTAATGACATTGAATTTTTCACTGACCATTTAACTATTGCAATAAGAGGGAGTAAAACAGATATTTACAGGGAAGGGGATAGAGCTTTTATAGTTAAAGGGACATCCGCAGCGTGTCCTTATTCTATGTTAGAAATATATATGCAGGCCGCGGGGTTGTCCGTTTCGTTAAAGGAATTTATATTCAGACCCATTTTTAGCTGTAAAGGGAAATTGGCTTTAATACATAAAAACAAAAAATTGAGTTATACAAGAGCAAAAGAATGTATCACATCAAAATTGTCTCTGGTAGCTCCAGGATTGAAGTTAGGTACTCATACGTTAAGGGCCAGTGGTGCGACAGTCGCAGCAAATACCAAGGGGGTGTCTGATAGGTGTATAAAAAGGCACGGTCGTTGGAAAACCGATCAGGCGAAAGATGGGTACATTAAGGATACTTTGGAGAAAAAATTGTTCATCACAAAATGCTTAGGGTTATAGCTATGTAAGCAACATGACGAATTATAATACGCAGCATGTAGTATAGAAAATGAATTTGAATGCGTTGCCCTATACTTTGTTATTTCTATAAATACGTCTCGTCAGCATTGAGGGTGTTAGTTGTATATTTGTGAGGGAATATGATAGACATATTGTTCTCAGCGTTACGCAGTATAGCTGAGAACAGTTGTCTACCTTTGACCAAACAAGTTCTGATTGGTCAACAGGTTTTTGGCGCGGAGCTGACCGGTGAAAGTGAAAAAGTGGTCACTTCTAGTTGAGACTTCGTGGCAACAACTCGCATTCAAATTCATTTAGATAATTATTATAAAATCATAATCATAGGTTTTTTATTATGTAGTGTGTGTATGCATAATTTTGTATGGGCATGCTTTGATCAATCCGTTTCTAGTATATCGGAGGGGTGAGTTCGGCAGGTGTTACGGATACAGGTTTCCTTCCTTGAAGGGAGGTTTTTCCTGGACGGCCATTATCCCGATGAAGATATATACGATCTTATCTCTTTGTAAACTGATATTAGTCAAAGAACTGGAGATGAGATAGTGGCATGCATGTTAAAGAGGCACGATACTTTATTAATTATAAAATTGCAGGAGTTAAATATGCATATATGTACAGGTACATGTAGATACATTAGACATGTGAGTTTATTATTGCTCTATATATCATGCCTCTCGTTTGTTGCCAAATAAATACGTCTCGTCAGCATTGAGGGTGTTAGTTGTATATTTGTGAGGGAATATGATAGATTTGTCCTTAACAGTGCATGCAGGGTGTCAGTTAACGATATCATGGCGTTATCAGGTTGACACGTTTTGTTCAATCAGCTGTCTATAATGTTTTATCACATGTATTGGTAATACAATGAACATTAAAACAGACTACAAAGCGTAGGCATGTACACTATTTTGAACAGTAGTTCAGATAGCATGGCATGCAAATCTGTGCAAAATACAAATCAGAAATGGTCAGATACGCCTGAGGGACAAGTTATACCAAGGATATGAATACAAATAAAAAAATGTTCTTTACAAATATGTACAAAAACGTTTCAACTTAGATACACGTCACGTGTAAATGACAGGTAGATGAAAAGATGCGTTGTTGTTTTAGATCTACTGGATGACATAAGCTACTTTCACTTTATCGATTTTTCTGGACAAAGTCGAAACATGGCGGAATAAAACTAATTAGGAAAATAACAAATAAACGCCCGCAAACTCCCCGCAGCGGGTACTTCCCTTGATCAGTACATTATAGTAGCAAAGCGTGTCTTTACCAGTGTGAGGGGTTTGAAACGCCTGCTGTACAGTCTGATTTTCTGGTATATAAATGCCTGCACCAGGGCGCTATTTTCCGGCACATGCAGTTGTGTCTCAAATTCTTGGATTGGTTGGTAACTTAAAGTAATGCGTAAGATGTTTTACTTTAGAATATGCTTTGAATTGTTGTTCTTGTTATAATGTTAAACCATATGTGTCTGTGTGTATGTACCTGGGACCATTATACAATGGGTGTGTACTAGTATATTGGAATTAACATAGTTTTTGTGTTTATTGTTACATGATAATTATATACTCTCAATTTCAATATATGAAAATAACGACAAGAATATATCAACAGGAATGGTCCCAGTACAGGCACTGGAAACACTTAAAATTGTGTCTTTAATGGTAGTAAAACAAGAAAAATCAACCCTTCCCGTGGGTCAAACATTTCTAAAAATTGTCTGGTGGTCAAAAAATATGTTGATCCTATGAAATCCTGAATGTTCCTACGTATGCAATGTCTACAAAATATGCTAAAAGTATGTTTATTTACAAAATATTTATTTGATTGTCTTGATTTTGCAGTTTTAGGCCTCCATTTCAATTTCAATGAGTGAAATACTCATGGCCCTAAAATCATCTATAGCACTGCATTATACCACATAAGATGCTCTAATTTAAAAGTACATGCATGTATATATAATAATTATGCTGATTGGGGCCTGTTTATTTTCTAAGTAATTTGAAGTAGTTGAAGTCCAAAATGAAAGAAACTTTTAAACTTCAGTAGTAAGATGCAGAAGTAAATTTCAGTGACTATAAAGGTGGTGGTAAAATGCTATTCAAAATGTTCCAAATTGCAGATATAAACCTTTATTATCCATGAAAATATAACACACTGTGTAATAAACAAACCTTAGTATTAGATAGAAAGTTATTGCTTTCTTACAGTATACAAAAAAAAATTAAATGAAAATTTTTATTTTATTTTTATTCCCTCCTCTGACTGCTCATTTCTGAAAAAAATGTCATAAAACTAATAAAAACACTCTGGCCTTAGATTAACACAGCTTACTTCATCCCTGCTCTAGGATATTCCAAGGCATTGCTCCAAATGTAATATGTAAGTGGAAAATAATGTACTATTATAATAATATTGTCTGCCCGATTCTTTTAGTTGGTAGAGCATTCCAGTCCTGATATTGTGTACAGTCTGTAATTTTGTCATTTGTGGGGAGATTTAAAATGACTTTGTGGAAATATTCATTCTCACTGACTGTCAGGCATGAGATGCATACTGTGCTAGGTTGCAGTACAAGCCCCAAGTGAAGCTCTTGCTACTCTTCAGAAGGAGACCAAGGAATACCCATTTGTAGAAGCATTTTTGAGGTGAGGTGTTGATACATTAATATGCAATGCCAAACATTCACAATTTTGGGTTTACACCAGTTTTCATTTGGCATACTAGTATTTGGGTAGGCTGATAATGTGACAAGTTTTCCTGGAATCTGTACCAGTCAGCATAGAGGTCTAAACAATTGTTTGTTTCTGGTTACCTGAGTTACCCTTGTTTTTCCCAGTGACCCTAGACTTTATTAGTCTCATGGAAAGGTACATCCACATTTTAAACTTTCAATAGCCAAAAAAGAGCAGAATAAAATCCCAGATCTACCTACCCAACAGCGTGTTACCAGAAACAAAAATTTCTTTTAGGCCAGATCTATATTTCTCTGCCATGTTTGATTGATCAGCGACTAGGACTAATGGCCTTAAAGACAACTTTTCAGTCAAGTCATATGGAACATGTGACACACCCTGGGTTTTGACCTCACCAATATGACATCTGTAGACATTGCAATGTGTTTAGTTACACAATGATAAATGGGTTTTGAGTTAATATTGAGAATAGTGTGTTTGAGCTTCATATAATTATGTCTCCATTTGATTGGTTAATTTTGAGGACAATCTTAAAACCAATGAACCAATGAAAAGTCTTCATTCAGAGGCTTTGTTTGTGTTTTCTTAAATCTTTAAAATACATTTTACACAGACAGTGTAAATTTTGGATGCTCCGTATAAATGTCATGTAAAGCAAATCAAGTACCTCAATATAGAGTCAAACCTGTGTTAGCAGCCACCTCCAAACTAAGCCCATCCTGTGTATAAAAAGCCATCATTGATTATTTACAACATCTGAACTCCAAATAAAGGCCACCTGTCAATAAAGATCACATTTTGTATATTTCTCAAGGGTGACCTTTGTTCACAGGTTTGACTGTATATGGTTGTATCTGGTGTTATTTTATTCCGTTATTTTACTGTTTTTGATTTAAACTGCTTTTCTTTCCAAACTATTCAACATCCAGCCATGCATTGTATTAAGAATTGCAATTTTATTTATTCAGGTGTTCTCTTACAAACCATTGTAAGTATGAGAAATGCTAAAGGGTTCTGGAGATAGGAATGTTTCCTGGATATGCGGCCCTTGCATGTGCAGAAGTGATTCAATAAACATTCGGTAGGCTTGATTTTCATAGCTCACCTGGCACAGAGCGCCATGGTGAGCTTTTAGGATCAGACTGTGTCCGTCATTTGCCCATCATCAACAATTTGCTTCTAGTAACATCTTTTCCTAAACCACTGGGCCAATTTTGCTAAAACTTTGCTGGAATATTCCCTGCATGAAGCTCTTTCAAAGTCATTCGAAGAATTCCATGTTGTGCAGAACTCTTGTCAAAAACAACAATACCTAGAGCTTAGATATTTAATGTGTAGCATTGTCTAGTGGATCTCTACCAAGATTTTCAAAGTATGGCCCTGAGGTCAAAATAAAAATTGGTCCCGCTCCGGGGGTTCATGGGTTTTCCTTATAATTATGTATATGCTAAAGACTTCAAAAATCTTCTCTGAAACCGTAAAGATTTGTATGAAACATTGTGTTGTAGACCTCTACCAGGATTGTTCAAATTATGGCCCTGGGGTTAAAGAAGGCCCAGACCCCAAGGGTCATGGGTTTTCCTTATATGCATATACAAATGTATATAAATGATTTTTTAAAAATCTTTTCTGAAACCACAAAGGCTAGAGCTTAGATATTTTAGCTGATACCATGTCTACTAGATCTCCTACCAATAATGCTCAAATTATGGCCCTAGGGTATATAAATGCATTTAATTTTTATATATATCCATTCTTATGAACCTTTAGCCCTATTTGAAATGTGTACCATATTCAGACTCAATACAACTTTGTTAGTCTGTCAGGATATGCAATGCCTACCCTTTCAGACATTGAGTAGCCTCTGTGGTAGTTTCCCCTCTATACAATTTGAAATTTATGTTTGAATTTCAAGAATCAGACACTATATGCATTCATACATATTTAATATATGCCTCTCTTCAATTTATTTCAACAAGTGTTGCTAGCTTTTTCAACTTTAATATAACCAATAATTCTGTTTTATAATTTTAGAACAGTTAAGTAAATTCAATGGAGACAATTCTGCATTTTTATACATTTTTGATTAAGTTCTTTTTTAGGTGAGTACAGTAACAAATGCACTCTTAAAAAGTGCTAGATTTACCTCCCTTACCAAAAATATCATCATAGATTGTACTTTAATTGTTAAAGGTTAATATATTTGTTGCCAAACACTCTTAAATATCATAGTTATTATGTATCCAATATAATAAATAAGGTAAATATTAAATGTAAAATAACTATTATTTAAATTTTAATTTGTTATTAGAAAGTGGCTGTGATGCAATTCAATTTTCTTTCCTCTTTTTCTTTATTTAATGTCTATTTCAGTAATTATGATCTCTCCCCTCTTATTTTTTGATATACAGGCATGTCTATGTACTTAAGATATAGTTAACAGCCAGTGTATGTAACAACTATACTGGGCAGACTCTGCCTTCCATGAGACCGATCATCAGGCAGGAATTGCCTTACGTCTTGATGCCTGTCTGTCTGTCTCGTTTGTGTCCGCTCTGTAACTTTGTCATTCATTGGAGGATTTTCATAAAACTTAATAGACGATGTGTTGCATGCAACTCCCATGGCTGTATAGCTCTAAGGTCATGTGAGGGTATATTTGTCACCTTGTGACAGCTCTAGTTTAAAATGACTTATGTAGGAACTATATGTGGAGTGATATTATTTGTAATTCTTTGTGTAGGAACTATGATGAGATATTATTTGTAATAACTTATGTAGGAACTATGATGAGATATTATTTGTAATAACTTATGTAGGAACTATGATGTGATATTATTTGTAATAACTTATGTAGGAACTATGATGAGATATTATTTGTAATAACTTATGTAGGAACTATGATGTGATATTATTTGTAATAACTTATGTAGGAACTATGATGTGATATTATTTGTAATAACTTATGTAGGAACTATGATGTGATATTATTTGTAATAACTTATGTAGGAACTATGATGTGATATTATTTGTAATAACTTATGTAGGAACTATGATGTGATATTATTTGTAATAACTTATGTAGGAACTATGATGAGATATTATTTATAATGACTTATGTAGGAACTATGATGTGATATTATTTGTAATGACTTATATTATATAGGAACTATGATGAGATATTATTTATAATGACTTATGTAGGAACTATGATGTGATATTATTTGTAATGACTTATGTAGGAACTATGATGTGATATTATTTGTAATGACTTATGTAGGAACTATGATGTGATATTATTTGTAATAACTTATGTAGGAACTATGATGTGATATTATTTGTAATGACTTATGTAGGAACTATGATGAGATATTATTTATAATGACTTATGTAGGAACTATGATGAGATATTATTTGTAATGACTTATATTATATAGGAACTATGATGAGATATTATTTATAATGACTTATGTAGGAACTATGATGTGATATTATTTGTAATGACTTATGTAGGAACTATGATGTGATATTATTTGTAATAACTTATGTAGGAACTATGATGTGATATTATTTGTAATAACTTATGTAGGAACTATGATGTGATATTATTTGTAATAACTTATGTAGGAACTATGATGAGATATTATTTATAATGACTTATGTAGGAACTATGATGAGATATTATTTGTAATGACTTATGTAGGACCTATGATGTGATATTATTTGTAATAACTTATGTAGGAACTATGATGTGATATTATTTGTAATAACTTATGTAGGAACTATGATGTGATATTATTTGTAATAACTTATGTAGGAACTATGATGAGATATTATTTGTAATAACTTATGTAGGAACTATGATGTGATATTATTTGTAATGACTTATGTAGGAACTATGATGTGATATTATTTGTAATAACTTATGTAGGAACTATGATGTGATATTATTTGTAATAACTTATGTAGGAACTATGATGTGATATTATTTGTAATAACTTATGTAGGAACTATGATGAGATATTATTTATAATGACTTATGTAGGAACTATGATGAGATATTATTTGTAATGACTTATGTAGGAACTATGATGTGATATTATTTGTAATAACTTATGTAGGAACTATGATGTGATATTATTTGTAATAACTTATGTAGGAACTATGATGTGATATTATTTGTAATAACTTATGTAGGAACTATGATGAGATATTATTTGTAATGACTTATATTATATAGGAACTATGATGAGATATTATTTATAATGACTTATGTAGGAACTATGATGTGATGTTATTTGTAATGACTTATGTAGGAACTATGATGTGATATTATTTGTAATAACTTATGTAGGAACTATGATGTGATATTATTTGTAATAACTTATGTAGGAACTATGATGTGATATTATTTGTAATAACTTATGTAGGAACTATGATGAGATATTATTTATAATGACTTATGTAGGAACTATGATGAGATATTATTTGTAATGACTTATGTAGGAACTATGATGTGATATTATTTGTAATAACTTATGTAGGAACTATGATGAGATATTATTTGTAATGACTTATGTAGGAACTATGATGAGATATTATTTGTAATGACTTATGTAGGAACTATGATGTGATATTATTTGTAATGACTTATGTAGGAACTATGATGAGATATTATTTGTAATGACTTATGTAGGAACTATGATGTGATATTATTTGTAATAACTTATGTAGGAACTATGATCAGATATTATTTGTAATGACTTATGTAGGAACTATGATCAGATATTATTTGTAATGACTTATGTAGGAACTATGATGAGATATTATTTGTAATGACTTATGTAGGAACTATGATGTGATATTATTTGTAATAACTTATGTAGGAACTATGATGAGATATTATTTGTAATAACTTATGTAGGAACTATGATGAGATATTATTTGTAATAACTTATGTAGGAACTATGATGAGATATTATTTGTAATGACTTATGTAGGAACTATGATGTGATATTATTTGTTATAACTTATGTAGGAACTATGATCAGATATTATTTGTAATGACTTATGTAGGAACTATGATGTGATATAATTTGTAATTCTTTGTGTAAGAACTATGATGAGATATTATTTGTAATAACTTATGTAGGAACTATGATGGGATATTATTTGTAATAACTTATGTAGGAACTATGATGGGATATTATTTGTAATTCTTTGTGTAAGAACTATGATGAGATATTATTTGTAATGACTTATGTAGGAACTATGATGAGATATTATTTGTAATGACTTATGTAGGAACTATGATGGGATATTATTTGTAATGCTTTGTGTAGGAACTATATGGTATGATGTTTTGTTCGAGACATGGAGCCAATGAATTGATTGTCTGTTGCAGTTGCCAGGGTTGTAAGTGTTCAAACATAATAAATGTGCACTTGTCCGTAACAGTAGAAAGAAAGATAATGTTAACAGCATATATTGAGCTTTTTTGAAATGTTCTAAAACACATAAAACACTAATTTTACCATTTGTGTTTGTTCCCTTTGTATCTATTGTATACTGCTGAGTGTTGTTTAGAGGTTGATTTTATAGGAAGGTGGTTGTAGTTTACAAGTTAATGTAAATGAAAGACAATAGTTAATGGGTATGGTTGTAGAAAACAGGTGCTTTTGTTGTTTTCAGTTGCCATTTGATCAACCCATTTATTTACTGTGAATACATGTGGGGGATCCCTACGCACACTCTACAAAGCTTTCAAATTAAAAAAACAAAAACAAAAAAAACATATAATGCAAGACACAAGGACAACAAATATTCACAAAATGAAACAATGGATATTACAGTTCTCACTTCCATCACTGTCTTACATTCATTAAGAATATTCTATTTTGTGCATGAGAAGATGTAAGAATATATTTCAAATGGATAAGAGGTGGTACTAAATGGGTATGGTTGTAGATTACAGGTTAATGCAAAATGACATGGTAGTTATTCAGAGGTGGTTGTAATATACAGGTTAATGTAAATCAGAGGGAGTCAGGAAATGGAGGTGGTTGTAATATACAGGTTAATGTAAATCAATCAGAGGGAGTAGTTAATGGAGGTGGTTGTTGTATACAGGTTAATGTAAATAAGAGGAGGTGGTTACTGGGAGCTTATTATAGATTACAGGTTGACATATTTAAAAGGCAGTACTTTGTAGAAAATGGTTGTTGTTTACAGGTTATTGTAGTTGATAGGTAGTTATTATTTGTAGATGGTTAAACTTCACAGGTTACTGTTGTTAAGGGGTGGTTATCACTGGGAACTGACTTTGGAAATGGCATAAATTAACTGTGGGGATAAATTTTGTATCAAAGGGAGAAAACTCAAAAATGAAAAACAGAAAAAGGTAGAAAAAAGCTGAAGAAAAAGTTTTGTGTCATCCTTTGTGTTCAATGTTTACTTTTTCAAGCATGAATTTCTTGCCAGTATCCATCCACCATGTAGATTTTAATGCTCAGCCAATGAAAAACTCAAATTAAACCAGGATTTGGGATTATCTGTTTTGAGGAGGGTAATACTATAAACTGTTTAAATCACAAGACAATAATTTAATTATCTATTGAAGGTAAAGTATAATTATATGTTTGATTAGAATATATTTTATTCACTTTAGTTTATTGTTTTATTATGAATTAAGGCCCATTCTAAGAAGTTGTGTCAGTAATTTAACATTTCCACTCTGTACATGTATACCAGTATACACGCTGCGATTTTACGACAGTGTGTTGTTTTGTAAAATTTGACCATTTTTCGTTTGAAAAATCTTCAATAGCGAGTTTAAAATATCGTTTAATGCAGTAAAAGTATACATTTTCTGTTAGCGTGTTGAGTTGCCCATATGTTGCACTACATATGAATTAAATATTTTGTACTGCATTGCAATAACATGGAAGTTTATAGCACACGTTGGAAAATTCGAATGGTCGAAGTTCTTTCCCTTCTATATATAATATGGGTTACATGGAAAAAATCTTTTTTGGATTTTTTTCATGACAAAACACTTTGGGTTTAATGGTTGAACCGTTATTATAGTGGTCTATGAATTGGTTTGTTTTAATGGAATTCTTTTAATAAAATTAAACTAGCTGTCTTATTTATTATCCTCTCATGTCAATCAATTTGGTGAAAAATGAAATTGTATGTAGAACACTGAATGTTAAAAATCTAATAATAATAATAAGTAATGTTCTATGTGTAAAAAATGGTAAAGGATAGGTTTTTAGTCTGAAATTATATACATATTCAACCGACTTTCACCCCCCCCCCCCCCCCCCCCGATCACTGGGTTATAGGTCGTCCGTTAACACTCGGCGCCATAAGCAGCCATGGAACATTGACTTTGTCTATTTAGTCACCATCCTTTATGAAATGTTAAAATACAAAAGCTCTGTTACTTACATGTATGAGCTATTGCATGACTTCCATTTATGAACGAAATGAAAAAATAACATTTAATTTATCAAATATCTTAGAAATGTATGCAAGGTAAATTTATAAACCAGAACATTTTCATTCTGTTGTTTATATGAAAATTAAAAAACAGTCTGTTACCCCTATTTTAATAAATTCAGTGGTCAATGTATGGCAACGAGGCTATATTGCTTGTTAAAGTGGGTCATCCAGGTCACTAACTAGGGCAATGAAGATTTTTCGGTGCAACTGAGGTCACATTTGGTTACATTTGAACGATTTTTGGTCATATGACCATATTTGTTCTGAAAATTACCGAAACCCCAGCAAACCCTGGCTCAAGTTTGTTAAAGGCAGAATTTTCATTTTTCAACTGTAATGAAAATCTCTAAAAAACTTTTCTAAAAGTAGGTCAATATTTAGTGCAAAAAGGTTAGAAACAGAGTCATATATTTTTTTTAGGTGACTGCATGGATGAGTCTATTTAGTATATATGAACACCTCTATAAAAAGTATTTGTGCTAATAATGTTCCATTTGAGTTATTATATACGAGGGTTATTCAATATATAATGCGAACTACCATATAATTTCTAAATAAAAGCAAGAATTGTTCTAACATTGTCAGAATCTTTCAAAGTAACATCCCTTGCGTTCAATGACCAACTTCGATCTTTTCGGAAGATCTTCTATTTCTGTTGCTTAGCAACTACGTTCACACACCCAAACCTGTTCGGCCACTACAGTTTCAATGTCATTTAGGTCAGCAAATCGAATGCCCCGTATATTTTATTTTAGTCTAGGGAATATGTCGTAATCACTGGGGCTTGTGTCAGGTGAGTATGATGGAGGATCAAGCAGTTCTCACTTGTAATCCGCAATCAATGATGTCCCGCTCTGTAAGGTGTGGCATTGTCAGATGTCAGAACCTGAGGCACCAACTGCGCGGAAATCTAGCGCACTTTTAACTTGTTCCTTAGAATTGTATGAACTGATCCAACATTAATGTCGACTTCTTGGGCTATCTCCTCACATGTTAATCGTCTATCTGTGTTCAGTAACTTTCTCGCTTTTTGTACTTGTATGTGTCCGTAGCACTAGTTTTCTACCCAGCACACTGCATGGTCATCTTCTACCAATATTCAGCCATTCATAAATTCATTTACCCATCTCCCTTTTTGAGAATATAAAAGGCAATATTCGCCACAAGCTTTTTTGTAAGACATTAAAAATATCCAATGCATTTTTGTTACGATGGCACTCAATTTTAATGTAACTACGTTGGTCATGAGACGTTACCGCGTCCATGTTGTTTAGAGTGACGTCGAGGATAAACGTGCGCTGATGACATCATCGACGTTAATGTCCAAACATTTCGTGGAAAGAACAACATTGATTTGGTGGATATACTGACAAAGTTTTGTTGAGTATTCATGACTACTTTCTGAGATAATTGATAGTTCCCATTATATAGTGAATGACCCTCGTAGTTTTATAATTATTGTTCATTTTGATAATTTAGGATAATCATTATAAATTTATGCTTGTCAAGTAAAATGTATTTTTTTATAAAACTGAATGTTATAAGACCGAATGATTGTTTTTTTACTGTGTCTATTTAGGTTTTGGATATCTTTTTACAGTCACTTCCATTTTAACTACAATTTATGCCATTGTTTAAAGTCCCATAAGCTTATAAATGTATTGGTCCTAATAGTTTCTGTTTGTTCTATAACAGAGGAATCCGGTGTGTTTTCCTCCCGTGCATACTTTATAGCAAGAAAAAATGTTTTCGAAACCACTATCATATTTTTTTCAATATCATTGAAATAAATACTATTTATAGAACACCTGTGTTTTCCCGCATGCTATGCACACGTACTAAAGTGACGTCACACGCTCTACATATTTCAAGTTTACAAAAGCAAAAATCACAGTGAAATGAGTGTTTTCAAACGAAAAAGAGCTTGTTTCGTCGGTAATAATTATCTTGGGATAATATCAGCAATTAAATGTTTTTGCATATATTTTTCTACAGCAAAAAGCTAATGGGACTTTAAACAACGTTTAAGGGATCAATATATCCAGGAATGGAATGACATTTTAACCAACCAAAATAAAATGCATTATAATTACAGAAAATTTAAAAGGGTAACAAGTATGAACCCTATCTAGATAGTGTTAAATTTGATAAATTTAGAAAGGAACTAACCCAATTCAGATTAAGTTCTCATAATCTAGAGATAGATTCAGGAAGATACAACAATATACTAAGAGAAAAATTGCATCTGTTAATTATGTTCTATGAACCAAGTTGAATCTGAATATCACTTCTTCATGTGTTGTAATGCTTTTAATGAATTAAGAACAAAATATATCAAAAATACATCTTGGCCTTCCATTAACAAATTGATTACGTTCATGTCTACACAATTATGTAACAACATTGCAAAATTCTTTTTTTTTGGAACGAAATTAAGGTTAGAGAAATTAGAATTACTTAATGCTGCTTAGTTAATCATGGATATTTTTGCACTGCTTCTTCATTATCAATTGTGTGTTAAATGTTTCTTAATTAAATGTTACTTAAATCCATTTTTTTGGGGGGGGGGATATATTATATTCTTTCAAATATGTGTGCTTGTGTTGATTTTATTTGTTTAGATTTTCAAAAATGCAAATGTTTGTTAATTGTATGTATTGAGAAGTATGTACATATTATGTTTTTTCTATATGTATACTATTTGTTTAAAAAACTGTTGTCTTGACCATCTTGACATGTAAATAAATTGTAAATGATCTGAGGCATTATATGCTGATAATACCAATAAACTTAAACTTATTTTAAGAGTAAATAGATATTAAAACACAAGGCACAATGTTGATTTTATTGTTTATTTGCTTTACGTGATATAAACTAATGCATTTATAAAAGATATTTAAACCCAAAACACATGTGTACATGGATGTGTGTATTGGTATTAGACAATTAAATATAAGATGTTTATGGAACAGAATAATTATTTCATCTTATACAGAGTACATCAACAAATATACATCTAGAGATATACGAGGGTTGTCCATTAAGTATGTTGACTTTTCTCATAACCTTAAAGTCCTTTATGATAATTAACTCATGAATGCAAGGTTGCATATATATAACTTTTATTCCTCCATTTTCTGAAGAGTGATATGCATATACAAAGAAACATTAGAACAACAAGATTCATAGTACTGTTCACACTCCACACACACACACGCACGCACATACACTCATACCAACACACCCACGCTTACGCGCATTCGGACGGCATAAGTATATATTTTCATACAATTGCAGGCACAAAGTATGTACATGTACAAGAACAAACAAACAACTATAAATTACGTATAGAATTGCACACATAAGTTCAAATAAAACACATGACAATTATAAATTGCACTAAATTACACACACGAGTCCAACTTACACGCAAATACAAATTACCCGAATTACACATATATATAAATACAAGTTACACATACAGTGTATAATTACAGATACCGACGGACGGACTAAGAATACAGTTACGACCACTAAACAGTACCCCCTTAATGCTAGCATCATTAAGGTAGAATACTATTATCGCCTGTCAGATGATATTAAGTAATATGCCATTTACAATAGCTTAAAAAAAAGTTTGCGAAAGAAGAACGAAATGGAAGCTGAAGTATAGGAATATTACTAGTACTCATATTGCTTTTAAAATGTGAATTCAAAGTTTAGATTCATTTTATATAAAGTCAATATTGTGGATCGTTACTGTAAAGTTGCATGCACTTTAAGTAACTGCCTCATATATGAGGCAACAAAGCAAATTATTTCAGCATATTTCTCTGGGGTAACTAAGTAAGACAGTCTTTGATCAACGAAACCTAGTAAATATTTTAGCTTTAACGACATGGTTGTACATTCAGTTAGTATATAATAGAATTCTGGAGATAAAACACACATTTTCCGTACAAAAGAGTCGCGTAAACCGTTCATATCATTGTTGTTGCATTGAAACATTACATAAATAAGGTAGTCACTATGTGTCATGTTACATACAGTGCATAAAGTTTCTGTATTTGTAACCGGAATACAACAAGTTTTCACCAGAAAAGTCATGAGTTCTATACTGCTTGCCTTCATTAGCGCCACTCGCCAAAGGTTCGAAGGTGTAATGTCAAAATGAATTTCACGGAATCTGCTGAATTCTGGACACAAGTCCATGCGTTCTAGCCATTTACTATGTTCATATGAGAATAACGCATGTTTATATGTCTTTTTCCATGACAAGTTTGATGAAAATGTCATAGTTTTTTCAAACTCCAATATATGTTGTTCTATGTTGTACTTTCTCAGAATACGAACAATATCAGGTATAAATCCATAGTGCTTAGTGGAACTATTAAGTCTGAACTGAGATAGTCTATACAGGAACATTTTCAAGACAACATCTGTCGATTTCATTCTACAAATAGACCCCAAGAAGTTCAATTTATGTTGGTCTATGTGCGCTTCGATAGATGTATACCCAAGAAGACCCTTCACCATGTCTGACCGAGTTCTAAATGGTAGTGATTGCATTCTTTTGAGACAATAGTGGTGAGTTGCCTCCAGGTGCCGCATGTCACTTCGGGATATATTACTCCACAAGTCGCAGCCAGAAAGTGCTCTTGGTAGGACAGTTGAATTGTATATTCAAGCAGACGATATCGGGTTTATACCATGATTATGTATGCAATTGACACTAAACAGAGTTCCTCTTGCTACTTGGCATACGTGGTCCACGTTGGCTGGAGTTTTACGTGATGTGCACTGTGTGATGCCCAAATGTTTGTATTCCGTTAACACTAAGTCTTGTAATTTTGAGGTCCCGTACATAATGCTGATATCTTGTGGTCGGGTCCGTTGTTGGTGGTTATGCACAAGAACGGCACATTTGGTTGGATTGTGAATATATCGCCACTTGTTTGCATAAGTATAACAAATGTTCAGAAGATCAGAGAGACCCTTTTTGCTCAGTGATATCAGGACAATGTCATCGGCCTGAGTTGGTGCATAGAATGGTATATTATTTATTTTCAGACCGCCTTGAGATTCACTTAATTGATTAAGTAATCCATCTAAGAACATGGTGTATAAGAATGGGGCACATATGCTACCTTGTCTCGTTCCTTGGAGGATGTTGAATGGTTCTGACAAGTGATGGAATGCCATAACACGACTTGATGCTCCACTGAGTAAGGATTTGATTATTCTAAGGGCTTTTCCTTGAACACCAAAATGAAACAGTTTATACAGTACATCATTAATCCAGGTCATATCAAACGCTTTCATTGCGTCCATGAAACACGTGTACGCGAGATCACCATGCTCCTGACAATAGTTGACTGCTTCCTGGTAGATCAGTGAAACCATTTTGCTAGATTTTCCCTTCTGAAATCCGTACTGCATTGGGTTAAGTCTGGTATTAAATTCACATTTTTCAAATCGGTTGAGTAGCATTTTTTCAAATAACTTTGACACAACAGGCAATAGGGATATGGCCCTATAATTATTCGGATCTGTTGTTGATTTGCCACTACCTTTGTGCAGTGTAATTGTTAGACTTTGTTTGAATTGAGTAGGCACATGTTCTTGACTTAGAATTGCATTGAATAGTTTGACCAAGGAATTTATAACTCCTTCCCCGCCGTTTTTTATATGTTCGTAGGTTACGTTATCATACGATGGACTTTTTCCATTCGGGGTATTTTTTATTATTTCATTAAGTTCCATGAAGGTTATTTCCTTGGTGAGTGTTGTAGATAGCAGATTAGTCTGGTTATCGTTGCAGTGTTATTTTATCTCATTATCAACGTGCTGGCGGAACTTTTCATCGAAGTTTTCATGACATGAAAATGAGTATAACTCAGTGAAGTATTCTTGCCATCCTTGTAGAATTTTATCTGGTTCTGTCACAGGGATGCCGTTAAAGGCAAGTTCCGTACCATTGTGGTTTCGTTTTTTCCCTTTTTTTGAGTTAACTATCTTCCAGAATGATTTCTGGTCGATTTCCGCCAGTTTGTCAATTCGACTGTATTCACTTTTCTCGTATATGTAAGCCGCCTTTCTTAGTGAACGTCTAAATTGTCGTTTCTCTGCTTTATAATTTTTGAATACATCGCCATTACTTGGTCGTCCGTGTGATAACATTCTTCAACATTTTCGAAATTCAGTGTGGCGTTATCTATCGAATTCTCAAGTTCATTGCGGTATGCGTTTACATGATTGTCTGAAGTCCATTTGCATACAGCTTTACGGAACATTTCAGTGGTAAATGTATAGTTCATTGAAGAGCACATTTTAATTTTCATGAATATCGGTAGATGGCGCGAAACATTGAGTGGGGCATCATCATCGATGTGATAATGGTCAATGTCATTGTATATGTTGTCAGATACGATATAGTGATCGATTAAACTCGGCGACATGTTTGTTCCTGGAACAAATGAGAAGCAACTTCCGGTACACAAACTACTTCCGGTGACTACTTTCAGATAGTTAGATGTTATGAGATTTGATATATATTTGTCTCGTTGACGATCACTTCCGGTAAGTATTTTAGCGTTAAAGTCGCCCATTATGACGATTCCGGCATCATTTTCAACGGTTGCGATTAAATCATTTAGTTGATTTACTTCTTCTTTGAAATGTTCATTTTGAAATGCACATATTAATGTTTCCATGACAACCAGTAGCGCTATGCGGCGCATGAGTCGTTTGAATAGTATATGTTGATATAAAACGCTAAATAAAACAGTTAAAAATGGTGAATTGCGCGCAAAATTAAGTCTGCCTAAAATTCAATATCATGATGTTATTTCTTTTAAAAACAACGGAAACACTTTCTTTTTGATTGAGAAATAACAAGTTTGGAGCCGCCGTTACAAGACACAAACTTAAAAAAGATGACGTCAAAATGATTGAGTACAACGCTCCAGGTCTGAGACGCCTTAGAAAAACACACCAGCAAACCTACAGTATGATACAAGATGCCTGAAATTTGAAGGAATGTTGTCGAACCTTAATTAGTGCTTAAATGATATAAACAATTTAAAGACTGTCGTGAATCTGTACAACGCTCCAGGTCTGAGACGCCTTAGAAAAACACACCAGCAAACCTACAGTATGATACAAGATGCCTAAAATTTGAAGGAATGTTGTCGAACCTTAATTAGTGCTTAAATGATATAAACAATTTAAAGACTGTCGTGAATCTGTAGAAGATAAAACCTGCTACAGACGACCAGTGAAACTTAAGTCGACATTTTAGCAGGGTGATAGAGATTTGCAATCATTTCTAGAAATGACAGTTTGTGAGAAAATTTCAGATTTTTTGAAGTATAGGAATATTACTAGTACTCATATTGCTTTTAAAATGTGAATTCAAAGTTTAGATTCATTTTATATAAAGTCAATATTGTGGATCGTTACTGTAAAGTTGCATGCACTTTAAGTAACTGCCTCATATATGAGGCAACAAAGCAAATTATTTCAGCATATTTCTATGGGGTAACTAAGTAAGACAGTCTTTGATCAACGAAACCTAGTAAATATTTTAGCTTTAACGACATGGTTGTACATTCAGTTAGTATATAATAGAATTCTGGAGATAAAACACACATTTTCCGTACAAAAGAGTCGCGTAAACCGTTCATATCATTGTTGTTGCATTGAAACATTACATAAATAAGGTAGTCACTATGTGTCATGTTACATACAGTGCATAAAGTTTCTGTATTTGTAACCGGAATACAACAAGTTTTCACCAGAAAAGTCATGAGTTCTATACTGCTTGCCTTCATTAGCGCCACTCGCCAAAGGTTCGAAGGTGTAATGTCAAAATGAATTTCACGGAATCTGCTGAATTCTGGACACAAGTCCATGCGTTCTAGCCATTTACTATGTTCATATGAGAATAACGCATGTTTATATGTCTTTTTCCATGACAAGTTTGATGAAAATGTCATAGTTTTTTCAAACTCCAATATATGTTGTTCTATGTTGAACTTTCTCAGAATACGAACAATATCAGGTATAAATCCATAGTGCTTAGTGGAACTATTAAGTCTGAACTGAGATAGTCTATACAGGAACATTTTCAAGACAACATCTGTCGATTTCATTCTACAAATAGACCCCAAGAAGTTCAATTTATGTTGGTCTATGTGCGCTTCGATAGATGTATACCCAAGAAGACCCTTCACCATGTCTGACCGAGTTCTAAATGGTAGTGATTGCATTCTTTTGAGACAATAGTGGTGAGTTGCCTCCAGGTGCCGCATGTCACTTCGGGATATATTACTCCACAAGTCGCAGCCAGAAAGTGCTCTTGGTAGGACAGTTGAATTGTATATTCAAGCAGACGATATCGGGTTTATACCATGATTATGTATGCAATTGACACTAAACAGAGTTCCTCTTGCTACTTGGCATACGTGGTCCACGTTGGCTGGAGTTTTACGTGATGTGCACTGTGTGATGCCCAAATGTTTGTATTCCGTTAACACTAAGTCTTGTAATTTTGAGGTCCCGTACATAATGCTGATATCTTGTGGTCGGGTCCGTTGTTGGTGGTTATGCACAAGAACGGCACATTTGGTTGGATTGTGAATATATCGCCACTTGTTTGCATAAGTATAACAAATGTTCAGAAGATCAGAGAGACCCTTTTTGCTCAGTGATATCAGGACAATGTCATCGGCCTGAGTTGGTGCACAGAATGGTATATTATTTATTTTCAGACCGCCTTGAGATTCACTTAATTGATTAAGTAATCCATCTAAGAACATGGCTTTTCCTTGAACACCAAAATGAAACAGTTTATACAGTACATCATTAATCCAGGTCATATCAAACGCTTTCATTGCGTCCATGAAACACGTGTACGCGAGGTCACCATGCTCCTGACAATAGTTGACTGCTTCCTGGTAGATCAGTGAAACCATTTTGCTAGATTTTCCCTTCTGAAATCCGTACTGCATTGGGTTAAGTCTGGTATTAAATTCACATTTTTCAAATCGGTTGAGTAGCATTTTTTCAAATAACTTTGACACAACAGGCAATAGGGATATGGCCCTATAATTATTCGGATCTGTTGTTGATTTGCCACTACCTTTGTGCAGTGTAATTGTTAGACTTTGTTTGAATTGAGTAGGCACATGTTCTTGACTTAGAATTGCATTGAATAGTTTGACCAAGGAATTTATAACTCCTTCCCCGCCGTTTTTTATATGTTCGTAGGTTACGTTATCATACGATGGACTTTTTCCATTCGGGGTATTTTTTATTATTTCATTAAGTTCCATGAAGGTTATTTCCTTGGTGAGTGTTGTAGATAGCAGATTAGTCTGGTTATCGTTGCAGTGTAATTTTATCTCATTATCAACGTGCTGGCGGAACTTTTCATCGAAGTTTTCATGACATGAAAATGAGTATAACTCAGTGAAGTATTCTTGCCATCCTTGTAGAATTTTATCTGGTTCTGTCACAGTGATGCCGTTAAAGGCAAGTTCCGTACCATTGTGGTTTCGTTTTTTCCCTTTTTTTGAGTTAACTATCTTCCAGAATGATTTCTGGTCGATTTCCGCCAGTTTGTCAATTCGACTGTATTCACTTTTCTCGTATATGTAAGCCGCCTTTCTTAGTGAACGTCTAAATTGTCGTTTCTCTGCTTTATAATTTTTGAATACATCGCCATTACTTGGTCGTCCGTGTGATAACATTCTTCAACATTTTCGAAATTCAGTGTGGCGTTATCTATCGAATTCTCAAGTTCATTGCGGTATGCGTTTACATGATTGTCTGAAGTCCATTTGCATACAGCTTTACGGAACATTTCAGTGGTAAATGTATAGTTCATTGAAGAGCACATTTTAATTTTCATGAATATCGGTAGATGGCGCGAAACATTGAGTGGGGCATCATCATCGATGTGATAATGGTCAATGTCATTGTATATGTTGTCAGATACGATATAGTGATCGATTAAACTCGGCGACATGTTTGTTCCTGGAACAAATGAGAAGCAACTTCCGGTACACAAACTACTTCCGGTGACTACTTTCAGATAGTTAGATGTTATGAGATTTGATATATATTTGTCTCGTTGACGATCACTTCCGGTAAGTATTTTAGCGTTAAAGTCGCCCATTATGACGATTCCGGCATCATTTTCAACGGTTGCGATTAAATCATTTAGTTGATTTACTTCTTCTTTGAAATGTTCACTTTGAAATGCACATATTAATGTTTCCATGACAACCAGTAGCGCTATGCGGCGCATGAGTCGTTTGAATAGTATATGTTGATATAAAACGCTAAATAAAACAGTTAAAAATGGTGAATTGCGCGCAAAATTAAGTCTGCCTAAAATTCAATATCATGATGTCATTTCTTTTAAAAACAACGGAAACACTTTCTTTTTGATTGAGAAATAACAAGTTTGGAGCCGCCGTTACAAGACACAAACTTAAAAAAGATGACGTCAAAATGATTGAGTACAACGCTCCAGGTCTGAGACGCCTTAGAAAAACACACCAGCAAACCTACAGTATGATACAAGATGCCTGAAATTTGAAGGAATGTTGTCGAACCTTAATTAGTGCTTAAATGATATAAACAATTTAAAGACTGTCGTGAATCTGTACAACGCTCCAGGTCTGAGACGCCTTAGAAAAACACACCAGCAAACCTACAGTATGATACAAGATGCCTAAAATTTGAAGGAATGTTGTCGAACCTTAATTAGTGCTTAAATGATATAAACAATTCAAAGACTGTCGTGAATCTGTAGAAGATAAAACCTGCTACAGACGACCAGTGAAACTTAAGTCGACATTTTAGCAGGGTGATAGAGATTTGCTAGCATTTCTAGAAATGACAGTTTGTGAGAAAATTTCAGATTTTTTGACAAATCTAATTTTCTATTTTCTCCTTAAGCGTTGTTGGTACATGGATGCAACTTTACTTACAAGTAGTTGGCATGCACAAAAGTTGGTGGCAAGGTTGAATTTGCTATGCTCTGCTTACTTTTGACTTTATTGAAATTCTAGAAATACCCATTTCTGTAAAAAGTCTCCGAGAGTTGCTGAAAGTCTTTGATTTTCAATATCTCTACCATTATTTGGTCTGTGGCATTGAAAGTGCACATGCTAGTAATAGACATCAATGGAAATCACAGCCCCAAAAGGCTTAGCCATGCTACGTTTACTTTTGATTTTATTAGCATTTTAGAAATGGCAGTTTGAGAGAAAATATTCTTACGCGGAGGCTTTATGACAAATTTTTATCTTTCATTTACTCTTTAATTGTAGGTAGTAGAAACATGGGACCATAACATACAAGTAGTGTGGATCAATGGAAATCTGTGATGAGAACAGATTTGGTATGGTTTGGTTACTTTTGGTTTTATTACATTTCTAGAAATGACAGTTTGTGAGAAAATTTCAGATTTTTTGACAAATCTAATTTTTTATTTTCTCCTTAAGCGTTGTTGGTACATGGATGCCATCTTATTTACAAGTAGTTGGCATGCACAAAAGTTGGTGGCAAGGTTGAATTTGCTATGCTCTGCTTACTTTTGACTTTATTGAAATTCTAGAAATACCCATTTCTGTGAAAAGTCTCCGAGAGTTGCTGAAAGTCTTTGATTTTCAATATCTCTACCATTATTTGGTCTGCGTCATTGAAAGTGCACATGCTAGTAATAGACATCAATTAAAACCAGAGCTTCAAAAGGCTTAGCCATGCTACGTTTACTTTTGATTTTATTAGCATTTTAGAAATGGCAGTTTGAGAGAAAATATTCTTACGCAGAGGCTTTATGACAAATTTTTATCTTTCATTTACTCTTTAATTGTAGATAGTAGAAACATGGAACCATTACATACAAGTAGTGTGGATCAATGGAAATCTGTGATGAGAACAGATTTGGTATGGTTTGGTTACTTTTGGTTTTATTACATTTCTAGAAATGACAGTTTGCGAGAAAATTTCAGATTTTTTGACAAATCTAATTTTTTATTTTCTCCTTAAGAGTTGTTGGTACATGGATGCAACTTTACTTACAAGTAGTTGGCATGCACAAAAGTTGGTGGCAAGGTTGAATTTGCTATGCTCTGCTTACTTTTGACTTTATTGAAATTCTAGAAATACCCATTTCCGTGAAAAGTCTCCGAGAGTTGCTGAAAGTCTTTGATTTTCAATATCTCTACCATTATTTGGTCTGCGGCATTGAAAGTGCATATGCTAGTAATAGACATCAATGGAAATCACAGCCCTAAAAGGCTTAGCAATGCTACGTTTACTTTTGATTTTATTAGCATTTTAGAAATGGCAGTTTGAGAGAAAATATTCTTACGCGGAGGCTTTATGTATGTAATAGTCCCATGTTTCTACTATCTACAATTATAGAGTAAATGAAAGATAAAAATTTGTCATAAAGCCTCCGCGTAAGAATATTTTCTCTCAAACTGCCATTTCTAAAATGCTAATAAAATCAAAAGTAAACGTAGCATTGCTAAGCCTTTTAGGGCTGTGATTTCCATTGATGTCTATTACTAGCATATGCACTTTCAATGCCGCAGACCAAATAATGGTAGAGATATTGAAAATCAAAGACTTTCAGCAACTCTCGGAGACTTTTCACGGAAATGGGTATTTCTAGAATTTCAATAAAGTCAAAAGTAAGCAGAGCATAGCAAATTCAACCTTGCCACCAACTTTTGTGCATGCCAACTACTTGTAAGTAAAGTTGGTGGCAAGGTTGAATTTGTTATGCTCTGCTTACTTTTGACTTTATTGAAATTCTAGAAATACCCATTTCTGTGAAAAGTCTCCGAGAGTTGCTGAAAGTCTTTGATTTTCAATATCTCTACCATTATTTGGTCTGCTGCATTGAAACTGCATATGCTAGTAATAGACATCAATGGAAATCACAGCCCTAAAAGGCTTAGCCATGCTACGTTTACTTTTGATTTTATTAGCATTTTAGAAATGGCAGTTTGAGAGAAAATATTCTTACGCGGAGGCTTTATGACAAATTTTTATCTTTCATTTACTCTTTAATTGTAGATAGTAGAAACATGGAACCATTACATACAAGTAGTGTGGATCAATGGAAATCTGTGATGAGAACAGATTTGGTATGGTTTGGTTACTTTTGGTTTTATTACATTTCTAGAAATGACAGTTTGCGAGAAAATTTCAGATTTTTTGACAAATCTAATTTTTTATTTTCTCCTTAAGAGTTGTTGGTACATGGATGCAACTTTACTTACAAGTAGTTGGCATGCACAAAAGTTGGTGGCAAGGTTGAATTTGCTATGCTCTGCTTACTTTTGACTTTATTGAAATTCTAGAAGTACCCATTTCCGTGAAAAGTCTCACAGAGTTGCTGAAAGTCTTTGATTTTCAATATCTCTACCATTATTTGGTCTGCGGCATTGAAAGTGCATATGCTAGTAATAGACATCAATGGAAATCACAGCCCTAAAAGGCTTAGCAATGCTACGTTTACTTTTGATTTTATTAGCATTTTAGAAATGGCAGTTTGAGAGAAAATATTCTTACGCGGAGGCTTTATGACAAATTTTTATCTTTCATTTACTCTTTAATTGTAGGTAGTAGAAACATGGGACCATAACATACAAGTAGTGTGGATCAATGGAAATCTGTGATGAGAACAGATTTGGTATGGTTTGGTTACTTTTGGTTTTATTACATTTCTAGAAATGACAGTTTGTGAGAAAATTTCAGATTTTTTGACAAATCTAATTTTTTATTTTCTCCTTAAGCGTTGTTGGTACATGGATGCCATCTTATTTACAAGTAGTTGGCATGCACAAAAGTTGGTGGCAAGGTTGAATTTGCTATGCTCTGCTTACTTTTGACTTTATTGAAATTCTAGAAATACCCATTTCTGTGAAAAGTCTCCGAGAGTTGCTGAAAGTCTTTGATTTTCAATATCTCTACTATTATTTGGTCTGCGTCATTGAAACTGCACATGCTAGTAAAAGACATTAATTAAAATCAGAGCCCCAAAAGGCTTAGCCATGCTACGTTTACTTTTGATTTTATTAGCATTTTAGAAATGGCAGTTTGAGAGAAAATATTCTGACGCGGAAGCTTTATGACAAATTTTTATCTTTCATTTACTCTTTAATTGTAGATAGTAGAAACATGGGACCATTACATACAAGTAGTGTGGATCAATGGAAATCTGTGATGAGAACAGATTTGGTATGGTTTGGTTACTTTTGGTTTTATTACATTTCTAGAAATGACAGTTTGTGAGAAAATTTCAGATTTTTTGATAAATCTAATTTTTTATTTTCTCCTTAAGCGTTGTTGGTACATGGATGCAACTTTACTTACAAGTAGTTGGCATGCACAAAAGTTGGTGGCAAGGTTGAATTTGCTATGCTCTGCTTACTTTTGACTTTATTGAAATTCTAGAAATACCCATTTCCGTGAAAAGTCTCCGAGAGTTGCTGAAAGTCTTTGATTTTCAATATCTCTACCATTATTTGGTCTGCGGCATTGAAAGTGCATATGCTAGTAATAGACATCAATGGAAATCACAGCCCTAAAAGGCTTAGCAATGCTACGTTTCCTTTTGATTTTATTAGCATTTTAGAAATGGCAGTTTGAGAGAAAATATTCTTACGCGGAGGCTTTATGACAAATTTTTATCTTTCATTTACTCTATAATTGTAGATAGTAGAAACATGGGACTATTACATACAAGTAGTGTGGATCAATGGAAATCTGTGATGAGAACAGATTTGGTATGGTTTGGTTACTTTTGGTTTTATTACATTTCTAGAAATGACAGTTTGCGAGAAAATTTCAGATTTTTTGACAAATCTAATTTTTTATTTTCTCCTTAAGAGTTGTTGGTACTTGGATGCAACTTTACTTACAAGTAGTTGGCATGGACAAAAGTTGGTGGCAAGGTTGAATTTGCTATGCTCTGCTTACTTTTGACTTTATTGAAATTCTAGAAATACCCATTTCTGTGAAAAGTCTCCGAGAGTTGCTGAAAGTCTTTGATTTTCAATATCTCTACCATTATTTGGTCTGCTGCATTGAAACTGCATATGCTAGTAATAGACATCAATGGAAATCACAGCCCTAAAAGGCTTAGCCATGCTACGTTTACTTTTGATTTTATTAGCATTTTAGAAATGGCAGTTTGAGAGAAAATATTCTTACGCGGAGGCTTTATGACAAATTTTTATCTTTCATTTACTCTTTAATTGTAGATAGTAGAAACATGGAACCATTACATACAAGTAGTGTGGATCAATGGAAATCTGTGATGAGAACAGATTTGGTATGGTTTGGTTACTTTTGGTTTTATTACATTTCTAGAAATGACAGTTTGCGAGAAAATTTCAGATTTTTTGACAAATCTAATTTTTTATTTTCTCCTTAAGAGTTGTTGGTACATGGATGCAACTTTACTTACAAGTAGTTGGCATGCACAAAAGTTGGTGGCAAGGTTGAATTTGCTATGCTCTGCTTACTTTTGACTTTATTGAAATTCTAGAAGTACCCATTTCCGTGAAAAGTCTCACAGAGTTGCTGAAAGTCTTTGATTTTCAATATCTCTACCATTATTTGGTCTGCGGCATTGAAAGTGCATATGCTAGTAATAGACATCAATGGAAATCACAGCCCTAAAAGGCTTAGCAATGCTACGTTTACTTTTGATTTTATTAGCATTTTAGAAATGGCAGTTTGAGAGAAAATATTCTTACGCGGAGGCTTTATGACAAATTTTTATCTTTCATTTACTCTTTAATTGTAGGTAGTAGAAACATGGGACCATAACATACAAGTAGTGTGGATCAATGGAAATCTGTGATGAGAACAGATTTGGTATGGTTTGGTTACTTTTGGTTTTATTACATTTCTAGAAATGACAGTTTGTGAGAAAATTTCAGATTTTTTGACAAATCTAATTTTTTATTTTCTCCTTAAGCGTTGTTGGTACATGGATGCCATCTTATTTACAAGTAGTTGGCATGCACAAAAGTTGGTGGCAAGGTTGAATTTGCTATGCTCTGCTTACTTTTGACTTTATTGAAATTCTAGAAATACCCATTTCTGTGAAAAGTCTCCGAGAGTTGCTGAAAGTCTTTGATTTTCAATATCTCTACTATTATTTGGTCTGCGTCATTGAAAGTGCACATGCTAGTAAAAGACATTAATTAAAATCAGAGCCCCAAAAGGCTTAGCCATGCTACGTTTACTTTTGATTTTATTAGCATTTTAGAAATGGCAGTTTGAGAGAAAATATTCTGACGCGGAAGCTTTATGACAAATGTTTATCTTTCATTTACTCTTTAATTGTAGATAGTAGAAACATGGGACCATTACATACAAGTAGTGTGGATCAATGGAAATCTGTGATGAGAACAGATTTGGTATGGTTTGGTTACTTTTGGTTTTATTACATTTCTAGAAATGACAGTTTGTGAGAAAATTTCAGATTTTTTGATAAATCTAATTTTTTATTTTCTCCTTAAGCGTTGTTGGTACATGGATGCAACTTTACTTACAAGTAGTTGGCATGCACAAAAGTTGGTGGCAAGGTTGAATTTGCTATGCTCTGCTTACTTTTGACTTTATTGAAATTCTAGAAATACCCATTTCCGTGAAAAGTCTCCGAGAGTTGCTGAAAGTCTTTGATTTTCAATATCTCTACCATTATTTGGTCTGCGGCATTGAAAGTGCATATGCTAGTAATAGACATCAATGGAAATCACAGCCCTAAAAGGCTTAGCAATGCTACGTTTACTTTTGATTTTATTAGCATTTTAGAAATGGCAGTTTGAGAGAAAATATTCTTACGCGGAGGCTTTATGACAAATTTTTATCTTTCATTTACTCTATAATTGTAGATAGTAGAAACATGGGACTATTACATACAAGTAGTGTGGATCAATGGAAATCTGTGATGAGAACAGATTTGGTATGGTTTGGTTACTTTTGGTTTTATTACATTTCTAGAAATGACAGTTTGCGAGAAAATTTCAGATTTTTTGACAAATCTAATTTTTTATTTTCTCCTTAAGAGTTGTTGGTACTTGGATGCAACTTTACTTACAAGAAGTTGGCATGGACAAAAGTTGGTGGCAAGGTTGAATTTGCTATGCTCTGCTTACTTTTGACTTTATTGAAATTCTAGAAATACCCATTTCTGTGAAAAGTCTCCGAGAGTTGCTGAAAGTCTTTGATTTTCAATATCTCTACCATTATTTGGTCTGCTGCATTGAAACTGCATATGCTAGTAATAGACATCAATGGAAATCACAGCCCTAAAAGGCTTAGCCATGCTACGTTTACTTTTGATTTTATTAGCATTTTAGAAATGGCAGTTTGAGAGAAAATATTCTTACGCGGAGGCTTTATGACAAATTTTTATCTTTCATTTACTCTTTAATTGTAGATAGTAGAAACATGGAACCATTACATACAAGTAGTGTGGATCAATGGAAATCTGTGATGAGAACAGATTTGGTATGGTTTGGTTACTTTTGGTTTTATTACATTTCTAGAAATGACAGTTTGCGAGAAAATTTCAGATTTTTTGACAAATCTAATTTTTTATTTTCTCCTTAAGAGTTGTTGGTACATGGATGCAACTTTACTTACAAGTAGTTGGCATGCACAAAAGTTGGTGGCAAGGTTGAATTTGCTATGCTCTGCTTACTTTTGACTTTATTGAAATTCTAGAAGTACCCATTTCCGTGAAAAGTCTCACAGAGTTGCTGAAAGTTTTTGATTTTCAATATCTCTACCATTATTTGGTCTGCGGCATTGAAAGTGCATATGCTAGTAATAGACATCAATGGAAATCACAGCCCTAAAAGGCTTAGCAATGCTACGTTTACTTTTGATTTTATTAGCATTTTAGAAATGGCAGTTTGAGAGAAAATATTCTTACGCGGAGGCTTTATGACAAATTTTTATCTTTCATTTACTCTTTAATTGTAGGTAGTAGAAACATGGGACCATAACATACAAGTAGTGTGGATCAATGGAAATCTGTGATGAGAACAGATTTGGTATGGTTTGGTTACTTTTGGTTTTATTACATTTCTAGAAATGACAGTTTGTGAGAAAATTTCAGATTTTTTGACAAATCTAATTTTTTATTTTCTCCTTAAGCGTTGTTGGTACATGGATGCCATCTTATTTACAAGTAGTTGGCATGCACAAAAGTTGGTGGCAAGGTTGAATTTGCTATGCTCTGCTTACTTTTGACTTTATTGAAATTCTAGAAATACCCATTTCTGTGAAAAGTCTCCGAGAGTTGCTGAAAGTCTTTGATTTTCAATATCTCTACTATTATTTGGTCTGCGTCATTGAAAGTGCACATGCTAGTAAAAGACATTAATTAAAATCAGAGCCCCAAAAGGCTTAGCCATGCTACGTTTACTTTTGATTTTATTAGCATTTTAGAAATGGCAGTTTGAGAGAAAATATTCTGACGCGGAAGCTTTATGACAAATGTTTATCTTTCATTTACTCTTTAATTGTAGATAGTAGAAACATGGGACCATTACATACAAGTAGTGTGGATCAATGGAAATCTGTGATGAGAACAGATTTGGTATGGTTTGGTTACTTTTGGTTTTATTACATTTCTAGAAATGACAGTTTGTGAGAAAATTTCAGATTTTTTGATAAATCTAATTTTTTATTTTCTCCTTAAGCGTTGTTGGTACATGGATGCAACTTTACTTACAAGTAGTTGGCATGCACAAAAGTTGGTGGCAAGGTTGAATTTGCTATGCTCTGCTTACTTTTGACTTTATTGAAATTCTAGAAATACCCATTTCCGTGAAAAGTCTCCGAGAGTTGCTGAAAGTCTTTGATTTTCAATATCTCTACCATTATTTGGTCTGCGGCATTGAAAGTGCATATGCTAGTAATAGACATCAATGGAAATCACAGCCCTAAAAGGCTTAGCAATGCTACGTTTACTTTTGATTTTATTAGCATTTTAGAAATGGCAGTTTGAGAGAAAATATTCTTACGCGGAGGCTTTATGACAAATTTTTATCTTTCATTTACTCTATAATTGTAGATAGTAGAAACATGGGACTATTACATACAAGTAGTGTGGATCAATGGAAATCTGTGATGAGAACAGATTTGGTATGGTTTGGTTACTTTTGGTTTTATTACATTTCTAGAAATGACAGTTTGCGAGAAAATTTCAGATTTTTTGACAAATCTAATTTTTTATTTTCTCCTTAAGAGTTGTTGGTACTTGGATGCAACTTTACTTACAAGTAGTTGGCATGGACAAAAGTTGGTGGCAAGGTTGAATTTGCTATGCTCTGCTTACTTTTGACTTTATTGAAATTCTAGAAATACCCATTTCTGTGAAAAGTCTCCGAGAGTTGCTGAAAGTCTTTGATTTTCAATATCTCTACCATTATTTGGTCTGCTGCATTGAAACTGCATATGCTAGTAATAGACATCAATGGAAATCACAGCCCTAAAAGGCTTAGCCATGCTACGTTTACTTTTGATTTTATTAGCATTTTAGAAATGGCAGTTTGAGAGAAAATATTCTTACGCGGAGGCTTTATGACAAATTTTTATCTTTCATTTACTCTTTAATTGTAGATAGTAGAAACATGGAACCATTACATACAAGTAGTGTGGATCAATGGAAATCTGTGATGAGAACAGATTTGGTATGGTTTGGTTACTTTTGGTTTTATTACATTTCTAGAAATGACAGTTTGCGAGAAAATTTCAGATTTTTTGACAAATCTAATTTTTTATTTTCTCCTTAAGAGTTGTTGGTACATGGATGCAACTTTACTTACAAGTAGTTGGCATGCACAAAAGTTGGTGGCAAGGTTGAATTTGCTATGCTCTGCTTACTTTTGACTTTATTGAAATTCTAGAAGTACCCATTTCCGTGAAAAGTCTCACAGAGTTGCTGAAAGTCTTTGATTTTCAATATCTCTACCATTATTTGGTCTGCTGCATTGAAACTGCATATGCTAGTAATAGACATCAATGGAAATCACAGCCCTAAAAGGCTTAGCCATGCTACGTTTACTTTTGATTTTATTAGCATTTTAGAAATGGCAGTTTGAGAGAAAATATTCTTACGCGGAGGCTTTATGACAAATTTTTATCTTTCATTTACTCTTTAATTGTAGATAGTAGAAACATGGAACCATTACATACAAGTAGTGTGGATCAATGGAAATCTGTGATGAGAACAGATTTGGTATGGTTTGGTTACTTTTGGTTTTATTACATTTCTAGAAATGACAGTTTGCGAGAAAATTTCAGATTTTTTGACAAATCTAATTTTTTATTTTCTCCTTAAGAGTTGTTGGTACATGGATGCAACTTTACTTACAAGTAGTTGGCATGCACAAAAGTTGGTGGCAAGGTTGAATTTGCTATGCTCTGCTTACTTTTGACTTTATTGAAATTCTAGAAGTACCCATTTCCGTGAAAAGTCTCACAGAGTTGCTGAAAGTCTTTGATTTTCAATATCTCTACCATTATTTGGTCTGCGGCATTGAAAGTGCATATGCTAGTAATAGACATCAATGGAAATCACAGCCCTAAAAGGCTTAGCAATGCTACCTTTACTTTTGATTTTATTAGCATTTTAGAAATGGCACTTTGAGAGAAAATATTCTTACGCGGAGGCTTTATGACAAATTTTTATCTTTCATTTACTCTTTAATTGAAGGTAGTAGAAACATGGGACCATAACATACAAGTAGTGTGGATCAATGGAAATCTGTGATGAGAACAGATTTGGTATGGTTTGGTTACTTTTGGTTTTATTACATTTCTAGAAATGACAGTTTGTGAGAAAATTTCAGATTTTTTGACAAATCTAATTTTTTATTTTCTCCTTAAGCGTTGTTGGTACATGGATGCCATCTTATTTACAAGTAGTTGGCATGCACAAAAGTTGGTGGCAAGGTTGAATTTGCTATGCTCTGCTTACTTTTGACTTTATTGAAATTCTAGAAATACCCATTTCTGTGAAAAGTCTCCGAGAGTTGCTGAAAGTCTTTGATTTTCAATATCTCTACTATTATTTGGTCTGCGTCGTTGAAAGTGCACATGCTAGTAAAAGACATTAATTAAAATCAGAGCCCCAAAAGGCTTAGCCATGCTACGTTTACTTTTGATTTTATTAGCATTTTAGAAATGGCAGTTTGAGAGAAATTATTCTGACGCGGAAGCTTTATGACAAATTTTTATCTTTCATTTACTCTTTAATTGTAGATAGTAGAAACATGGGACCATTACATACAAGTAGTGTGGATCAATGGAAATCTGTGATGAGAACAGATTTGGTATGGTTTGGTTACTTTTGGTTTTATTACATTTCTAGAAATGACAGTTTGTGAGAAAATTTCAGATTTTTTGATAAATCTAATTTTTTATTTTCTCCTTAAGCGTTGTTGGTACATGGATGCAACTTTACTTACAAGTAGTTGGCATGCACAAAAGTTGGTGGCAAGGTTGAATTTGCTATGCTCTGCTTACTTTTGACTTTATTGAAATTCTAGAAATACCCATTTCCGTGAAAAGTCTCCGAGAGTTGCTGAAAGTCTTTGATTTTCAATATCTCTACCATTATTTGGTCTGCGGCATTGAAAGTGCATATGCTAGTAATAGACATCAATGGAAATCACAGCCCTAAAAGGCTTAGCAATGCTACGTTTACTTTTGATTTTATTAGCATTTTAGAAATGGCAGTTTGAGAGAAAATATTCTTACGCGGAGGCTTTATGACAAATTTTTATCTTTCATTTACTCTATAATTGTAGATAGTAGAAACATGGGACTATTACATACAAGTAGTGTGGATCAATGGAAATCTGTGATGAGAACAGATTTGGTATGGTTTGGTTACTTTTGGTTTTATTACATTTCTAGAAATGACAGTTTGCGAGAAAATTTCAGATTTTTTGACAAATCTAATTTTTTATTTTCTCCTTAAGAGTTGTTGGTACTTGGATGCAACTTTACTTACAAGTAGTTGGCATGGACAAAAGTTGGTGGCAAGGTTGAATTTGCTATGCTCTGCTTACTTTTGACTTTATTGAAATTCTAGAAATACCCATTTCTGTGAAAAGTCTCCGAGAGTTGCTGAAAGTCTTTGATTTTCAATATCTCTACCATTATTTGGTCTGCTGCATTGAAACTGCATATGCTAGTAATAGACATCAATGGAAATCACAGCCCTAAAAGGCTTAGCCATGCTACGTTTACTTTTGATTTTATTAGCATTTTAGAAATGGCAGTTTGAGAGAAAATATTCTTACGCGGAGGCTTTATGACAAATTTTTATCTTTCATTTACTCTTTAATTGTAGATAGTAGAAACATGGAACCATTACATACAAGTAGTGTGGATCAATGGAAATCTGTGATGAGAACAGATTTGGTATGGTTTGGTTACTTTTGGTTTTATTACATTTCTAGAAATGACAGTTTGCGAGAAAATTTCAGATTTTTTGACAAATCTAATTTTTTATTTTCTCCTTAAGAGTTGTTGGTACATGGATGCAACTTTACTTACAAGTAGTTGGCATGCACAAAAGTTGGTGGCAAGGTTGAATTTGCTATGCTCTGCTTACTTTTGACTTTATTGAAATTCTAGAAGTACCCATTTCCGTGAAAAGTCTCACAGAGTTGCTGAAAGTCTTTGATTTTCAATATCTCTACCATTATTTGGTCTGCGGCATTGAAAGTGCATATGCTAGTAATAGACATCAATGGAAATCACAGCCCTAAAAGGCTTAGCAATGCTACGTTTACTTTTGATTTTATTAGCATTTTAGAAATGGCAGTTTGAGAGAAAATATTCTTACGCGGAGGCTTTATGACAAATTTTTATCTTTCATTTACTCTTTAATTGTAGGTAGTAGAAACATGGGACCATAACATACAAGTAGTGTGGATCAATGGAAATCTGTGATGAGAACAGATTTGGTATGGTTTGGTTACTTTTGGTTTTATTACATTTCTAGAAATGACAGTTTGTGAGAAAATTTCAGATTTTTTGACAAATCTAATTTTTTATTTTCTCCTTAAGCGTTGTTGGTACATGGATGCCACCTTATTTACAAGTAGTTGGCATGGACAAAAGTTGGTGGCAAGGTTGAATTTGCTATGCTCTGCTTACTTTTGACTTTATTGAAATTCTAGAAATACCCATTTCTGTGAAAAGTCTCCGAGAGTTGCTGAAAGTCTTTGATTTTCAATATCTCTACTATTATTTGGTCTGCGTCATTGAAAGTGCACATGCTAGTAAAAGACATTAATTAAAATCAGAGCCCCAAAAGGCTTAGCCATGCTACGTTTACTTTTGATTTTATTAGCATTTTAGAAATGGCAGTTTGAGAGAAAATATTCTGACGCGGAAGCTTTATGACAAATGTTTATCTTTCATTTACTCTTTAATTGTAGATAGTAGAAACATGGGACCATTACATACAAGTAGTGTGGATCAATGGAAATCTGTGATGAGAACAGATTTGGTATGGTTTGGTTACTTTTGGTTTTATTACATTTCTAGAAATGACAGTTTGTGAGAAAATTTCAGATTTTTTGATAAATCTAATTTTTTATTTTCTCCTTAAGCGTTGTTGGTACATGGATGCAACTTTACTTACAAGTAGTTGGCATGCACAAAAGTTGGTGGCAAGGTTGAATTTGCTATGCTCTGCTTACTTTTGACTTTATTGAAATTCTAGAAATACCCATTTCCGTGAAAAGTCTCCGAGAGTTGCTGAAAGTCTTTGATTTTCAATATCTCTACCATTATTTGGTCTGCGGCATTGAAAGTGCATATGCTAGTAATAGACATCAATGGAAATCACAGCCCTAAAAGGCTTAGCAATGCTACGTTTACTTTTGATTTTATTAGCATTTTAGAAATGGCAGTTTGAGAGAAAATATTCTTACGCGGAGGCTTTATGACAAATTTTTATCTTTCATTTACTCTATAATTGTAGATAGTAGAAACATGGGACTATTACATACAAGTAGTGTGGATCAATGGAAATCTGTGATGAGAACAGATTTGGTATGGTTTGGTTACTTTTGGTTTTATTACATTTCTAGAAATGACAGTTTGCGAGAAAATTTCAGATTTTTTGACAAATCTAATTTTTTATTTTCTCCTTAAGAGTTGTTGGTACTTGGATGCAACTTTACTTACAAGTAGTTGGCATGGACAAAAGTTGGTGGCAAGGTTGAATTTGCTATGCTCTGCTTACTTTTGACTTTATTGAAATTCTAGAAATACCCATTTCTGTGAAAAGTCTCCGAGAGTTGCTGAAAGTCTTTGATTTTCAATATCTCTACCATTATTTGGTCTGCTGCATTGAAACTGCATATGCTAGTAATAGACATCAATGGAAATCACAGCCCTAAAAGGCTTAGCCATGCTACGTTTACTTTTGATTTTATTAGCATTTTAGAAATGGCAGTTTGAGAGAAAATATTCTTACGCGGAGGCTTTATGACAAATTTTTATCTTTCATTTACTCTTTAATTGTAGATAGTAGAAACATGGAACCATTACATACAAGTAGTGTGGATCAATGGAAATCTGTGATGAGAACAGATTTGGTATGGTTTGGTTACTTTTGGTTTTATTACATTTCTAGAAATGACAGTTTGCGAGAAAATTTCAGATTTTTTGACAAATCTAATTTTTTATTTTCTCCTTAAGAGTTGTTGGTACATGGATGCAACTTTACTTACAAGTAGTTGGCATGCACAAAAGTTGGTGGCAAGGTTGAATTTGCTATGCTCTGCTTACTTTTGACTTTATTGAAATTCTAGAAGTACCCATTTCCGTGAAAAGTCTCACAGAGTTGCTGAAAGTCTTTGATTTTCAATATCTCTACCATTATTTGGTCTGCTGCATTGAAACTGCATATGCTAGTAATAGACATCAATGGAAATCACAGCCCTAAAAGGCTTAGCCATGCTACGTTTACTTTTGATTTTATTAGCATTTTAGAAATGGCAGTTTGAGAGAAAATATTCTTACGCGGAGGCTTTATGACAAATTTTTATCTTTCATTTACTCTTTAATTGTAGATAGTAGAAACATGGAACCATTACATACAAGTAGTGTGGATCAATGGAAATCTGTGATGAGAACAGATTTGGTATGGTTTGGTTACTTTTGGTTTTATTACATTTCTAGAAATGACAGTTTGCGAGAAAATTTCAGATTTTTTGACAAATCTAATTTTTTATTTTCTCCTTAAGAGTTGTTGGTACATGGATGCAACTTTACTTACAAGTAGTTGGCATGCACAAAAGTTGGTGGCAAGGTTGAATTTGCTATGCTCTGCTTACTTTTGACTTTATTGAAATTCTAGAAGTACCCATTTCCGTGAAAAGTCTCACAGAGTTGCTGAAAGTCTTTGATTTTCAATATCTCTACCATTATTTGGTCTGCGGCATTGAAAGTGCATATGCTAGTAATAGACATCAATGGAAATCACAGCCCTAAAAGGCTTAGCAATGCTACGTTTACTTTTGATTTTATTAGCATTTTAGAAATGGCAGTTTGAGAGAAAATATTCTTACGCGGAGGCTTTATGACAAATTTTTATCTTTCATTTACTCTTTAATTGAAGGTAGTAGAAACATGGGACCATAACATACAAGTAGTGTGGATCAATGGAAATCTGTGATGAGAACAGATTTGGTATGGTTTGGTTACTTTTGGTTTTATTACATTTCTAGAAATGACAGTTTGTGAGAAAATTTCAGATTTTTTGACAAATCTAATTTTTTATTTTCTCCTTAAGCGTTGTTGGTACATGGATGCCATCTTATTTACAAGTAGTTGGCATGCACAAAAGTTGGTGGCAAGGTTGAATTTGCTATGCTCTGCTTACTTTTGACTTTATTGAAATTCTAGAAATACCCATTTCTGTGAAAAGTCTCCGAGAGTTGCTGAAAGTCTTTGATTTTCAATATCTCTACTATTATTTGGTCTGCGTCATTGAAAGTGCACATGCTAGTAAAAGACATTAATTAAAATCAGAGCCCCAAAAGGCTTAGCCATGCTACGTTTACTTTTGATTTTATTAGCATTTTAGAAATGGCAGTTTGAGAGAAAATATTCTGACGCGGAAGCTTTATGACAAATTTTTATCTTTCATTTACTCTTTAATTGTAGATAGTAGAAACATGGGACCATTACATACAAGTAGTGTGGATCAATGGAAATCTGTGATGAGAACAGATTTGGTATGGTTTGGTTACTTTTGGTTTTATTACATTTCTAGAAATGACAGTTTGTGAGAAAATTTCAGATTTTTTGATAAATCTAATTTTTTATTTTCTCCTTAAGCGTTGTTGGTACATGGATGCCACCTTATTTACAAGTAGTTGGCATGGACAAAAGTTGGTGGCAAGGTTGAATTTGCTATGCTCTGCTTACTTTTGACTTTATTGAAATTCTAGAAATACCCATTTCTGTGAAAAGTCTCCGAGAGTTGCTGAAAGTCTTTGATTTTCAATATCTCTACTATTATTTGGTCTGCGTCATTGAAAGTGCACATGCTAGTAAAAGACATTAATTAAAATCAGAGCCCCAAAAGGCTTAGCCATGCTACGTTTACTTTTGATTTTATTAGCATTTTAGAAATGGCAGTTTGAGAGAAAATATTCTGACGCGGAAGCTTTATGACAAATGTTTATCTTTCATTTACTCTTTAATTGTAGATAGTAGAAACATGGGACCATTACATACAAGTAGTGTGGATCAATGGAAATCTGTGATGAGAACAGATTTGGTATGGTTTGGTTACTTTTGGTTTTATTACATTTCTAGAAATGACAGTTTGTGAGAAAATTTCAGATTTTTTGATAAATCTAATTTTTTATTTTCTCCTTAAGCGTTGTTGGTACATGGATGCAACTTTACTTACAAGTAGTTGGCATGCACAAAAGTTGGTGGCAAGGTTGAATTTGCTATGCTCTGCTTACTTTTGACTTTATTGAAATTCTAGAAATACCCATTTCCGTGAAAAGTCTCCGAGAGTTGCTGAAAGTCTTTGATTTTCAATATCTCTACCATTATTTGGTCTGCGGCATTGAAAGTGCATATGCTAGTAATAGACATCAATGGAAATCACAGCCCTAAAAGGCTTAGCAATGCTACGTTTACTTTTGATTTTATTAGCATTTTAGAAATGGCAGTTTGAGAGAAAATATTCTTACGCGGAGGCTTTATGACAAATTTTTATCTTTCATTTACTCTTTAATTGTAGATAGTAGAAACATGGAACCATTACATACAAGTAGTGTGGATCAATGGAAATCTGTGATGAGAACAGATTTGGTATGGTTTGGTTACTTTTGGTTTTATTACATTTCTAGAAATGACAGTTTGCGAGAAAATTTCAGATTTTTTGACAAATCTAATTTTTTATTTTCTCCTTAAGAGTTGTTGGTACATGGATGCAACTTTACTTACAAGTAGTTGGCATGCACAAAAGTTGGTGGCAAGGTTGAATTTGCTATGCTCTGCTTACTTTTGACTTTATTGAAATTCTAGAAGTACCCATTTCCGTGAAAAGTCTCACAGAGTTGCTGAAAGTCTTTGATTTTCAATATCTCTACCATTATTTGGTCTGCGGCATTGAAAGTGCATATGCTAGTAATAGACATCAATGGAAATCACAGCTTCAAAAGGCTTAGCCATGCTACGTTTACTTTTGATTTTATTAGCATTTTAGAAATGGCAGTTTGAAAGAAAATATTCTTACGCGGAGGCTTTATGACAAATTTTTATCTTTCATTTACTCTTTAATTGTAGGTAGTAGAAACATGGGATCATTACATACAAGTAGTGTGGATCAATGGAAATCTGTGATGAGAACAGATTTGGTATGGTTTGGTTACTTTTGGTTTTATTACATTTCTAGAAATTACAGTTTGTGAGAAAATTTCCTAGCGTCAAGATTTTTTGACAAATCTAATTTTTTATTTTCTCCTTAAGCGTTCTTGGTACATGGATGCAACTTTACTTACAAGTAGTTGGCATGCACAAAAGTTGGTGGCAAGGTTGAATTTGCTATGCTCTGCTTACTTTTGACTTTATTGAAATTCTAGAAATATCCATTTCTGTGAAAAGTCTCCGAGAGTTCCTGAAAGTCTTTGATTTTCAATATCTACCATTATTTGGTCTGTGGCATTGAAAGTGCATATGCTAGTAATAGACATTAATGGAAATCACAGCCCCAAAAGGCTTAGCCATGCTACGTTTACTTTTGATTTTATTAGCATTTTAGAAATGGCAGTTTGAGAGAAAATATTCTTACGCGGAGGCTTTATGACAAATTTTTATCTTTCATTTACTCTTTAATTGTAGACAATGTTCAACAGTTAATAGTCTGCTTGCGAGAGACCATCTGCCTAATGCCCGCCATGATCTCGAATTATCTAACAGTCCTATGGCATAATTGTAAGACAAATTTGGAAAGGGGAACGCCAAGCGTATCAGCAGGCAAAAGTCCGAGCCATTGTTGGCCGAGATATTTACAGATACCTCGGAATACAACAAGATGTACGTCTGCACATTCGGGGTCCTGGAGCAGGCCAAGGACAATGCGAAGCCGCTGATATAGCAGGCCAAGTTCGCTCTGCTGTCCGTGCCCAAGGTGTCCGCCGTCAACACCTTTTTTGCGCTACATAGCATGATCATTGGTAACCGCACCATGGTGTACCAATGCATGAATATGAGTGCAACCCTTCCTATGATGAACATGGACAGGCCTCCTACTTCCTGCCGTCGCCTGACCACAAGACGGGTGCGCAATACCTTGCGTACATTCATTACAGCGCCGAGATCTTAGACATGCTGCAAGATTACCTGAAGTTCATGAGGCCAAAGGCAATGGAAGAGAGGGCCAAGCCCTACTTATTCCTCTCCAATGTCGGCAGGCAGATTAATAATCCATCTGCCCACATTGAACGTCTCCTGAGGCAGCATTAGTTCACATTGATGCACGCTGACTGGGGCAAGATAATGACCACCTGCTCGAGGCACCACTTTGGGAAGGAGAAGCCGTGTCTCATCCACAGTATGCTTATGCATTCTGAGGCCACTGCCACTACCTGCGGGGCAATGCTCAGGCGGTGCCTCACCAGGCGCTATCCACCACCAGCTCTTCAGCCTCTGGGCACTCCCTGACAGGCACTCAGTGACAGACCCTTCGAGACCGACACAGTGACGCCCGCCAAGCAGTCTTCCTGAAGTTCATGGCACACAACCCTGACCTCGGCATCGACATCAGCAACCCCAGCCACACCGAAAGGGTGTCCAGACAGTTTAAAACACAAGTCGAGTATGTGCGACAGACCACAAGGGTCAACGCTGCATATCCTGACGTGCAAAGAATCTGCGAGCCGGCGTGGTTTGAAAAAGCCACAAACGACTATCTGATCTCCAAGAAGTGGCAGAACGTCAAGTTGGCCAAGTGCATTCTAGACCGTTTGCGTAAGGTCGACAGCTCAGACAAGGCCACACAACAATGGAGAGCACCGCACCTCCCTTCCTCAGAGGGCACCCCCGCCCCAACTATCCTCAGTCCGGCAAAGGCCATCAACACCCAGTCGTGGCTATCTGTGCATATTCATCAAACGGAGCAGATGGGTTGGGGAGCCTTTGCTGCGAAAGATCTCCCCGCTGATTGTTTGCTATGCGACTATCACAGGGAGATCTTGGACAAGGCTGTGGGACACGACCGCTAGGACATAGAGTACACTGACCACCCCAACAAAAGGTACATGCTGTTGGTCAAGTTAGGCGGAGTGCGCTACTACAAAGACGCCATGATAGAGTGTCCAGGCCACCCTCCGACTGTGGTTAAACAAACGAACGTCCATCTAAAGCCCTACGTCCACTTGGGCAAACAAACTATGTCTAGCATTAGCACTACCACCCAGTCGTACGGTGTTGCTTTTGCACTTCTTACATGGCAAGCTAGCGGGGTAGCCTGCTCGTGGCGCTGGCTGCACACCTTTCCTGGCAACCGATCACCCCGGGTTACTTACGAACCAATGCATGTCGGCCAGTCGTTTTGGCTTCATTCCCAGTCAAAGATCAGTCTTGGTCTCTAGCCCTGCACCTTGCCTAATTGTCCATACAATTTCGTAGAGACCCGGACGCCCATTAGCAAGAAGCTTCCTGCAGCCTTTTGCCCATCAAAAATAGCTCCGGAAACCGCCCCTGGGTACCATTCTATGCCAAAAAAAGATGGCAACCTTCCTGACAGCGACTCGGGTCTCAGTGAGAATTGAGTTCTGTCAAATCGGCCCACGAATAAAAAAGTTGATATGTACCCGCCAGCTTCTCAAGAGTGCTTCTGGAACTAAAATCGCGGGCTCGGTCGCTTTTTCTAAGATGCACCTACCAGCAGAGTTTTGGAGGCTCATGTAAAACTAAGTTCAGGAAAGCCTCCAGACAATGGCCATTTTTTGCTATTTTCGCTATTTTTTACCTTTGACCAGTCGTAGAAGCCAAACCAGAAGTACTAGATCGGATTCCCAGGTGCTGTTGGAAAGCTCTCGCGGCAAGACCTATCAAACGAGACTGAGTTTGCCTAGTTGGGCCCCGTAATAAAAAAGTCGGTATCCGGCTGGGTGGCGAGCCTTAGACGGGCAATTTTCTTGCCGGGTCACAGCCAGAAATGAGCTTGGGCGCATTCCACCGTAACATTTCACCGGCTGTAAAAATCGAACCGCTAGTCAGAGACCCAATATCGCCACAGTTTAGAAAGACTCTAGGCAGAGCCTATTGAACGAGACGGGGCTTGTTTAGTTCAATCTAAAAATGACAAGAAAAAGTCGGGGTCTGGGCTGGCCGGCCTGCCGGGGACCCAACAGGAAGCGATGCCGTTGGAAAGGGCTTGTCGAGACCTATCCAACGATACCCGGTTTGCCCGATTCGGGCCAGAAAACAAAAAATGTAATGGAGGGGTAATGTTTGTGGCTGCCGGTCTGCCGGAATAATACCAGAGACAGCGATCTTCCCTGCCAGCATCCTTAAGTGTAATGTCAAAAGTACGAAAGTAGACTGTGGGTACCGATTGTCCGATTATGGCTTGTTTCTGGTAACCCAACCTACAGAAAATTTTCCTCTCAACCCTAAATTTGTTACTAGGCCTGTTACTAGTGTCTAACTTCTGACACAATGTGTTTATGGTGAAATTTGCGACCACTTTGTGTATGTCGTGCGTCGAGAAGTGCGGGCCATATTTACTTTAAACAATATCTCCTCCTACATTACTATGCCAGTTGCCAAACTTTGCTGGAATGATCCTTGGGTAGTCCCCATTCTAAGTTCATATAGGAAAAAATTGAAAAAATGTTCTTCTCCAAAGGTCTTTTTTCTGATGAGCGATTATAGGGCCATCATGGCCCTCTTGTTTAGCTTTCCGTACTATTTCAAGAACAAAAAATGCCTTACCTACCTTCCATAATTTAATAAGTAGAAATGTACAATTTTTTCAAGCCGAAGTATGATTTATATTATATGAAATTGCCCCGCACATGTAATTAATGGATATTACCTTGTTTATTAGACCCAGCATTGTATAGGCATAGATCATGCTTCTCTTAATTTGTCATAATGAAATTTATAATGACATTACATATACATGTACATTGTACATCTTTTTACATAATTCTGTAATTAAGAATGACAGAATTTGAAATAAATCTGAATTGAACTTTCAATGTTTGTTTTTATTGTTCTGTACGAACACAAGGTAAAGAACTTAAGACCAGTTCTCAACAATCAATTTGGAAATTGTTCCTACATACTGCAGACTTTGCAGTCTTGATAAAAGTTGGATATATATTGCATGATTAAATCCTACGAAAAAAGTTCCAGTTTTACAATTCAATGGCATAAATGCAAATTCAAATAGTATGTGCATTCAAGTCAAAATCAGATGACCATGCAAAATTGTAATCAAGTAAAGCTATGGAAAGCTGAAATATCGTTCAGTTTCCAAAACTCAGCCCAAATCCTCACCCTACAAAAAAATTCAACCTTTGACTGTTTTGTAGTTCCAAACAACAGCAGGGCCTTCAGAGCTTTGATGTTTCATGTTATGGTTATTTAACCCGTTCCTTACCATTGAGTCTTTACAACATAAATGTAGGATTTGTCATCATATATAAGAAACTAGGTCCCCCTTTAAAAAAGTAGGGCTGCATACCTTTGTTTTAAATCTTTGAAGTTCTGAGATATAGTGTACAGTCAAACCTGTGAACAAAGGCCATCTTTGGGAAAGACAAAAAATAATGTAGACAGGTGACCTTTATTCTGAGGTCATTTTGTTTTAAGTAGTCAATGACGGGTTTTAAAAGAATGGCTTTATTCATTGGATGGCATTATTTGGAGGTGGCCGTTTACTAGTTTGACTACATGTATATGAAGATGTAAAAATCAGCTTGAAACAAGATGTGTTCTTAAAACATAATGCCCCCCTTAAGCTGATCTTTGACCTACTGACCTGAAAATACACAGGTTCTGTACAGAATATCATGAGGAACCAACATGTGAAGTTTGAGGAAACCTTCATGATATCATACACAAAATGTAGCCGCACACGTAGCAGGACCTTAGTCTATCGTGAGCATGTTTGTTTACAAGTCGATTTCTCCACTATGAAATGGACAACAACAAAATCATTTAGCCAGAGTATATGTAATAGATACAGTACGAGTTTTTCTTCAAAAGTGTATTCTTACAGACGTAAGAAGACGGTTCGCTTAGATAAACAACCAATTTGTCCGAGGCGAAGCCGAGGATAAAATGGTTGTTTGTCTAAGGGAACCGTCTTCTTAGCGTCTGTAAGAAGACATTTTTGAAGAAAATACGAGTACGTGTATCTGACTTATACGACGATAAAGGATTATGTCCACGTGAAAGTTGAGTTATTGAAAAGTGTCTTCTTACAAACGTTAGAAGACACTTTTTGAATAGCTCTGCTGAGGGTATAGTCGTATAAAGTTAAACATTGCAGTTTATAATTGTATTTCCAATAATACGCTTAATTTGTTATGCTTTAAGACAGTAAATAGTCGGCAAACAGCATATAGAAAGATATAGTAGTACTTTGGTGTGTATTGTGGCATTCCATAGTAAAACAGTTGCTGAATCATCGTCTAGAACGACTGCTGTTACTTCCTGAAATGATATGAAAAGCTATTTTGAACCCCAGCAATAATTTACTAGCAGTTTTACGCCTCTTCCAAACACAATTTTGTACCGTCCGTAGCACATTCAACCCATTCGCACGAGTTTCTCGTGTGTCCATTTGTATCACCCGTGAACATTTGTTGGTTTAGATACACTTGAAATTTGTGTAAAACAGGCCTGTGTAAGATTTTAATAAAAATGTGGCCATGTGACTTATAAAATTTGGTCATTTATACGTTGGCGGGACAAGACAGCTGTCATTGTTTGATAAAACAGAATGTTTCTGATGAGAATTTGTTCCAAGATGTGGTCAGTTTTGGAATGTTGCGACAACTGTACGGACAGGTAAATTTGTTATTTTGTAATATTCTGTGATAAGCTTTAATTCACGTGACGACTTAGGTTCCTTATATTGTAACATATCATACAAGTATGGCGGTGCACGTGGTTTTTCTAATGAGTAATAAAATACTGTACAATATAATGTCTCATGTTGTAAAGCAATGCCGGGTCAGCTGTTTATTTCGGCCAATAGCTATTAACAGGTAATGTTACATTGTTAATATGCCAACCGACTATAAATACAATTTTGTATTGCATTTTTGTAACAATGGGACACATTGGTATTTAACTGAAATGCTGTTGAAAACAGGGGTTAGTACGTTGTTGTGTGGTGTATAAACATTGTTCTTTCTGCTTATTTTGACGGTACTGCAAGAATTTTTTTTTCTGAGCTCAACCCCACCCGATGACCAATAAAATACAATAGAGTTTATTCGGTACAATTGAAGGCCTCCAGCCCAAAATACATACAGCGTATTTATGATAGCAATAAAATTACATTTAATAATCTAACAATGTCAATTTTAGAATGTACATATATATACATGCAGATACAAAAATAAATGTGATCATAGACATGGCATCTAAACAGTAATAAAGTTAATTGGTTTCATGGAACAAAGGTATAATGGTAAATACAATTTACATATGTGATCAATCGGACGTTGTAGTGTTGTGCTATTTTATAGCAGTAGTGGTAAATACACCCAACCAGTCTACTCACTAACTTGTCTCGGATGAAACTCAGACCTTAATTTTGTACATTCAAGTACAAATTTTGCAATCAGCAATATATGACTATCCTTACTATCGGCCATAATAGTTTTGAATAGATGCACAGTTTCTATCTGATGAAGATATTTCGGAATGAACAGCTCACGCCGTAAGGCACTATATAGTGGACATAACATAAATGCATGGTACTCAAAAATGGCAATATCTATAATCACGGTAAATGTTCATATGGCGACCTTTTTTCGATCATAAGTTGATGACCGGAAAATTAGATAAACACATCTTTAACTTGCAATGTAAATTAATACACAGATATCGTTCAACGTTTAATTTAGATTTAAACTCCGTATAATAAGTTGATTTTGGTGAATCATCTATTTGAACTTTAAGGTTTTGTAATGCACAGTCTTTGAATCGAGTTTTAAATGTATTCAAGAACATTTTCACATCTCCAACGTAATGAGATAGCAAAACATAGCCGAATCCATTTTCGCACAAAGGTCGTTTCACACAAGTAGCCCAGTTGGTTTTACCATGCATATCTTGGTCTCTGAGAAGTAAATACATATGTCGTGGGTATCTATTTGGAGGCATCCGTAAAAGTCTTACCCAATATGATATGTATTTAAACATGTAAGTCACACTTATAGGTAGCCTACCACATTCACTTAGAGCGAAGAAATTCGACACATTTCTGTTTAGTCCACACATTCGTTTACAGAAATTAACATGTATTCGCTCAATACTTTCGGCATACTGAAATCCCCATAATTCAGCAGAATAACAAAGAATTGGTAAGACCATAGCGTTAAAAAGTTTAAATTATTGTTTCGGTGAAAAGTATCTGAATTGTGTCTGACACCTGTATAGACATGCTATGGCTTTTGATGCTTGTTTCGCCAATGTGTCCTTGGTCATAGTCCAAGATAGTTTAGATGTAAAGTATGTACCGAGGTATTTGTAGAATAAGACGATGTCTAGTCTTATATTTTTGTATGTCCAATGTTCATACTGTCGAAGAGGGCCACCATTTCTGAAGACCATAATTTTATATTTTTCAATGTTCACCATCATTCCAGTCTTATCACAGAACTCATCAATATTGTTAATTAATCCTTGTAATCGTGCTACGGTGTCGGCTAACCCGGAAACGTCATCCGCGTACATCAGTACATGAAGCCTGTCAATTTCTTGCAAAATATGAATTCCGTCGTCTGATCTCATTTTTAGGAAACGCACAAGATCATACATGAACAGAACGAAGATAATCGGTGAAGACTGGCATCCCTGTTTTGTGCCGATTTTACAGTCAAACAATCTGTTAGCCCACTAAGTTTTTCATCTTTACACAAGCTTTCATTTGACTATACATACATATTCAAAATGCGTCCATTTATGCCTTAGCAAGAACGGTGTAATACGTTGCGTGGTAGCTTTGAACATTACAACACAAATACCGTCATAACCCGAAGCACAGTTTCTTAAAAGGTCATGTATGCTTTTGCGAATCTCCTTATCGGTTATATTTTGATTTTAAGTAATCAGCGTTTATCTGCCTTGCTAAATCCTGCAATGTATCATTTCGATCAATATCATTGGTTTCGACATTATAATTAAATAGTTATACCAATCTTCACCAGAAATCGAATCACTAGAATCTCTCTTATTCGCCTTCGATTTCTTAATTTGATCCCAAATTTTCTTTGGGTTGTTTCTGTTATTCAAAAGCTGCTCACGTTTAGAACGATGTAGTTCCGACTTTGTCAGGTCACATGTTCTCTTAAATGTATGTTTGTCATTTTTATATTGCTCAAAGTCATTATTGTCATTTGTCACACGGAGTTTTCGCAACGAACGGTATTTGTCATATTTGCGATCTAAACACGCCGCATCCCACCACTCAGGTTGGGTTATATTATATGTTTTATTTTGTGGCCCGCACCGCTTTTTACTCATTCCAATGAACGTAAGAATGGAAACAATTAGAATGTTCTATAATAATACAAACACTTACTAGTACTCCTAAGAATTTTGTGTGACAATGATTCACGGTGAATGATAATGGGTGACTTAGTTATTAATCACAACACTGTGTTACAACAAACATGACATACTCATATACAGTGCAACTTGTACAAGGCAATACCCTTTTGGAGTAGCAAAATTAGGTTGTTGTTGAGAGGTTGTTGCTTTAGAGATGTTAAATTGATAGTTAAATCGTGCTGTAGGAAAAACACACATTGTCGATGAAGAGCGGTTGTTGCTCAATAAAGGGTCGCTCTGGAGAGGTTGTACTGTATACATGTACAGTAAGAAATGCTACTACATGTACTATTTAGTGATTAAATTTTTGACAAGGTTTACCTAAGATTTGACTGTTTTTTTACCCAAGATGACTCATGTTCCAACTTGTCCAAGATATTATAAAGACAAGCATTCTGACAAGGTTTCATGAAGATTCAATCAAAACAGTTACTTCTAGAGTGTTCACAAAGTTTTCCAGTAATTTGCCCTGGTGACCTGGTTTTTGATCCCAGATGACCCATTATCGCACTATCCGATCAAAACCCTGCGTTCTAGGGTGTTAACATGGTTTTCCTTCAATTTGACCTAGTGACCTAGTTTGACCCCAAATGACCCATTATCAAAGTCGTCCGAAAATTTGTCAATATTAACATTCTGACCCAGTTTTGTGAAAATTGAGAAAAAAATGTGGTCCCTATGTGTTCACAAGTTAAAGTTGACGCTGCACAACATCGGACGCCAAACCGTGACTGATCACAAAAGCTCACCCTGGGCACTTATTAAGAGCTGAAAATCTATCTTTATAAATTCAGCATTTTATCAATATAATTATACAAGTGATAGTTCATTTTAGTTTGTATTTACTATGGATGGTTTCAGATTTCGTAAGCAAAGTGACCCTTTGATCTATTTTATCGAAATACATTTTATGAAACATTCATATTATATGATATACAGAATCAGAGGCTGCATAAACTCTAAATAAACTTAGATGGACTTTTTTGTGTAAAGGCAAACAACCTAAAAATAATAGGAGTAGCTTATTCTTTACGGAAATTACTTTTATTGATTATTACATAATGTTGCCAGGCTACTGTGCTCGACTCCGAGTGCACCAGGCCTATGTCCCTCAGGATCATGAGTTCAAGCCCTAGACCTAATTTTCTATGAGTACAAAATGTTTAGGTATGGTAATATTGGAGGTTTCATTCACTTACATAATAACAGTTCATCATTTTGTGGTAACAGGTCACATGGAAACAAGAAACAGTCTTCAACTAAAGTTGTAAGCACAGTACACTTCAAGCATAAGGTTATGATTGGGAGATTTGGGCGAATCCTTCTTGACAATAAACTACCAACTCAGTTTGATGCCAATTAGAGCAAGAGCGAGAGTCAGCAATATAAGACTATTCAAGCCTTCAAGGTAAAATTTTATTTAATGATAGTGTAGTACATGACATTCTTGTTCTTAGACAGATACTTACATACTAAGTTTCGCTGTTCAGGCACTGTTATGCTTAGACAGATACTTATTTAGTCAGGTCCTTATACTCGTATATGCTAAGTTAGTCTGTTACATCCTATGTCAGGCACTCATATACTGATTCAGATATTTACATTATTAATCAGGCACATATATGTATTCAGTTACTTAAATATTAAGCCAGGCACTTACATACTTATTCAGATACTTAAATATTATGACAGGCACTTACATACTTATTCAGATACTTAAATATTATGACAGCCGCTTACATACTTAATCAGATACTTAAATATTAAATCAGGCACTTACATAATTATTCAAATACTTAAGATACTAAGCCAGGCACTTACATACTTATTCAGATACTTAGATACTAAGCCATGCACTTACATACTTATTCAGATACTTAAATACTAAATCAGATACTTAAATACTAAATCAGACACTTACATACTGGTTCAGATACTTATATACTAAGTCAGTTACATACTAAGTCAGATATACTTATTCAGAATCAGATACTTACATACTTAATATAATACTTACATATTTTGTCATAAGTCATACATACTTAGTTAATTATATACTTAGGAACTTACATACTAAGGCAAACACTTACATACTTAATGGGGCACTTACATACTTAGTCAATTTCATACTACGTCAGACACTGCATACTACGTCAGACACTGCATACTTATTCAGATACTTACATACTAAGTAATAAACTTACATATTTAGTCAAACTTACATACTTAGTTAATCAGTAATAAAGTAAGTCAGGAATTTAATACTAAGGCAAATACTTACATATTTAATCAGGCACTTATATACTTTGCCAGTCACATACATACAAATTTAGTCAGTTACATCCTTAGTTAGGCACTTACATTCAGAGAAAATGTGGCCTTTATTGACAGGTGACCTTTATTTGGAGGTCATTTGTTCTAGATATTCAATGGCAGTTCTTTAAAGAATAGCCTATATTCAGAAGATGGCCTTTATTCAGGAGTGACCCCTTACACAGGTTTGACTGTATTTAGTCAGGTCCTTTACTAACTTTGTCTGTTTATATTTTGTTAAGCACTTTTGTAAATAGGTATTCCAAGTTATATATTTTCATATTTTGTCTAGTTAATGATCATTTAATAATAACCGAAATTGTTCTTTTTATAGCATTGTGCAGAGAACTAAGAAATCACTCATTAAGTGGATGTATGATCTGTAGAAAGCTGTGGTGGTATTGTTTTCCCATGATGCTCCTGTATTGATCTGATGCCTACCTGAGGGTATGTACACAAGTCTAAAGTATAGTTTCATAGACATGTCTTAGGTTAGATTCTATAATTGTTACTTCGCATATTTCTCAATTATAATTAATAAGGTCTTACTTATTTGTCAAGTACATACACATGTTCTTGAACTAGATTTTGTGTCAGCTAATGGATCCTCATAAAAGCAGGACCATGGTTGCATTTCTTCCGAGTGTGGTCAGTTGTTTCCGAACATTATTAGTCAATAATTAAAAGTTGATAATGTGCGATTTTATTAAACTGTCAAAGCTGCATAATTTCACTGTCAATGCTTGCATTTATTTTTACCTTCAGCAAGGTACATATGTAGTACCATACAATTACTTTGGTAATCTGTGCTATGATTTTTGTTATACCAGTGAACAAGCGTACAATTTTGTATTTAACGATCAGTACAAAACATTATATAATGGTAAAAAAAAATAACTGTGCTATTGAAGCTAAAAATAGTCACATTCATCGACCGTGTAATCATTTAGCTTTGACAGATTAATAAAAATGCACCACTCATTACATTAAGCAACAAACAATAAGCCAGTCAGTCACATACCAAGTTATACACACTAAGTAACATACAACTAGCTAATCACCAAATTATATTCACCAATAAACATAAAATTTACCAGTCACTTACCAAGTTATATACACTAATTAACATACGATTAACCAATCACTTACCAAGCTATATACACTAAATAACATACAATTAGCCTGTCACCAAGTTATATACACTAATTAACATACAATTAGCCAGTCACTATACTGAATCTATTAATAGTTGATAGGTAAGTAAATCATGAAGGCATTGCCTAGATAAGTTGTTGTATGGCTATTTGAAGTTCAATATTGTTGTATGATAGTGCTCAGATTTAGGGTGAATTCGTTAACATTTAGGGTTGATTCTATTTGATTGATGTAGAGTATGATATTACCATGTACATGTGAACTATATACATGAATTTATTCATTTGTCAAATACTCATGATTGTCATTATAATGTGTATTACTCATATCGTATTAATATTTTATACTCTCCTTAATGGAGGATTGAATACAATATACAGTCAATATCCTTTATGAAAAAAGCAACTTCATACAAAAAAACATAAACCAATAAGCTTCTTGTAATTTGTCTACCTATGACGTTATAGTTGTTCTTCTTATATTTTGAGCTCATATTTTTAGTGAGTGTACAAATTTTCAGTGCACATCAGCTACATGACTCAAAGTGCACATCAGCTACATGACTCAAAGTGCACATCAGCTATACATGACTCAAAGTGCACATCAGCTACATGACTCAAAGTGCACATCAGCTACATGACTCAAAGTGCATATCAGCTACATGACTCAAAGTGCACATCAGCTATACATGACTCAAAGTGCACATCAGCTACATGACTCAAAGTGCACATCAGCTATACTTGACTCAAAGTGCACATCAGCTACATGACTCAAAGTGCACATCAGCTATACATGACTCAAAGTGCACATCAGCTACATGACTCAAAGTGCACATCAGCTACATGACTCAAAGTGCACATCAGCTTTACATGACTCAAAGTGCACATCAGCTATACATGACTCAAAGTGCACATCAGCTACATGACTCAAAGTGCACATCAGCTACATGACTCAAAGTGCACATCAGCTACATGACTCAAAGTGCACATCAGCTATACATGACTCAAAGTGCACATCAGCTACATGACTCAAAGTGCACATCAGCTACATGACTCAAAGTGCATATCAGCTATACATGACTCAAAGTGCACATCAGCTATATGACTCAAAGTGCACACCAGCTATATGACTCAGTGCATGTTATTGATTTTTACTCTGTTATGTCTCTGCAGTCATAAAACATTTAATTTGCAAGTGCAGCACATGGAAAGTACAGTATGAATCTTTGAAATAATTTTTTAAATCGATCGAATGTTAAGCCACATTACAGAAAAACAAAATGAGATAACTTAATTCACTATAAATTTAATTCACTATAAATTTAATTCACTATAAATTTTTACAATTTAATGACATTCAATACTTTTTGGTGACAATTGGAAGTTCTAAGATAAAAATACTGTGTTGTTTTTTCTTTTGTTTAATAAAGGTAGATATATCACTAAATACTGCAGCAATACAGACTGGGCACATTATAAGACATATCATAATTATTTTCTAGTAAATAACATTGCAAAATCATGTATAAAACTTAACCACAGCTATTTCATATGTTAACTTAGTGATTTGTTTTAATTTGATGTGTTAAGTAAATTAAATATTAATTGAAATCTAAATGTACGGGATCCTTGCTGAATAAGGCCGACAGCGCTGGCCCTTAAAAAATATCCGCAATGGACATCCACCCCATTTTGTGTTTTTCTGTAATGTGGCTATCGATTTAAAAAAATACTTCAAAAATTGATACTAACCACGTGCAAATTAACAGTTTTATAACTATAGAGAAGAAACAGGGTAAAAATCAATTGAACACATTTTGTTGATATGCATATTTTACAAAGGGACGTTATAGGTTTTTTTAAGTGTATTTTGTCAAGTGTATTTGTCAAGTGTGTTTGTAGGAAATATATACAATCATTGAGTAAGTGTTCTTTATTAAATTTGGAGTAGTATATTTCTTGATATATTGTGTATAAATTATTATGATTGTTAAATAGAACATCGATGTGATAATGTAATATCGATGTGATAATGTAATATTTTATGTAAAACGTTAGAATATTTTTATTTTAAAAATAATGTCATGGTGATAATTTAGGAACAAGATGTTAAAATGAGATACACAAGGCTGACCTTTACACATTTGGTGGTTTGTGTAAAGTGTTAGCACTTATAGAAATTTTGCCGTCTTTGTGGGCAAATTTTTTTCTTTTTTTTTTAATTCTGCTTTCTTCCCTTGTTTATATTATGTGCTGCTTATATAATTTGTGTTAAATTATTTTTTCATGTTGATTTTTTAAAATGTACTTTTCAGAAATTTACTCATTGTCTTGAATAAAAAAAAGCTAACAAAAAACACAAGTCTAACAGTTTATTTTATATACACTTGTAATGATGTTATGACAAAAGTAAATCATTAATTTCTTTTGCAAAACAATTGATCTTCAATAATACAATATATGGTCAGAAAAGTCATTTTTATGATTCTAATACAACACACAAATATATTTCATAATAAATTATACCCATAGGCACTCGATTCCGTGATTTTTATACGTTTACAGAAGGTAGTGACGAAAATAAGCGCGGATCCCGGCTTTCCTTCTAATCTGCACTTGCTTTCGTTGTAGTGTTCCCCAACTTTAAACTTTTTGACAGCTTTTACAAGGAAAGCCAGGACCCACGCTTATTTTCGTCACTACCGTCAATCAAAAAGATGGCGAGTTCACTACCTTGGAGTATTTTATACACTCAATAAGAGAAAAAATGAAGATTTTTCTTTCGGCAGGTTTGTATTGTTTGATGGGTGAAATGTAAAAATCACGAAATCGAGTGCTAAAAGTTATAGATGTCAAGTAATCTGAAACATTATCCTTTTCTAGCCAAAGTGAGTTTCTAAAATTTTAACAAGTATACATAGTTCCCACATCTACAATATTTACCTCCCTTGGCAGCTAATTTGACAAGAATTGACAACTACATTTTCTTAAACCTGATATGCTTGTGTTTTTTCCAACTTCATGATAAAGTTATATTTTGTAAATTTTGTTGTTGTTTTTCTATTAAACACTTAAGACTTTCAAGATGGTCGCCAAAACAAGAGAGGTAAATATTGTAAATGTGGTAACTATGTATTATGTCATTTTATTAAACTGTCAAAGCTGCATTTATTTTTAGCTTCGGTTTGATTACTTTCGTAATTTATACGATAAGATGTCGTATTTAACAATGAGCTACATACAAAATTGGGAAATATGAAGTTAAAAGAAGTGAATGCATAAATCTAGTAACTGTAATTATTAATTTTGACAGTTTGATAAAATTTCGCTATAAAGTATAAACAGAGTTGTAGTATAAAGCAACACCCTTTTGGAGTAGCAAATTATGTTGTTGTTGAAGATGGTTGCTCTAGAGAGGTTGAACAAGTATAAAAAATGCACAGGGAGAAATTAAGAATTTTCATTTTTTGCAAATTGATTATGACTATGACAATTTCACATGTTTTTGTGTCAATGTCATTCTTGCATATAATAATGCTCTTCCTTAGGAAAGTAATAATATCTATATATTAAATTCAATTATGATACCCAATAGACTTTTAGTTTAACATCGAGATCAGCATCAAGGATCAAGAACAATCATACATAGTTAGTATTACAAATGAATACAAAACTATATCTCCCCCCCCCAAAAAAAAAAGTGGTGGGGCACAAAAATGTACATTTAATAGTTGATGTTCACGGAACATGTACAATGATGATCAGTTTGTGACTTAATTAACAATCAACAAACATGTAAAAAGTTGTATCTGCTATAAACATAATTTTTTTATGTCCCAATTTAAAACTGAATCAAACTTCAAAGGGAAATGTTTCACTCAATTATAAATTCATATATTAATGATACAGAATGAATGAACTGAAAGAAGGAGATTACAGAATATGTCTTATTGAAGATATTTCTCTAACCAAGTTGTTTGTTTTCCATTGTTGTGTTGAAAGATTTCATAGTAAACCATACCTGCATCCAAGATTGTATCCTGTATCATCTACAAAAACATCAGATAAAAAATAAAATAAATAACTTCATACAGGTATCTACAGTACAATAGACAGAGTTTAAACAAGAGGGCCAAGATGGCCCTATATCGCTCACATGACAATCACTGTTCACTCATTAAAACATTGTTTTGAACCGGTGACCTAGTTTTTGACCCCAGATGACCCATGTTAGAACGTGTCCTACATATAAATAAGACAAACATTCTGACAAAATTTGGTGAAGATCCAATCAAAACCATGAAAACTACAGCATAGACAAGGTTTTCCTAAGATTTGACCTCTTGACCTAGTTTTTGACCCCAGACGACCTATGTTCGAATTTGTCTTACATATCATTAAGACAAACATTCTGACTAGGTTTGGTGAAGATACGATCAAAATTTGACATCTACAGTGTTAATAAGGTTTTCCTAAGATTTGACCCTAGGTGACCCATATTTGAACTTGTCCTTAATATCATTAAGACAAACAATCTGACAAGGTTTGGCCAAGATCCAATTAAAACCATGACATTTAGAGCTTTTACAAGATTTTTACCTAAGATTTGACCTGGTGACGCAGTTTTTGACCCAGGCTGACCCATGTTCAACCTTGACCCACATATCATTGAGGCAAACATTTTGACAAGGTTTGGTGAAGATCCAATTAAAACTGTGACATCTACAGTGTTAACAAAGTTTTCCTAAGATTTGACCTGGTGACCTAGTTATTGACCCCAGATGACCCATATTTATACTTGACCGTTATATCATTAAAACAAACGATTTGACAAAGTTTGGTGAAGATCCAATAATAACTGTGAAATCTACAGTGATTACATGGTTTTCATAAGATTTGACCTAGCGACCTAGTTTTTGACCCAAGATGACCCATGTTCGAACTCGTCCAAGATATTATGAAGACAAACATTCTGACAAGGTTTCATGATCATCCAATCAAAACAGTGACTTCTATAGTGTTCACAAGGTTTTCCAGCAATTTGCCCTAGTGACCTAGTTTTTCACCGGAAATGACCCATTATCAAACTTGACCTACATATTATTAAAATAAACATTCTTACAAACTTTCATGAAGATCCAGTCAAAACAGTGATTTCTAAAGTGTTCACAAGGTTTTCCCTTATTTGGCCCTGGTGACCTAGTTTTTTACCCAAAATAGCCCAATATCAAATTGTCCGAGATTTTGTTGATATTAACGTTCTGACCCAGTTTTGCTAAAATTGAGCTAAAAATGTGGCCCCTAGTGTGGTCACAACATAAAGTTTGACGACGCACACCGCACGACGCACCACGCCGGACGGAGAGTGATCCTAATAGCTTACTTTGTCACTTTGTGACATGTGAGCTAAAAATGACCTGAAAAAAAGTTGCACTTTCTACATTTATATTTATTTTTTGGTTACAGCTGACGAGTATCGCAATGGATTGTATATCACTTGATTGGATATCGATCTTTTTTTGGCTATTTATAATTTTTAGCAGTTGCAAATCCATGTTTGTGTACTCAACAAAAAAAGAAACTTCACATATTTTAGGTAAGATTCCCATTGACGCAACTTTAGTTGACTGTGTATTCACCTAAATGTCCTGTGCATTGATAAAATTAGTGGAATGATATGCAGTGGACTACAGCCGACACAGTTCGTTCAAGAAATAACAGTTTATGCAAACAGTTGACCAAAAATGCAATTATTCTAATTCAAAAGGAGGTAATTTGAAACAAATCAATGTTTGACTCAAACTGCATTAATCGGGGTTAGACATTTTCAGTATCAAACTTGTTTTTCTTTACAACAATACGTGTATTGATGTTTACAACATTAAAACCGGTCAACAGCTCATGAACGGATAGTTTAAATACCCAGAATGCTGTTTTTTAAAAATCAAATTCCCCTTTCCATTTCAGTAATTCTGAGTTGTTTTCCCTGGAATTCTTCAACGGGATGGACAGTTAAAATGTCACTATGTCTGTCCTTGGTTATTTCTTTAATGAGCATTGAAATATCAATATATATGAATAATGTAAAGTTTCTTTTTTTGCTAAGTATATATATGTCCTTGATGAAGGTAAAACATTTTCTCACGAAAATTAACTCTCTAAGTGTATGCAGAAATATGTCTCCATACAATAGCAATAAGAATTTACAACACAACCTCCCTACAACAGCCACCAATGGGAATGACGAGGTTGGCTATTGTAAGGAGGTGGTTGTTGTTGAGAGGAGAGTGAAAATAGGGTAAAACATCAATCTAGGTTGCTAGTATACTGGCTGTAATAAGGAGGTGGCTGTTATTCAGAGGTGACCATTCATGGAGGTTACACTATATACATTAAAGAAAACTACTACGTATAATAAAACTACCTCTTGATTTCCTGCCTGTAGTATCTGATCTTTAGTACACATTATCATCTTACTGTTTTATCTTCATTAGAATGGTTAATCTTCTTCAATGAAGAACTGGGTTGTTTTTTATTTCCATGGATACTGGTGAACATGACCTTCATTGCCATCTTCAGAGTTTGTTCCACAATCGTAGAATAAAGCTGCAAATTCAGCAGAAGTCAAATTGTAATCTTTGAGTTACACATTGGCAGAACAGATAATTTAGATGTGTACAAAGTACATGATCCATATCAGAAAAAAAAACAAGTACAAATGTATAAGTCACATGAATATTTACACAGATAATGGTCAAATTATTCATATATGAGTGAAATACAAAAAGTCATGATATAAAATGTGTCTCCTCGTGAAAGACAACACACGAGTTGATAATTTCTAAAAGTTCTAGCAGCGTCATTTTAGAGTATTTCTTGTAAAAAATGCATGCAAAATGACGATAACAATGTTCTGGGTGGCATAGCATTCTTCGATTTTTGAAAAACAAGCATGTGCTTTAAAAACGGATATTTTTATCAAATGTGTTTACCTGCTTAAACTTGAAATTGATCGATGGCTCTATAACGGATGTGTCGATGGGTCATATTTAACAGATCACGAAAAATGTGAAAGAGCCACCGTTTAGTAGGGGTGATTAAGTTTTGTTATTAAATGTATAAAGCTATATCTGACAGACCTTTAATTGGCAAAATAATTGTATGTATGTGATAAGAATCACACCCAAGTACCTATATTTTTATTTATTTCATTCTAATTTTTCTCTCAAGTTCTGACAACCAATCTACAAAACAAGAGGGCCAAGATGGCCCTATATCGCTCACATGACAATCACTGTTCACTCATTAAAACATTGTTTTGAACCGGTGACCTAGTTTTTGACCCCAGATGACCTATGTTCGAATTTGTCTCACATATCATTAAGACAAACAGTCTGACTAGGTTTGGTGAAGATAGGATCAAAATTTGATATCTACAGTGTTAATAAGGTTTTCCTAAGATTTGACCTTGTGACCTGGTTTTTGACCCTAGGTGACCCATATTTCAACTTGTCCTTAATATCATTAAGACAAACAATCTGACAAGGTTTGGCCAAGATCCAATTAAAACCATGACATTTAGAGCTTTTACAAGATTTTTACCTAAGATTTGACCTTGTGACCGAGTTTTTGAACCCGGCTGACCCATGTTCATCCTTGACCCACATAATATTGAGGCAAACATTTTGACAAGGTTTGGTGAAGATCCAATTAAAACTGTGACATCTACAGTGTTAACAAAGTTTTCCTAAGATTTGACCTGGTGACCTAGTTATTGACCCCAGATGACCCATATTTATACTTGACCATTATATCATTAAAACAAACGATTTGACAAAGTTTGGTGAAGATCCAATAATAACTGTGAAATCTACAGTGTTAACATGGTTTTTCATAAGATTTGACCTAGCGACCTAGTTTTTGACCCAAGATGACCCATGTTCGAACTCGTCCAAGATATTATGAAGACAAACATTCTGCCAAGGTTTCATGATCATCCAATCAAAACAGTGACTTCTAGAGTGTTCACAAGGTTTTCCAGCAATTTGCCCTAGTGACCTAATTTTACTACAGAAATTACCCATTTTCAAACTTGACCTACATATTATTAAAATAAACATTTTGACAAAGTTTCATGAAGATAAATTCAAAACAGTGATTTCTAAAGTGTTCACAAGGTTTTCCCTTTTTTGGCCCTGGTGACCTAATTTTTGACCCCAAATGGCCCAATATCGAACTCGTCCGAGATTTTGTTGAAATTAACGTTCTGACCCAGTTTTGCTAAAATTGAGCTAAAAATGTGGCCCCTAGTGTGTTCACAACAAAAAGTTTGACAACGCACACCGCACGACGCCGGACGGAGAGTGATCCTAATAGCTCACTTTGTCACTTTGTGACATGTGAGCTAAAAAACAATAACATAATTTCAATCTTATTTTCATATTTTCTATGAAATTGAACGCTTATTACATGTAGAGAAGTAGACTGCTGCATGCAGAGAGCAAGGTAAGTATTGGTACAGAATCCAATTGGTTTACTGCCCACTGCAGGTTACAGTGAGTGTAAAGTGGGATGGCAAAAATGAGAAATATTAAATTCATTAAGCTGGGAGCTTAGGGCTGCTAGGGCCCAAGTTGGTACCAGGGATAATCAAAACCACAAAATTCTGCAGATGAAAAATAACATCCCTGCCACTGGTATATTACATGAACTGAACTAGTCCAACTAATTGTACACTACAGATGATATCAAGACATAGCGCTTGCCGACATCTATAGATGAAATAGCAAAATCATGAACGGATTGCTCATACGTCTCATAAATGTAGACTATGGACAACTGGAGTACAACCAAAACATATTTATGATAAAGTCATCAACACGCTGAGAGTGATAATTTTAGAGTATGCAATTGTTAACACCTACCTTACACTGATGGCCATGCCTTCATTGTAGAACACAGGCCTCAAATAATACAAGTCTATTCATTCACATGCACCATACTTAGAATTGTTCATTGTTCTTCTTGTTGCCAACGACTTTAATATAAAATGATGAATTTAAAAATAAACACTGACATCATGGGACCATTAAAGGGGGGCAGTTGCTTTCCTTTCTCAAATTATGCATGTGAAGAAAAGAACTGACGGAAAAGTTGATTTGGACAATATCTAGCACATGCTGAAGTTTTTCGGCAAAGATTGCTATTAATTATGAAAGGAAACCTTTATTACTCGTTGTATTGAAACCGAAAGGGTATCCTCGGTCTATTTTTAGAAATGTGTACTCTCTATTTTGACTTGTATTTTCTAATTATGTAAACAACGAAACATGTCAGACAGGCCGTGCACAGTAAGAAAAACGTGTTTTAATTAATCTTCTTTATCAATACGAGGTTTTAGTTAAGGTGGGTCACGGGTTTCCTCCTGAAAAATTGCCACCACTACAGAGTTCGATCAAAACCTTTTAAGATTTAATGACAGCAAAATGATGCTTCATTGACTTTTTCAGATATGTAAATGATTCAGCATTGTGCACAGTAAATTTCATAGCTTAATATACAAAATTATTGGAGCAGTACAAGAAATAATGCGAAAAAAACATACACAACATATCGCTCCACTAGGAGGTCGTTTTTTGAGCGGTTTCAATGGAAATGTCATCATGAAATGAATACATCATTTTTGCTTTAGCCAATACTTTTAAGGATGTTCCTGCAAAAAGATTTTCTTGCATGTTGACTTCTAGAAACTGAACACTTTTTGGAAGGAAACCCGCGACCCTACTTAAGTATTAAAATATATTTGTCTTATTTATGTTTATTCAACACCACCATAACATGTAGTTTTCGTGCATTTACCTAGTTTTGAAAGCGAAGTTTAATTTTTGGCAGGGGTCTTAAAATAGTTCTATCTAGGGTGCGCACCCTAGTTAGGAAACACTTATTCAATAATGAAATGTTTTAAAATGGGTATTTTTCGGTTCTCCAAGTGAAATCCATACACTTCGAATTCGAAATATCGTATACGTATATATTAGTGTTCATCCTGACTGTTCTATGGAAATTAGAAATGTCGACGGGAGCGTAGCGACCGGAGACATTTCTAATTTTCATAGAACAGTTCAGGATGAATACTAATATACTTAGTGGGCGGGTTTATTTGACCTTTTTACTATGCAATGTTAAAGGTCATTCTAAGCGCGCGGGAAAATATTGATTGCACCTTCGTCAGGTCATTTAGTCTGTGAGCGCCGCGATGGGAAGACACACATCAACTACAGACATGTTATCCATGTTTTATGTTTTTTATGATAGCGTATAGAAAACCGAACAGATTGAAATATATGCTGACCTAATTTTCATTGAATGCACGGGATTCACGAGCAATATAATCAATAGTGACGAACACGTTTCGACTGGATAAATGTACACGAGAATATGCAATCAAATAGTGTAAAGTTACGGGTATTTGAATGAAATTATTGTATGCAAAATTTCATACATTTCTGCCGCATATTTTCTGAGAAATTTCAGTTTCGAATTGGCGGTTTATTAGTTGCTTTGAGTATATTTAGTCTGCGTGTTTTTTTTTAAACTAGATTAAACATCTTTTCTGACGAAAGGATATTTTAATTATCGAAAAGAACATCTACCACTGGTTTTCTGTTGAAAAATTTTAGCTACTTGATTACGGATGGAGAGAAGACATTAGGGATGAGTAAACTGGTAAACACGATTTGTCTCCCCTTTTAGCTCTTCATTCGGTTGACTTGTCTGTATAAAGCCTTTTGATGCACTGCAAAATGGAATGGGAACCAATTTATTCATTCTGGATACTTCCATAGTTTGGGGTTATATCTTTATTACTGCGCCTCTTTAAAAAACAGTCAGCTGTTCTGGCCAGTTATTCATAGTTTGCACGTATGAAGTTCACTAGTGTCTACGTGATTTAAACTGATTTTAACACGAGAAGAGCGCATGCTCAATTCCTGGTATAAATATTAATTAGATGGCCGTGTCGTAAGCGGTGAATACGCATGCGCAATAAAATGTCTCCTCCCATTTTGAATACATTAATAGAACCGTCGATACTATGAGCGTAGTAAAGATTTTTGGCGTTCTACCAAATTAAGATTCGACACTATGAGGCGTAGTAACGTACTATGGATATAGTAGCGATTTTTGGCGTTCTATGAAATTAAGAGCTACGAAAAAGGCAGAAATACGGCGATTTCATTGGATGACAAATAAAGCTGCACACTAAAATCACTTTTTTAAAAGTTCTTTCTACTCAAATATTCCAACGTAAAACCTTAAAAGCTTTTTTAACAAGAAGGCCAAGATTGCCCTATATTGCTCACCTGAGAACAACTATGCTATAATTAATGGCCAGGTGATAAAGTTTTTTCATCTTGCATGCACAGTTTCTACATAGAATTTGATCAAACTGAATTTCTTTTTTCATGAATAATGGATGCTGTGTAAATAGGATTATGATTAGTGAAGAAATCATCATGCTACAATGTAATAAAGTTGAATTAAATACATGTATAGCAATTTTTCTATGTCAAGGGCCCGTAACTCTGCAAGCACTGTTTCAATTTCGCCCATATCAAACTCTCAGAGACCTTTAGGTCATACACATTCACTGTAAATATGTTTAATATTGGTGTAGAAATGAAGAATGTAAATAAGTTTAAATAAAGCAAATTTTCTAAGTCAAGGGCCCATAACTCTGGAAATACTTATCACATTTTGCCCAAAATCGAACATAATCGATATATAGCTGTGGATGCTAGAGTGTAAACACCCTAAGTGTGGACAGGCACGGGCATTCATCGAACCTAAAAGCTCATCCTGAGCCATTAGCTCATGTGAGCTAAAATTTCAACAAATTGCTGTCGAGCTTAAGAATGTTAGATTTAAAATAAGTCTTTGAGCACTTATGATGATGTTTTATTGTCATACACAATACTGCCAGTAAAACAGTAAATCAATTCTAAATAAACGAGCTTAAACATCTACTACAAAATATTTATAATAACATTCAAACAACCACCTAATTCTCCTTAGACATAAAAGATATACAGTCTTACCTGGCCTTACGGTCACCTGGAATCAGCGGTCACCTCCTTTTAACGGCCAGTTTCATTCCCCCCAACAAAATTCATTCTATATTTACCATGGATTAAACGGTCACCTGGCAAACGCGGCCAGCGGCCAGTTAATTTCATCCCAAATACCATATTTTATTCGCATTAAACGGTCATCGGCCAGCGGCCAATTAATTTCATCCCAAATACCATATCTAATCCACATTAAACGGTCACCAGCCAAGCGCGAAATTCCAATATAAACATCGCTGAAATACACATTATGTCACAAAAAAAAAACGCTAAATTTAGATAACCTTTGACCCACAATTTAGCGGAGATTAACGACACACTCCGCCATATATCGGAATCCAATCAGATACGATGTTTAGTCAATGCAACACACGACGTGTTGACCACAGTTCTATTTAATTAGGTCGGTGTTTTGATGCATGCAACGTGCAAATTATGCTGTAATTATCAAAAAGGTGAGGTGTTGAGAAGTTTGTCGTCAATGCAATTAAATCAAAGGCACTTCAACAAAAGAAAATAACACCTATTGTTGTAATCAATGAATTAAGGGACATTATAACCTGAGATGATCGTAAACCGAAATGGAAATTCAACATGCAAATACTCATCACTTATTAATTCAAAAGCAGTTGTTCAGAAACAAATAATTGACAAATATGTTTTCACTCAAATACACGTCACAGTTGTTTTAAATCTACCAGATGACCAACCGACTTTCCGAAAATCTACTTTCGCTTTGTCTATGTTAAGGGATAAGATCGAAACATCGCCGAATAAAACTAATTATAATAGTAATGAATAAACGCCCGCTCTACGGTCCGATTGTCCGGTATTAAAAAGTACGGAGACGTATGTACGTATCTTACGGAAAATGTAGGGGAAAATACTATCCTCTGCCTTATTTTTGGATTGGTTGGTAACTAAAATAAATAGTACATGTAATACATAAATTGTTAATTTCTATTCCTTTTGTATTTTTCTGTACTAAATGTTGATACATGTACTGATTATTATATTTACTGGGTAATCATAGTGTATAGCACTACATCTGTATTAATAAAACAAAGATTAGTGAAAAATGGTACTGATATTCTACACCTGTGTTAAGTGGTCACCTGCCTTAAGCAGCCAATTCGGTCATTTCCCTTGACTGGCTGCTTAAGACAGGTTGGACTGTATGTATTTTTCTGGTTACTTGTTCATTACAATAGGATAGGTAGGTTTGGGCTTTTTTGGTCACTTGAAAGCACATGGAAAAGTTAAAAGCAACTGCCTACTTTCTCACATAAAGAGACATGGTCAGTAAGTTTTTTTACAACATTCAGCAATAACATTACAATATCCTAACAAAGAAATTGAAGAAAATTAAACAAACTTTAAAATAGTAATACAAAATCATCTAATGAAAGAATTCATAATTTAATTGTATTAAGCTCACATACCTGTGACCTAAAATTAATTTCATTAGTAAAATATCAACCTACCATGTGCCTGTCTGCTAACAATCTGATTAAAAACTGGTTCTCCTTACAAACCTGTGTACACTTTTCAAGAAGCATGAGAATTTTGCATAAAAAACTGGTTGACAAATGGGATGATAGGAAAGCACTGAACCATTTTATACTGAGATTTAAATTTGCTGTGTAAACAAAATGATTAACAAACAAGAGAGCAAAGTGGCCCTGCAATGCTCACCTGAGAAATGAGTTGTGGCAATATCTTTTGTGAATTTTATTTAAATGTGTGCTGCAATAAGTAAGAAGTATTGGAAAATAAGACCTCAGGAATATCAATTTTTAGCAATTTAGTAAGAGGGCGTCTACATGCTGCGACATGCAAAATATCAAAGCTCTAAACCTTGTGCTTTTAGACGAGAACTTTTTTTTATATTTTCCCCAATATAAATCTATATGAAACAAGTGACCCCTGAGGTGGGGCCAATTTTAATCCAACGGACATTATCTTATTTATTTAGTATAATACTTCACTCTCAGATGAGCTAAAAAAATTACTTCAAACCCTTGTACAATAAATTGACCAGTGTAGAATATGTTGTGTATTTTACAAAGGATGATAAAGCCATACCAGTTCAATTATTTGTTCATCAGATTTGCTGTTTTTATCAAAATTAGAAAAATAATATTTTAATTTTTGCTTTTGACTACTTGCTGGCATGCCAACATCATAAAACAAGAGGGCCAAGATGACCCTACATTGCTCACATGACAATCATTCATTAAGGTTTATCTCAAATTTGACCTGGTGACTTAGTTTTTTATCCCAGTTGACCCATAATTGAACTTGTTCTTGAAGACCCAATCATAACAATGACCTCTTTTGTGTTCAAAACTTTTCATTAAATTTGACATTTTTTCCCCAAAGGACAATCTCTATCCAGATTTGTCATTCCTTTCCAATCCTCTGTCAATGTCTAAAAAGTAGTCAGGGTTCACAATGGCAGGTGCATGATTTCAAAATGGTTACAACACCTCCAAAAGAAACAAAAATAGATTGTTTCTTTTTGTTTATCTGAAAAGTATCGTATACTTTCAACTAAACCATAGGAAACTGACATTCAAGTCTGGTATCATCCATGTTTTGAATTTTTTACTTTGCCATTACTCTGCTGAATTAGGTTTAGAGTTACAAGGTTAACTACCATAATCCCTAATGGCACAGCTTATAACGGAGCAACCTGAAGCATTTTAGGAACAAAGTTCCTATAGGTATACACTACATTGTATGTAGTTACAAAACAGTGACGCCTTTCATACGCATTTAAAAACAAGTATAATAGTTAAGTATTCATCCGCACAACATTTTCGATCAATACATGCATGAAATAGTTTCATTCACAGTTGTAGTGCTGGAATATTGTATTGTCTCTCAGTGTAGAAAGATTACAAAATGACACATAGTCAGAAGCTCAGTATATAGTACAACATATAGTTAACTGTGTACAGATCAAAGCACTGAAGGCACTGAATTTGTATGGGTTTTCAAAATGTGCAGCTAGTAGCTTGTAATTTCTCACTGTATGTCATGACAATAAAGAATTCGTTCATGAATTGATGATGTTAATGAACAGTTCATGAATTATTCATGAAAGTTCATCAAAATAATTCATCAACATTTCATGAGCCAAGTTTGATTGACGGTTCATCAACAATTCCTGAAGTTGTTCATGAACATCATCAGTTCATGAAGTTTCATGAATTGTTCATAAAAGTTCATCAAAGGTTCATGAATGAACATAGTAAGTTCATGAACAATTCATAAATTTTTCATCAAAATAATAAATCAATATTCATGAACCTAATTTTGATGAGCTTCCTTAAATTGGAAAAGTAAAACTGGCCCTGGCATGCTCACCTGAGAAACAAATTATAGCAAAATCACTTACTAATTTGATTTGCACAATAAGTGAAAAAATGACTGTGACCCCCGGTGAAGCAGTCTATTTTCCCCTGTCCAGTTTTTCTCCCGTATAATAACAGTATTGCATTCTGATTCTCAGTAAGTTTTTACCCTCTTGGCCACTGTTTTCCCTTGTCTTCAGATATAATTAAACCATACATTCTTGGCCACATTTTCCTCTTGTCTTAAGATATAATAAATTAAACCATACATTATTGGCCACTTTTCCCTTGTCTTCAGAAATAACTAAACCAAACATTCTTGGCTAGTTTTTACCCTCTTGGCCACTTTTTCTCCTCCACCCCTAAATTCGAAATAAAGATAACCATTATATTGATCGGATACATTCTTGGTCTGTTTTCCCCTCTCGGTGACTCAGAAATATGAAGATATCAAGAGGGCCATGATGGCCCTGTATTGCTCACCTGAGTATCATAACACTAAGGGATAATTTAATCATGGGAAGTTAATGATCTTGGTAAAAAATTATCTACCCCAACTGTCAAGTAGTTGTTGAAATCAACTGATCCCCTGGGCAGGGCCAATATTGACCCTGGGGCCATGATTTGCATGAACTTGGTAGAAGTCTACTAGACGATGCTACATACAAAATATCTAAGCTCTAGGCCTAGTGGTTTTGGACAAGGAGAATTTTCAATTTTCCTAATATAAAATAGAGTAAACCCCGGGGCTGTAATTTGAACAAACTCATTAGATCCACTAGACAATGCTACATACCAAATATCTTAGCTCTAGGCCTCGTGGATTTGATCAAGAAGATTTTTATACTTTCCTATATAAGCCTATATAAATCTAGTGACCACGGGGCAATAATTTGAATAAACTTGGTAGAGGTCCACTAGACAATGCTACACACTAAATATCTAAGCTTTAGGTCCTCTGATTTTCGAGAAGAAGATTTTTTAAGATTTTCAAAAAAATCCTTCTGGTTGCAATAGCAACCATAGTTCTGCATGGAATGGAATTCTTTGAACAACTTTGGTAGAGCTTCATTCAAGGAACACACCTGTGATGTTTGGTTGAAATTGACCAAGTGGTTTAGGAGAAGATGTTGTTTAAAGAAATTGTTTACGAAGAAATTATCTCCACAATTTCAGTTTGTATGTAACTGAACCTCACAAGACCTAAATGTACCAACCCTAACCCTAACCTCACAACCACCCTCTGGTGTGTATGGACTGACGGACTGACAGACGGAGCACAATGGACAACGGACATAGCTTGATCCTAAAAACTCACCTTGGCACTCGATCTGTGCCAGGTGAGCTAAAAATAAAAGTATTGACTCAGAAATATGAACATAATGACCTAAAGCGAAAGATGTAGACATATGAAATAATGGTCAGGGGGAAAGAATGGCCTGTTACAATTTTAAGCCCAGTGACTTTATTTTAGCAATTTTGTTAGAGGGTCTCTAGATGTTGCTCTCCATGCCATATATATCTCAGCTCTAAACCTTGTGCTTTTAGACATAAAACATGTGACACCTGGGAGAGTTATTGCCCTCTTCAGATAAGAAATCCATTGAACAAGTTATTAATTTATGTGCCCTAAAGATTTATAATTAAATGTAAGGCCATCATTAAAAAAATATCTGTCAACTTAGACCCAAAAATTGAACACTTTCAGCAGTGATCTTGTTTGAAATCATCTAGGAGAAAAAGTGTGTAATTCACTTGTATTTAGATATCAAATTGAATATTTAATATGGTAAATATCATCTTGAATTTTTCCAGCACCATCTCATATTAACAGTAGCATGTGAACATTTAACAAGCTTTTCATTTGGTTTCAATCAGCAGTATTATTTTGTTCGATACTTAAGTGAGAGTGAAAAATTGGGTTTCCTGCCCAGTACTCGAGCCCAGGGCTTCGGACTTATAGTGCAAGCTCGATCCTATCAACTGAGTTACAGGGTCAAATATTTAATTCACGAAAGCTTTGCTCTATTGCTATATCCAACTTCAACATAATAAAAAATAATTGAAATAATTCTGGCCATATTGTTTCAAGCGCTGTTTGGGTACATGGATTTTCTTGAGAGCCTAGTCATATTAATTATGGCCAGCAAGGAGTTAACATACATAAACTGAGGACCTTGAACTCAAGCTGTTGTCACTGCTTGGACATTAGTAAATTGTTCTATTTTCTACTCTGGACCACATGGACTAACACCATGACATTGTTAAGATTCTCAAAAAAATATCTGTATTCAGTAGTCTAAAGAGCCAACTATCTAAACTTAACACTTTTATGTGGGTCATAGTGATGTGCATCTCTTGGTCAAGGACAGTTGGTGTAACATAGTGGCCTCATACATGTTTGTTTTTATATTACAAATGTACATGAATATAATTAATTGATTGATTATATTAATTCAAAGAAAATAATTACATGTTTGAACAAATTAGATTATATGCACATAAATTTGTATACAGCTACAGCTATAATAATTATATCTCTACAGCTGCATAGTTTGTACTTGAAAGTATTTAATTTTTGTGATGGACTCATACAGAGACACTGATGTATGATAATTAATAAGTAATTTTAGTATATATATAAATTATCAACATAACCGTTCACTTTTGGCAATACGAAAGCAATATGACATTAAAATAAGTTCAATTGCGCAATTGAGTTAAGATCATATTTAAATTAAGATATTAAGATTAAGATTTAATTAAGATATTTCTCAAATTTAAGAGCAAAATGAACATATTTCTTGTATTTAAGTCAAAATTTAAGAAAATTTTAAGTAAAGAAGCTTTATAAATACGGCCCCTTGCCTGCAAACTTGTTCCCAATGACCATTTACTACCTCTGAACCGCCAGTCATTGACCGTCATAAGCCTCTAACGGCCAGTCAAGAATATAATATTATGTATGTGTCAAATGTCAAACAATTGTTTAGTGTGTTTGATGGAATGGTGTCAAGGGATTAGTGCAAATTAATGTTTATTAATTTCAAGTTGTGATTGTCAACATACTAAAGATATTTTTATGCATAACCAAATAAACTCTGACTTTGTTCATGTCACTATGAGTACTAAAAACATGCAAGTTTCTGATGTATTACAGTAGCTCTTTGTGCCAGTATGACAGGAGAAAACTCAAACCATTAGTGATAGGGAAATCAGTGAAACTGAGATGTTTAAGTAAGGTGAAAGCTGGATAACCAGTAGGTTATTTGAGGAATGGATTTTGTGTGTGGATAGGAAGATGAGAAGTCAAAGATGGAAAATCTTAATGATAATGCGCCATCTCATCCTAAGCAGACATTGTGTAATGTCAAGCATGTATTCCTCAAACCAATTACAATTTCAGCAAATGAATTTTTGGACCTAATGAGAAATTTTGCCTGCGTTAATGGGACAAACAAAATGTTTTTAAATGGAGTTATGGATTTGTCACAGTAGCTGCAGAGATGCTAACCAGCATGAATAGCAGATAACATAGTAGTGAACTCATGATTTATGATAAATTCATATAATAGTTAAGCATGTTTATAGGTCTTATAATAGAACAATTATTCAAACTTTTAGGACTTTAAGTATATAATAATCATTGGTATGGTGTAGTTTAACATGAAACGTACTGTATTTAAACTAAGAAAATGTTGTCTTTTTTGTAATAAAGTGAAACTAAAATATTGAACACATTCTGCATTGTAATGTTTGAAAGGTGATCTAATATACCAAAATGAGGTTAAACTATGGAGCTAATTTAAAGATACTGGTTGGGTTTTACACCTCAAACATATTCCAATATTTTGATAATCCCAAAAAAAGTCACACCTCCAATTATGATCTCAAAGACATGACTGTGTGGAGTAACAAGTAAATATCTTACACAGTTATGCCCTTTGTCTTATAAGCAAGTATTCCCAATTTCACATGAATATCTTTGAAAATGTGCAAGATACCGTAATGGACATAGTAAAAAACTTTAACCAAAGTTTCTAAGTTAAAAGGGGCATAACTCTAAAAATACTGTCAACAGAGTTATGCCACTTGTTCTATAGATGCACCTTGTCCCCATAAGGAAGAATTCCAAGTATGAGTTGAATATCTTTTATAATGTTCAAGTTATTGTACTTTATCAAAAATTTTAACCAACTAAGATGCCGATGCTGGGGTGAGTAGTATACACTGCGTGAAAGTTACGTTTAAGGTGGAACCAAACGATTGAAATAACGGTCAAAACGGTCATTTTTGCGGTATTTATAGTGCCTCTCTGAAAATACATATCGCTCTGTCAATTTATGTGGATATTTAATGAAATAAATATTTAATAGCGAAGAATAAAATTACCTGCGCGTAGGTATAATTTGATGATCATGACTTAATTATAAGTCCAAATAAAACGATTTTAAATGTAAAAGTTTAGTGGGTTTTTTTCTCACTTCCAAACTTAAAATTTTTTTTTTTTTTAATCTGCCCGAGGGATTTTATATATTTTTTTCTAGAATAAAGTTTTATGTGTCATCTACAGTTCTCATAAATTTTAAGAAAATCTATCGAGCTGTTTTTATTTTATCCAAGCTTCACTATATAGCGTCACCTTACAAAACGCTAATTCGCCTTCAAGAACGTCGTTTGACACATTGTGTACAGCGCTATTCTTTAATTTGTTATAATAATAATAATATCTTTATATAAATAGAAGGTGTACACATTAAGTAAAATGTACAAAACATTTTACTTATTTTCAATGCGGCCTTCTGGAAACAAGCAAAATAACATTTAACTAATACATATTAAAATGAATGAATGACGGGAAACTATTAAGAACCGGCTTAATCCTTGAAATTCCGGGGCAGAACTGAGGTAGGTCCGGTGTTGTACCCTGGCTGTACAATGATATACACTAGGTATTAGTGTTCCGGATTATTGGTGAGTACTACATGCGCGGTAGACATTTAAGGTCGATACACCGGTTATTTGCCACCGGGAGTCACCGGAACCAGCACTGTGGCAGTGAGAATCGGGCTTACACTTGAATTCGAACGTTCTGATGACATCATGCATTTTACGCATTTCAATCAAATCTGAAACAACGGACTCGTTTGTTTTAATCATGTATGTATTTTTCACATACTGTAGCTATCATCTTCGCTTATATTAAGAATCTATACTACTCAAAATTCACGTCTGGGATATGCTACAGAGAGCGATATCTGGGCGTCCTGTCCAGCCAACATCCACCAGACAGCTCAGAGAGGAACTTCCGGAGTAATGGGCTGGAATCCCACAATTTAAGATTGGACGCTCATTAGAAGCATGAGGAGTCGATGTCAGACTGTTTTTGACGCACGAGGACATCAGTCTCAACACTATAAACAAAAGTTAGCACTTTTGCGCATTTTCCTCAAAGTTTATATTCCCCAGACATACCCATAAAATGTCTAATTTTGACCCTGTCCTCATTTCCACGCTCGTTACGCTCGAATGATTCAATGTATGGATTACATATTGCACTCATGATATGCAGATATCTTTGAAAATAACCAAAAATCATATTTTATGTATGTAATCCAAAATTGACGATAATGCCATACAGAATAAAAAGTGATCCTTATCAAATTTTGAGTAGTATAATATATATTAAATGCGCTATCACAACGGGGTCGTAAATCTTAATATTTACCCCCAAAAATAAACATACATAGAATGCATATCATTTAAACAACACATCCCAATCATAACATAATAATTATATATTATGTAAATTATGGAACCTTGCTTTTTATACAAAAAAAAAGGAAATAATAATCACAGTTATCTTCCATTTTAGTTCACTAGAGCGGCCAAGTTTTGCAATTTTGTCACATTATTTATAAACGCATATGTACACAAAATTAAGCACGCTAAAATGATAATGTAATGTGTTTATTGTTATCTGAAAAGAATGGCAATGTGATTAGGGTTACTGACAGACAATGTATCATTAATTCCAACAAATCGTTTTAGATCATAGTGTACAGTAAGTAAAATAGATTAAGTACGCGATAGATACCAAAACATGACGTGTGTTTGAAGCGACGTTCTTGACAGCGAATGAGCGCATTATAAGGTAATGCTATCATTTAAAGCTTTAATAAAATAAAAACGGCTCGATAGATTTTCTTAGAATTTATGAGAATAACAGGTGACACGTCAAACTTTATTCTAGACAAAAATAAAAAAATTCCCTCGGGCAGATTGAAAGTGAGAAGAAAACAAGAGGGCCATGATGGCCCTATAAATGCTCACCAGGAGAAAAGGTCATTTGGAGATTAACATTGTTGAAGTTTTCTATACGAGTCTAAGTAAGATCAAGTGACCCATCTGGGCCGTTTTTTATCCCATGGCCATTATATGAACAGATTTAAAAGAGGTCCATTAGACAGAGCTAGATACCAAATATCTTAGCTCTAGGCCTTGTGGTTTCGGAGAAGAAGATTTTTTTAAATTTCCTATATAAAAAAGAAAAAAAACCAGGGCAGGGCTAATTTTGACCCAGGGGCCATAATTTGAACAAACTTGGTAGAGGTCCACTAGACAATGCCACATACAAAATATCTAAGCTCTAGGCCTTGCGGTTTCGGAGAAGAAGATTTTTTAAATTTTCAAATATAAGTCTATATATTAAATCAAGTGACCCCCTGGGCGGGGCCAATTTTGACCCTAGGGCAATAATTTGAACAAACTTGGTAGAGGTCCACTAGACAATGCTACATACCAAATATCTTAGCTCTAGGCCTTGTGGTTTCGGAGAAGATTTTTTAAATTTTCCTATACAAAATAGAATAAACCCCAGGGCAGGGCCAATTTTGACCCTAGGGCAATAATTTGAACAAACTTGGTAGAGGTCCACTAGATAATGCTACATACCAAATATCTTAGCTCTAGGCCCTGTGGTTTCGGAGAAGAAGATTTTTTAAATTTTCCTATATAAGTCTATATAAATCAAGTGACCCCCGGGGCGGGGCCAATTTTAACCCTAGGGCATTAATTTGAACAAACTTGGTAGAGGTCCACTAGACAATGCTACATACCAAATATCTTAGCTCTAGGCCTTGTGGTTTCGGAGAAGAAGATTTTTAAAATTTTCCTATATAAAATAGAATAAACCCCAGGGCGGGGCCAATTTTTACCCCAGGGCCATAATATGAACAAATTTGGAAGAGGTCTGCTAGACAATACTACATACAAAATATCTTAACTCTAGGCCTTGTGGTTTCTGAGAAGATTTTTTAAATTTTCCTATATAAGCCTATATAAATCAAGTGACCCCCGGGGCGGGGCTAAGTTTGTCCCAAAAGCAATAATTTGAACAAACTTGGTAAAGGTCCACTAGACAATGCCACATACAAAATATCTAAGCTCTAGGCCTTGTGGTTTCGGAGAAGAAGATTTTTCAAATTTTCCTATATAAAATAGAATAAACTCCAGGGCAGGGCCAATTTTGACCCCGGGGCCATGATTTGAACAAACTTGGTAGAGGTCCACTAGACTATGCTATATGCCAAATATCTTAGCTCTAGGCCTTGCGGTTTCGGAGAAGAAGATTTTTTAAATTTTCCTATATAAGTCTATATAAATCAAGTGACCCCGGGGCGGGGCCAATTTTGACCCTAGGGCAAAAATTTGAACAAACTTGGTAGAGGTTCACTAGACAATACTATATGCCAATTATCTTAGCTCTAGGCCTTATGGTTTCGGAGAACAAGATTTTTCAAATTTTCCTATATAAAATAGAATAAACCCCAGGGCAGGGCCAATTTTGACCCCGGGGCCATAATTTGAACAAACTTGGTAGAAGTCCACTAGACAATACCACATACAAAATATCTAAGCTCTAGGCCTTGCGGTTTCGGAGAAGAAAATTTTCTAAATTTTCCTATGTAAGTCTATGTAAAATCAAGTTACCCCCGGGGCGGAGCCAATTTTGTCCCCAGGGGAATAATTTGAACAAACTTTGTAGAGTTCCATTAGACAATGCTACATACCAAATATCTCAGCTCTAGGCCCTGTGGTTTCGGACAAGAAGATTTTTTAATTTTTTTCTATTTGTTGCCATAGCAACCAGAGTTTTTAATGAAATTTAATTTTTTGAACAACTTTGAAAGGGGACCACCCAAGGATCATTTCAGCAAAGTTTGGTTGCAATCGGAATAGCGGTGTAGGAGGAGATGTTGTTTAAAGTAAATATGGACGCCACTTCACGACGAACGATGGACGCAGGGCGATCACAAAAGCTCACCAGAGCACGAATGTCAACTGTTGTAAAACAAGAGGGCCAAGATGGCCCTATATCGCTCACATGACAATCACTGTTCACTCATTAAAACATTGTTTTGAACCGGTGACCTAGTTTTTGACCCCAGACGACCTATGTTACATATCATTAAGACAAACAGTCTGACTAGGTTTGGTGAAGATACGATCAAAATTTGACATCTACAATGTTAATAAGGTTTTCCTAAGATTTGACTTTGTGACCTGGTTTTTGACCCTAGGTGACCCATATTTTAAACTTGTCCTTAATATCATTAAGACAAACAATCTGACAAGATTTGGCCAAGATCCAATCAAAACCATGACATTTAGAGCTTTTACAAGATTTTTACCTAAGATTTGACCTTGTGACCCAGTTTTTAAACCCGGCTGACCCATGTTCATCCTTGACCCACATATTATTGAGGCAAACATTTTGACAAGGTTTGGTGAAGATCCAATTAAAACTGTGACATCTACAGTGTTAACAAAGTTTTCCTGAGATTTGACCTGGTGACCTACTTATTGACCCCAGATGACCCATATTTATACTTGACTGTTATATCATTAAAACAAACGATTTGACAAAGTTTGGTGAAGATCCAATAATAACTGTGAAATCTACAGTGTTAACATGGTTTTTCATAAGATTTGACCCAAGATGACCCATGTTCGAACTCGTCCAAGATATTATGAAGACAAACATTCTGACAAGGTTTCATGATCATCCAATCAAAACAGTGACTTCTAGAGTGTTCACAAGGTTTTCCAGCAATTTGCCCTAGTGACCTAATTTTACTACAGAAATGACCCATTATCAAACTTGACCTACATATTATTAAAATAAACATTCTGACAAAGTTTCATGAAGATAAAGTCAAAACAGTGAGTTCTAAAGTGTTCACAAGGTTTTCCCTTATTTGGCCCTGGTGACCTAGTTTTTTACCCCAAATGGCCCAATATCGAACTCGTCCGAGATTTTGTTGATATTAACGTTCTGACCCAGTTTTGCTAAAATTGAGCCAAAAATGTGGCCCCTAGTGTGGTCACAACAAAAAGTTTCACGACGCACGACACCGGACGGAGAGTGATCCTAATAGCTCACTTTGTGACATATGTGAGCTAAAAACATTGAATATTTGCTCCTGCCCAAATTTAAATTTAATATTTGCATTGCTATTATTCAAAATCTTTTCTATTTTTTTATTCATCATGTTCCTTAATTACCTCATGACTCATGAGAATATAGCATGCAGGACTGTCCAAAATTATCAATCATTATACTAGATAGACAGTTGGTAATGTAGTTTATTGTAGTCAACTATTTGACCTGTTTTATAAACTTTGATTAATATCATTGTCAAAAGTAAATGTGAAAAAGAAATTTACCAAATTGAAGTTGCAGTACAATGTCTTGCAGTTTGTTGCTTTTCTGGCAAATCAATGGCTGTTTTGGACGATCCAATCTCATCGCTAGATTACTCCTATTTTTCGTTATGTTGGGAACCTGATGAAGAAATGTTGTTTTTGTTGTCTTGTATATACATCTGAAAGGAAGACAAAATATCATTTCCAAGTCTAACACAAGTATCAATAAATTATCATTCCTGAATTCCAAATCATTAATCAGCAGTCAATTTCTCCATCAATTGATAACAATATCTACATCAGTAAGTCATGATTGTAATACCGGTACTCATACATCAATGTAAGAAATCATTATTCCAAATATTTTACTTTTTATTTGGTTGATTTTTTAATTTCTAAGTTATCTCCCTTTCAATAGTAAAGGTTGATTTATGTGCTTGGGTATGACTGTTATCACATACAAACATTTATTCAGCAAATAATAGGACTGCCACACTTTTATATACTGTAATGATGTAGATGGTTATTCAAGTCACAGGAAAACATACATCAATTTGTTATATAAATGATACAATGTATATATATTTACTTTACTGTACAAGTGACTTGTTTAGTCATTGAGGTAGATTGTATTTCAAATTACAAATCTACATGTAACTGCATGATTATTTCAAGGACTTATATACATTCATGGATTCGCAACTTCCTTATTAACAGTTAAAAGTAATCAAATCCCGCAGTAATAACACATGAATCAATGGGATTTCATGCTCTTGTTTACAAAAGTGAAAATACGAAAATATCTGTGATGATCCGAATGTTAATAACAGCGAAAATATCTGTGGTACTCCGAATGTTTAATCTTATATAATTATTAAAAGATCATAAAAGATGGCCGCCATCTTGGAATTTAAAATGTTTGACTGATGCCTTTTTCAATGCTTATACTTAGACTTTGTGTTTTATAAATGTATCTCAATATCTTTAAAGAATAGGTTGTATCCTTGACCAATTTCCTGTGCCCAATTGCCAGAGTTTTTTAGTATAAACAAGTTCATTTACACCCAATTACAGCTGTCGGACATTGCCGAGTATATAGCAATGCTTTGTGGGATCGTCTAACGATATCGTTGGAGCTATTTTTAGCAGTTGCGAATCCATTTAACTATGTATACTAAACAAATCTTCCAACGCATTTCTATATTTCTTCATATTTCTTCATTTATCATTTCATTCAAATAAAATTTGCAGAACATATTACACAGCAAGCAATCTAATCAAAACAATGTGTACTGACAAAATTTGTCACATAATTACTCGGCTAATCACCAATAAGCTGTTAAACGCTCGAGTGTGTGCACGAATTGCACATGCAAATAGATAAATTAAAATCGATATAAACTCATTCGTTAACGTTTACTTTAGCAATTGATTTTGTGACCACTAGGTCGTAATTATGCCAAGAATCAGCCCCTAAAATCTCGCACATGTGATTGGTCTACACCACAGCTGGCAGTAGCAAGAGCTTTAATCTGTAATGTTACTACTGTGTGCAATTTATGGAATAAATGGCAGCTTGTTGGTAAGTAAACAAATAAATATGTTAGAGCACATTTAGCGAAATGTTTGCCACCAAATACAAATGCAATGTTGTTTTTTTTACTTTTTGAGGGAGGGGTGTGAACAACAAATAGTACATGTAATTGAACAAATATTTTCATAAATATAGCCCAGAAACCTACAGGAATTTATACCATAGCGATTCAGCAGGAATGGAACAATGTTCCTATGCATTCTATCCGACACCTTATTTGGTCAATGAGACGCCATTGTCGCACTCTTGTAATTGCGGTTGGTGGTCATAGCAGATATTCACAGAATTTGTGAAAAAAATGTGACTTTATAAATCACAGGTGACTGACCTAAATTGGATACGATTCGTTGTTGGTTAAGTTTTTTTAAGTTTTACTTATGTAACTTGTTAACAGATTGTTATTGGATATGTATTCATAACATCAGTTAATTAATAGTAATATTGAATAAATATTGATCATTATACAGAACAGCTAGTGCGTTAAAAGTTTTGTTTAGTATATAAGTCCTAGATATTGACAAAATTGAAAGAAATGCCACCAAAAGTAATATGTTGAAAAACAGGTACCGGTATAACTGACATTTATTTTAATAGATTAGTTCAAGAAAAGTTGTTCAAGAAAATCAGACCCAGAAATGATAATAAAAACCTGTTGTTCCATTCCTTTTCCAAATTCTCTTTCATTTTAGCATTGGTTGTATTAACAATGAACTCCAAGTACTGAAAGAATATAATGAATGATACATAAATATAGATAGATTTTATTTGTATAAAAGACAACATGTCCAACATTTCACACATTACAGAAACAAAAATTAACATTTGTTCACTGCAGTACAATGTATTTCTAAAGTCTATAAATGTGATTTCTTGCAAGTTTGAACAGCAGACTTATGACTGCTGATAATTGTATTAAAAACTTAGCTTTGCCAAGTTTTGTGTTGACAACTCTGTTGAAGAAGTTCAAATCAACATTCTGACTCACAACATATACATATCCAGTCTGCACTAACTTACAGACAACATGTTTGAGCCCTACTTAGGCTCTAGAAAATCTACTGCATCAGTTCATCTACATGCAAAGTTGATACTGTATACGTTCATGTATATTTCAGCGTGTTGAAAAGTTAGCGACTTTGCATAAAAACATACCATGTCCTATATTTACATTACGTTTTCCAATTTATCTGTACGTAAAAATACCCACTCCCGTGTACAATGAACAATTATAAGCATGTTTAACAAACAATGCGTATGTTTGAAGTAAACATATGCAAACTGAAGGTGAAATTGTAAAGGGTGTGAAATATTTTCATAGCTTAGCATGTTCGTTTCAACAAAATTAAGTAAGTATAATTATGCAGAATTTAACATTTAAATGCATTAAAACTGTTTTACCTTCTTTTAGGTTCAACCAAACCGCGCTGGCCATATTTGACGTTTTTATTGATGTTCGTACTAGTAGTAGCCTATGTCGTAGTAGTTACAGTAAATTGTAACTTATTATTTTAATACAAGAACAATGTTAAATTAAAATCATTTATTTTTTATTATCAGTGCTTGAATATCAGCTTCTGTTTTCATTTAACTCTAGTTGTGCAAATAAATAAATGTTGTAATGATCATAATCGACACGGGAATTATCATCTACCGATGTCTACCGGTGTAATGGTAAAATTCTCCCCGCAATTGGCGGATATTTACGCGAGATGAAATATTAGCAAATTTTGTCCATTCGCGAAAATCGCTAACATTTCCACGTCGCGAACTTTACCATTTATAATATATACAGTATAAAAATTATAACACACAAGGGAGACAATTTCATGTTCATTCATTGCATGAGATTAGCCTCCCTTCAAACATACAGGTAGTAAATTGGATCTATAAAAATTGTGAAGTTACCATTGTGAATTTCATTGAGGATATTCCTGTCTCTGGGAGAGCAACTTGTTGTTTTAGTTGATGTTGGACACCTGAAATATAATTTTAATAGGCTTATTTTTATCACACCATATAATACTTATACTGAATGCATGTTTTTTTAAAGTTTGTAACTTTTCATTAAAGAGAACTGCACTTGCATAAAATTAATGACAATGTCAGCTAAACTGCATTATATATAATAAGCCAGTGGCACAGATACAGAACTGTGCTTCATAAAAATGCATCAAGAACTGTTTGAAACTTTGATAGTCTTTTTATTCATATATAATCAAGAAAATCAGACCCAGAAATAATATTAAAGCAACTTAAGAAGCATATTATTTTAGAGACAGCTATGATGGAAAATATGGTGAAACAAAAACCTTTTGTTCCTTTCCTTTTCCAAATTCTCTTTCATTTTTGCATTGGCTGTATTAACAACGAACTCCAAATACTGAAATAATATAATAAATAATACATAATTATAGATAGACAGAATTTATTTTAAAGATAAGACATTCACATGTCCAACATTTAATTCACATAGAACAGAAAAATATATTTGGTTACATAAAATATTAATGTTCAGTTCTTTAAATAAAGACAAAAGTTCAGTAAATTTCAAATTATTAGTTCATTTCCAAAAGCATTGTTAAATGATTGTGTAATTATACAGGTATATAAAATTTTAGTTTTAATACATAAACAAGAGGGCAAAGATGGCCCTATATTGCTCACATGACAATCACTGTTCGCTCATTAAAACTTTGATTTTAACCGGTGACCTAGTTTTTGACCCCAGATGACCCATGTTAGAACTTGTCTTAAATATCATGCATTGAGACAAACATCCTGACAAGGTTTGGTCAAGATACAATCAAAATTTGACATCTACAGTATTAATAAGGTTTTTCTAAGATTTGACCTTGTGACCTACTTTTTACCCTAGATGACCCATATTTTAACTTATCCTTAATATCATTGAGACAAACAATCAGACAAGGTTTGGCCAAGATCCAATCAAAACCATGCAATTTAAAGCTTTTACAAGAATTTTACCTTAGATTTGACCTTGTGACCCAGTTGTTGACCCTGGCTGATCCATATTCAACCTTGGCCCACAAATTATTGAGGCAAACATTTTGACAAGGTTTGGTGAAGATCCAATCAAAACTGTGACATCTACAATGTTAACAAAGTTTTCCTAAGATTTGACCTGGTGACCTAGTTATTGACCCCAGATGACCCATATGTGTTCTTAACAGTTATATCATTAAAACAAACAATTTGACAAAGTTTGGTGAAGATCCAATTATAACTGTGAAATCTACCGTGTTAACATGGTTTTTCATAAGATTTGACCTAGCGACCTACTTTATGACCCAAGATGACCCATGTTCGAACTCGTTTAAGATATTATAAAGACAAACATTCTGACAAGATTTCATGATCATCCAATCAAAACAGTGACTTCTAGAGTGTTCACAAGGTTTTCCAGCAATTTGCCCTAGTGACCTAGTTTTTAACCAGAAATGATCCATTATCGAACCTGACCTACATATTATTTTAATAAACATTTTGACAAAGTTTAATGGAGATCCAATCAAAACAGTGATTTCTAAAGTGTTCACAAGGTTTTCCCTTATTTGGCCCTGGTGACCTAGTTCTTCACCCAAAATGGCCCAATATCGAGTTTGTACGAGATTTTGTCAATATTAACGTTCTGATGCAGTTTTCCTAAAATTGAGCTAAAAATGTGGCCCCTAGTATGTTCATGATTAACAACATAAAGTTTGACCACTCACGACGCCGGACGGAGACTGATCCTAAAAGCTCACTTTGTGACATGTGAGCTAAAGAATTATATAATAATTAAAAAATGAGGGTAAAAGCTAGTACAGCATCAAGTCTAACCAGGTCCAGCAGGCATTCACTTAAAGTTTTTCTTTATCAAATAAGATTGATCTATATCTGTAGCAGAAAGACAGAAATCACCTCATCTGAAAATAAAAATTATCCACAGCAAGTTAGGGGAACTAATCTAATGAATGAGCACTTATTGCATGTAATAATATAAATATAATATGTGAATAGCATAATGTTCCATATATTGAAACTTATTAAGTAACTCCTTACTGTCAGCTAGAGCTTTATATTGTCACAGTAGTGACAAATACCCCATGTGAACATAATAAATTATACTCCAAAAGAAATTATCTTAAATTGAGTCTGGATGGTACCATTTTCTTTTCATACTACAAAATCTGAGAAATACTGACTTCTGAAACTAAATATTCTAAAACCAACTAGAAACAGTTACCATACAGACTCAGTTTATTCCCTGGTGAATTAAGAAATTGAGATAAAGAAGTTTTGCAATGTTTTATGGTATTTTATAAGAAAAGTATGGGACGTATCACGCACAAGTTAAAACTTATCCCGTTTTAAGGCCTTAACTAAAGAGACTTACTACAAACCATTTTCATGAAAACATAATATGCAACAGTAAATCCTTGGTGTGCGATATCATTTCATATCAATTTGACAATTTCATGCAGAAATAATTAAATATCTAACTTTCAGTCGAGGAGATGTTGTCAAAAAAGTGTACGATGTGTTTTCATTAGCAGGTGCTCGATGACGTAGTGTACCACCATTGATTGTGGTCCTTTATAAAATTAATGTAAATAACCAAGGAAACAACAATAAATTATATTAAAGCCCCATGAGCTTTTTGCTGTAAAAAATATATGCAAAAAACAAACATTTGCTGATATTATATCCAAAGATAATTATTACTGACGAAACAACCCATATTTTTTCTAAAAACACTCATTTCGCAATGTATTTTGCTTTTGTAAACTTGAAATATATAGAGCGTGTGACGTCACTTAATGCCGTGTGCATAATATGACTGCTGGAAAACACAGCTGTTCTATAAATAGTATTTTTTTCAATATCATTGAAAAAAATACGATAGTGGTTTTGTAAACATTTTTTCTCGCTATAAAGTATGCACGGGAGGAAAACACACCGGATTCCCCTGTTATAGAACAAACAGAAACTATTAGGACCAATACATTTATATGCTTATGGGACTTTAATATGAAAAAAAAAAGAAAATGGAACACAAATTTATCTTAGAGATAAATATTTTCACAGAATTAACTATACTATCACACAATTTACATGTTATCTAAGAATTATTGATTATTTATTATGGAATCGAGTGCCTATGAGTTGACCTAGCCATTGATTCAAAGGATAGACTTTGATCTAGAGTGGCTCTAAGATACTTAACAGAATCCTTAACTACGATATGTTGACCATTACATGTAACATTGAGATTGGGTTGACACTTGAACCTTGGTTTGGAGCCAAACAACACAGACTCTGTCTTCCCCAAATGCAAAGATAACCTATACAAATTAACCATTCACTGAGAATATTCATTTCTGAGCTCAATACTGATTCAACTTCAGACCTATATCTTTACCAGAGACCAAAATACTTGAATCATCTGCATACAGTAACAACTAATTCTTCACTGCACAAGGCATGTCATTGACATAGATAAGAAACAACACTGGGCCTAGAATTAAGAGCACTCCAGGGGAACACCACATGATATTGTTGCTCGAGAAGAGTGATTACCACCGACATCCACCAATTGATGTCCATCGGACAAATATGAAGTAAACCACTGAACAGTAACCTTTGAGACCAGCTAGTGCCTACAACTTCATCAACAGAATGCTATGATCCACAGTATAATCAAAGGCTTAAAGTAAGTCGAACAAAACCACACCAACAACATTACCTTTATCCCCGTACGAAATTTTACACCTGTTTTTACACCTCAATGTACAGCTGTAAAAAACTGAATTTTACACCTGTAATTTGTGATTTAGAAAGAAAATCTTAATGCATTTTACAGCTGTACTTTTAAATTACACCTGGAAAACACCTGTACATAGGAGCGAAATATGTAAATGAACCGAATTTTTTTACGGGTCCAAAAGCCAGGTGTATAGTTTTATGGGTTTGAAAATACAGGTGTACTTTTTTACAGGTCTGAAAACCGGGTGTATATTTTACAGGTCTGAAAATACAGGTGTAATTTTTACAGGTCTGAAAATACAGGTGTTTTTATTGGGGTCTGAAAAATTAACAGGCATACATTATACATGTAATTAAGAAAATTACACCAGTATTTCATCTAGCGTAGAATGGTCTGGAGGCTTCAGGCCATAATTCCATCAAAATGCAAATCAAGAGTTATGGAACTTGATAATGTATAATAACTTGAGGAGTTCCACAGATCATCCTGGCAGGGATATGACATGACTTGATTCCCATATAACCCCATTTCACTTTGTGAAGCTGGGGTATTCTATTGATAATGTAACATTTACTAACATTTATCAAGTATTGAATGTTTTTTACCTCAAATTCTACATACATGTATAATACATTTTCTGTCAAAATAACAGCAGAGAAGATAAGTAAACATAACAAGTTTGTAGAATTTTAGGACATAAAGGAATTTGAAACTCAAGCTTGAACAAATGTCATGAACATACTGTAGTTTATTTTCATAACTATTACACAAGTACGTACATCATTATATCTATTAAACAAGTTGAAATACAATGTATAGGTCACATAATAATCACTATGTCAGGAAAATGTCTGCTTTGTGGATTTCAACAATTTTGTAAACTTACTATATGATAATGATACTAATCATGTCATGTCTTTTACCACTGTACATAAGTATAAATACCACAGTGCTTAAATCCCAGTGTGTTTCTTGTCAGCTGTTTTCTGGAATAGTTGATTCTCTCAGTTGTCACCAAGTTCAGCATCACTGCTTTACAACATGTAACATTATGTAGTCTGTAAATGAAAAAAGTTCCAATTTTGTAAAACATGGCAAGTTGGAATTATCAAAATTTAGATCAGCAGTCACTAATGCGACATGAAAATCTAATTCTTTATGGTAATTTATCCATCGTTAGTAATAGGTGATTTTTGGATGGCATTCATTAACCTTGTACATTCACTAAGTAAGCAAGACTACATCCTTGATGTTCTGCTTGTATTGTGGATGTCCATGGCATACATATAATTATATATCTTCCGAAAAAAATACAAAACTGACAGCCTATTGATGAAATGACTACCTTAAATGAAGAGTTATAATTATTTGAAATTTGGACATATTTATTATGTGATGCATCATGTAGCAACGTTACAACCAATTAACTAAATATACACAGTGAAAATGAAAGAAATCACAAATTCAAGTTCATCATAGCATTTGAATGATTACAGGTTTCATCTAAATTCAATTGTACCTTTCAAACCCTTGACTTTGATGGGATCAAGGACTGGTCGACTCCTCCTCATGTCTCATGGGCTCCATTTTCTTCATGGTGAAGACAGCAGCTACCAATCTGTGCTACAGAAAGTATCCTTCCATCCTGTTGGCTGCTGCACAAACATTTCTTACAATTACTAGGGTGGCCCTTGATTCCAATAGACAAACCTTTAAAAAGTAAATTTAAAAAAACATACTATGATAGGACGAACTGTCTTGTACAACATTTCAGATTTGTTATTCTGTTCAAACAATACACAACATACACCGTCTAAGAGCTGTCTATCAGACAGTGCACTGGACTGATTTTTAGTCATGATAATTAGCACCTTTGGTGTCGAAAATAAGGGTGATACATATTTAATAAATTCAAATTTAAAAGACATGTAAGTTTCCACCCAGTCTTAATTAATAGTGCTTTCATGCAAAACATTAACTTAAGTGACACTGATGCTAATATCTATATCTGTGGGGTGTCCATGAAATTAATGAGTTTTAGATTTTACCATTATCTGTGGTATCTGGCCTCTGTTTATAGTCTTTCCTACGGGGATCTTTGGTGATTCTGGTTGAGGAACTATAATGTAAGAGCAAGATTATATAATATATCCGTAACCCATAACAAGAGAAAATAAATTCAAGGTTCTTAAGCCTAGTAAATTAGAATATAATTAAGGACATTTTTGTTTTGTTTTGAATGATTCTTATTAATATTGTAGTCATTAGATTTTTTTTAAAAATTGGTATTTTATAAATTAAATTATAAATATATCCAATGAATTCAGGGGATCTGTATGTACATGTTACCCTTATGACAAGAAGTCAAATTTTTGTTGTGGTTAAAATTGGGTAATCATGTTTGCTAAAAATCCTTAAATGTGGGGCCTCACAGATATAAACAATTCCAGTTTTGTTATATCGGTCAAATATGATGTTCAATATAAATTAATAGGTATCATTTTTGTTTGAAAAGTCAGCATTTTAGCAAGAGATATCGGAATAAGTAGCAATTTTAAATTTCAAACATTAATGTTGAAAATAACAGAACTTACCTTCAGTTTTTATGATTGTCCAGTGAAAAATCGTTTGATTTAAATTGCCAGGCTTACAATCCTATTTTGACTTCACCATGTGATTCAAAATTGTTGATTACTCTCAAATCTCTGTTTAGTTTATTCACCACTAATTAAATGCAAAAGCATTCAAACATTTTTTTATCACAGAAGAATGGCACTGATTTAGTTCACACACCACTGTCCAGAGATTATATATGCAGGAGTCAGTTTTCAAAAATTGTTCAACTTGATTTCCCTGCTGCAAATTAAGAGGTCATCTACGGGTTTTCGCACTGCCCATACAATCAAATCAATGACACATTCTAAGAACACAGGAATTGAACACCATACATAGGTTAAATATTAGAATTAATGATACCCAAGAAGCAAACTGTACAATTCAATAATCACTACATATGCAGTTGTATGTTTAAATGAAACCAATATTAAACAAGAGGGCCAAGATGGCCCTATATCGCTCACATGACAATCACTGTTCACTCATTAAAACATTGTTTTGAACCGGTGACCTAGTTTTTGACCCCAGATGACCTATGTTCGAATTTGTCTTACATATCATTAAGACAAACAGTCTGACTAGGTTTGGTGAAGATACAATCAAAATTTGACATCTACAGTGTTAATAAGGTTTTCCTAAGATTTGACCTTGTGACCTGGTTTTTGACCCTAGGTGACCCATATTTGAACTTGTCCTTAATATCATTAAGACAAACAATCTGACAAAGTTTGGCCAAGATCCAATCAAAACCATGACATTTAGAGCTTTTACAAGATTTTTACCTAAGATTTGACCTTGTGACCCAGTTTTTGAACCCGGCTGACCCATGTTCATCCTTGACCCACATATCATTGAGGCAAACAAGGTTTGGTGAAGATCCAATTAAAACTGTGACATCTACAGTGTTAACACAGTTTTCCTAAGATTTGACCTGGTGACCTAGTTATTGACCCCAGATGACCCATATTTATACTTGACCGTAATATCATTAAAACAAACGATTTGACAAAGTTTGGTGAAGATCCAATAATAACTGTGAAATCTACAGTGTTAACATGGTTTTTCATAAGATTTGACCTAGCGACCTAGTTTTTGACCCAAGATGACCCATGTTCGAACTCGTCCAAGATATTATGAAGACAAACATTCTGACAAGGTTTCATGATCATCCAATCAAAACAGTGACTTATAGAGTGTTCACAAGATTTTCCAGCAATGTACCCTAGTGACCTAATTTTACTACAGAAATGACACATTATCAAACTTGACCTACATATTATTAAAATAAACATTCAGACAAAGTTTCATGAAGATAAAGTCAAAACAGTGATTTCTAAAGTGTTTACAAGGTTTTCCCTTATTTGGCCCTGGTGACCTAGTTTTTGACCCCAAATGGCCCAATATCAAACTCGTCCGAGATTTTGTTGATATTAACGTTCTGACCCAGTTTTGCTAAAATTGAGCCAAAAATGTGGCCCCTAGTGTGGTCACAACAAAAAGTTTGACGACGCACACCGCACAACGCCGGACGCCGGACGGAGAGTGATCCTAATAGCTCACTTTGTGACATGTGAGCTAAAAATATAATACAGTCTTCAAAATAACACACAAATAAGCCCAAAACCCAGGACAAGTTAAATTGCTGGTGGGCAAGTTAAAATTATAACCGGTCTGCCTGACCAGGCAAGTTAAAACTAGATGCCCAATGGCAACATGTCGAGCCCGCCATTTAGACAGTTTGTGACCTTGACCCTTGAACTACAAGTATAGGTGATGTTCATGAAAAATCATTTCATTAAAGTAAACTTTAATTCCAATATATTTCAAAATCCTCGAATGCAAACCTGCAGACAAGGAAAATATATTTGACCAAATGTGTAATCTTGACTTATGGATCTGGGTGTTGACAAGGACATATGGTCTCATTGTATTATGCCAAGTCTTTTTTAAATAAGTCAATGCATAAGGGAGATATAGCCCAGACAAGGTCTATAATGCTCATTTTTTATGTTTGACCTAAAAGTGTGACCTTGAACTTTAGTCTACGAGCCTTTGTCTTTCGCATGACACATCATCTCATGATGGTAAATATTTCTACCAAGTAATTCCGAATTCCATCAAGAAATGACAAAGTTATGAAACAGACACAAAAAAAGACTCCATCTTTGACCTTTAACATCTAAGTGTGACCTTGGCCTTGGAGCTATTGACCCTGATCTTATATGTGACACACTGTCCCAAGTTATTTTCAAATATGTCAATGCATAAGGGAGATATAGTCAAGACAAGGTCTATAATGCTCATTTTTGACGTTTGACCTTCACCTACAGACCTGGTTATTAGGCACTGCACACCGTCTCATGGTGTTTAACAATGATGGTTAAGTTATCTTAATCAAAGCGCTGGTAGCGCTGGAAGAACAGGATTTGAGCCTGAGGTTAAAGTTTAGCTGTATTATCAGCAACAGAGAGTCACACACACAGCCACGACCGTGGTCCATTGGTTTATTATTTATCACTGAAAATAATAGTTATTTATTTACATGTTTCAGGCAGTTTGTTGATTATTGATATTGTTTTTATCAATTTTCATGAAAACTGCATAGAACTAGAACTATCACTAAAGGTGATGAATACCCCCAGATGCGGCCTTGACACAGTTGTTACATTTTACAGAGGGAAATATAATGCATTTTCATTTTTTAATACCTGCAAATTGTTGCTTAGATATATCCTGACCAGTTTCTCAATATACATTATATAAAAAATAACAAAGGGTCATAACTCATTAAAATTTACTTGGACAAAACCTATTGTGGACATGCACAACTTGGCAAACTACTTATGACTTTTAAGAAGTTTCACTGAATTCCTGCATGTATTTGCTGAGAAATGGTATGGGCAAAATTTACCTAATTGTTTAAAACAAAGGACCATAACTCAGTGAAAATTAATCCAAACAAAACCTGGTTATTGCATGCACAACTTGGTTAACTGTTTATAACTTCTGTGAAGTTTCATTGAATTCCTATGAGTAGTTACTGAGATATTGTATATACACTGTATAAAAAACAACAAAGGGCCATAACTCAGTGAAAATTTAACCAACCAAGACAAGCTTAATGCATGCACAACTAGGCTAACTACTTATCACTTCTGAGAAGTTTTATAGAATTCCTGGCAGTAGTCAATGAGAAACAGTCAGGACAAAATTTGCCTATTGTATATACTGTAGAAAAAAACAAAGCGCTATCACTCAGTCAAAATCAATCCAAATGAAAAATGATTTAAGCATGCACAACTAGGCTAACTACTTATTACTTCTGTGAAGTTTCGTTGAAATCCTGTGAGTAGTTGCTGAGAAATTGTCCGGACAAAATTTGCCTATTGTATATACTGTATAAAAACAACAAAGGGGTATAACTCAGTGATAATTAATCCGAACAAAAATTCCTTTAAGCTAGCACAACTAGGCTTACTACTGATCACTTCTGTGAAGTTTCATTGAGATCTTGTGAGTAATTGCTGAGAAATTGTCCGGACAAAATTTGCCTATTGTATATACTGAATAAAAACAACAAAGGGGCATAACTCAGTAAAAATTAATCCGAACAAAATATGCTTTAAGCTAGCACAACTAGGCTTACTACTGATCACTTCTGTGAAGTTTCATTGAAATCCTGTAAGTAGTTGATGAGAAATTCTCCGGACAAATTGTGTCTACAGACGCACGGACCGACCGACCGACCGGCCGACCGGCCGACCGACCGACCGACCGTCAAGCGTGAATCCAATATAGCCCCCATATATTTCATATCTGGGGGTATAATTATGATTGGGACTTTTTAAGTAGATTTGTTTTTTATTTCATTGAAATACATTTTTTTTAACACAACTATACTTTCTCTTTGATATCGCAGCTAATTATTTGAAAAAAAAAGTTCATATAAATAAAAAAAAATCATGCCACTAGCGAGTATCGAACTCTCACTCCGTAAGCGAACATCCTTTCCATTGGACCACAAACCTCCATGCTGTAGAGGAGTTCGTTTTTAATATACACACAAACCAGCTGTCAATAGTTGACCTGCGCAGTAATCTCATCATGTTCGACTTTTGTTTTAACGTATCTCATTTGATTCCACTCATTAAGCAACATATATTACATCATAATCTTTACACCAAAGTCTTTTTATATGGATAGTGTGAACCAGATATGACCGATTACTGTTTTCTCACTGGAACTATTTTTTTGGCGTTTGGCGATGAACTTCTTCATTGGTTGTGATAGGGGAAGCCATGAAATCTATTTTTAGATTCTGCTACAGATTTTGATTCTGTGAGCGTCGAAAACTGGTAGTTACCAAGAACAAGGTTGTAAGCAATCCTGTTCAAAAAGTGACTATGCATAAGGGAGATACAGCCCGGACAAGGTCTACAATTGATCATTTTTTACGTTTGACCTCTAAGTGTGACCTTGACCTTTGAGCTAGAGACCTGGGTCTTAAGCACTGCACACTGTCTCATGATGTTTGTCAATTATGCCAAGTTATCTTAAAAAGTGTCTGTGCATAAGGGAGATACAGCCCATACAAGGTCTACAATGATCATTTTTTATGTTTGACCTCTATGTGTGACCTTGACCTTTGAGATAGAGACCTTGATTTTGCTCACTGCAAACCTTCTCATGGTGTTTAACAATTATGCCAAGTTCTTTTTAAAAGTGTCAATGCATAAGGGAGATACAGCCCAGACAAGGATCCAGACGGACACACTAACTAACTCACTCACTAACTAATGTACAGACACGCAACCGCCATTGTGGCGACTATGTCAAGCTCACCACAACTGGGCTCGACAAAAATCAAGTGATAATTAATTTGACAAGATACAAAATTTTATTTACAGTAGGTTCAACCTACAAGGTTGAAATATTATCACATTTGTTTGTCTTAAAATTCTTTGTATCTCGAATAATGGCATACAAACAGCATCTAGGTAGTTTTTTTTTCGTACATAATAATTATGATGGTGATACTAAACATAGCTTTATGGTTTACGTCACGGATAATGTGTAGCAGCATTCCAGATGCTTTTTACATACAACAACGGGAATGAATTACACCAGATCCCATTAGGCTGAATGCTTTAAACGCACTTAGTGACCCTTTAATAATGAACCAGTTTTTTACCCTAAATTATCTGTATTGAAAGTTGACCTAGATGTCATGTAGATGCAAATTCTAACCAAGTTGGGTGAAGATCAGATGAATACTATTTGAATTAGAGTCCAGACAACATGTTGAATGTTTAAAGTGACCCTATGACCTAGTTTTTGACCTGATATAACCTGTACTCAAACTTGACCTCAGGTATCAACTAGATGCAACTTCTGACCAAGTTTGGTGAAGATCGGATGTTCACTATTTGAATTAGAGTTTGGACAATGTGCTGGACGCTGCCCCCGCCCGCATGGAGTTTCACATAATACGTCCCGTCTTTGACCGGTGTATAAAAAGTATGGTCCAATGGGGTTTGAACCTATGACCCTCAGGAATATGTTAATATATCAGTAAAATTCATGAAATTGAGTACTCTTCAGTATGGAGGTTATGCATTAGAGAAGCCTCATTCTAGTGGTCAGTTCATTCCCAATTTCCTGAAACATTGTTTTAAATAATAGCTAGAACAAAAGAATACAATCATAAAGTTATTATTGTAAAATAGTCACCATTCTCAAATTATGAAAACTACATTGTAATTACAAAGACATGTAAGCAAGAATCATCCTTAAATTACAAATTAAAACAAACCATGACTTCTTGCAATTGAGTCACAAAAACATCTAGTTTCAACAAAATACTGAACAAAACTGAATTTTTCCAGAGCAGGCTTTTTTCACGACTGACTGGTCACCCAAACACGGACAGGGCTTCTATAACCAGAGACATAGATAACAGAGATTGGCAACTCAAGATATCACGCATGACATCATTTTGTAAATTCTGCAAAATCAAATAACATACATATATAAATTATACATAAACATTTATATTTTAAAAACTTGGCAGCTGTAGTTTGAATAATAAACTTTCAGACAATGTCAACTTTATGCATGTGCTATCAGTAGATAAGAAGTTTCACTTGCTAAAAAATCAGCAATTTGGGGGAAAATTTGCTATTACATAGGTAATAACTGAAGTTGCTTATCCCTGTTATCTATGTCTCTGCTATAACAGAGGCCGAAATTCAGTGACTTCCCAGATACAAAAAGGCAGTTTTTTCCCAATTTAAATGATATTTAAACTTGGTTGTCTAATCTTCTCAAAATTTGGCCAAATATTGCGCTTGAATTTCCCAAAATGAAGACCCCTCCAAATTTTTGGAAAAAGGCCCTAACAGACTGACTGGTACCAATAACGAAATGACCACAGGAATGAAAAGTACAGAAAAGACTAGAGAAATGAAAATTATCATAATAAATCATACCTAAAAAGACCTTCAAAGAATTATCCAACCAAACATTTACAATATGAAGGCTATGATAATACAGTAAAACCCTGATTATCCGAACTTTGTTCATCCGAAAACCTGATCTTATCCGAAATGAAATTTTGGTCCCAAATTTCCCTCTATAAATTTCAATGTAAATAAACCCCGATTATCTGAATCGTTTAATCCGAATACCATGGCTTATCCGAAGTAATAAACAGGTCCTCACAATCATCCGAACGCGTATTTTCACACCTGTTATCCAAAGTCGACAATTAACTCTGATCAACCAGAGTTCATTGTAGGATTTCTTTAACTGTCAAAAGGTGTGAACAACAAATTATCAAACCACTGTGAACAAAGGATTGTTTGCATCATTTTGAGGAAAAGGGGGAATTTTAGGGGATTTTTTGTTATCACCGTCTTAATTATAACCATGCAGCTTAAATAGCTATATCTTAATATAATGCAAATATTAAATATGCAATTAATCAAAGGTTTATTACTTAGAACCAACCATTAATTTAATATAAAAATGGCAAATAAGAGATTCTTCTGGAGGGGAATTTTTATCTAAAAACAGGGGGACAAGTATATCATTTGAGGAGAGGAATAGGGCCAAATGAGGGCCCTGAAATAAGACAGATGTGCCTCTGTAGAAAGTGTAGGAGATTAAAAACATTGTAGAACCAGTATTATAAATATAGTGAATTTCCCCTTCCAATCTAGCACCCAGCGTCTTCCTTAGTTCCTAAAAAGCTCTGAAAATAATTTTAATTCTTTTTGTCGATGTTTTTCGGGCAAATTAAAATGGATTGTGTTGAAAGTGCATGTTGTCTGCCCGAAGGGGAAGGTTGTTAATAAAAACTTAATGTGAAGACTGATAATATCATTATTAACAATAACGTTCACAAGTCGTTACATTCCATCTTTTCACTTGTGAGCCCATTAATGTTCCAAGACAGAATTTTAACTTGGCCCCCTCCTCTATCTCCTAGAACACAAAATGCCATAAAGTATAAGTCTGTGAAAAATACACAAAGCCTGATGACAGCATGCACAACAAACAGTATACATGGGAAGCTTCACTGAATTCAAATTTTCTATTCATTGAATTGAAGAAAAGATGACATAATATTATGAATGAAACCTGACATGAAGTTGCCAGGTAGCACACACAAAATGTTGTCTACAGGCACATGGACAGATGGACAAGCTGAAAGAAGTATGTCCATTCCTACAACCTTGTGCTGTGAAGAGTATGAAACAACAATTTGTCAATTTTTGGTGTATTTCAATAAAGTCAGTAACAACATATTTTTCTACAGCTGAGCTGCAGACAAGATCCAAATAAAAGATCCGCATTAAAGAAATCATTTAAAGAACTTTTAGGTACTGTTGACTATAGGTTCACATGAAATTACCAAAAAAATGTGTTTAAAAATGTCTCATTTGTCACATTCATATTTTGTACTGTCTACAAACAACAAATATTTTAGGTGCCTTAATATGTTTCTCACAGTCTTGTTTACAATGTGTAAACCATTTAATTGTCACTGACTCTTTAGGCTTACTATAGCTGTACGACATTCATATTTGTTTTTCAAGTATTTGCTTACTTTTGTTTTTTGCACATCACAACCGCACGACACTTTGAATTTGCATTCTAAAACAGACTGATGTCTAACATTTTCAACGCAATAAATATTTACAGCATTCCCACTCTGACACGCTCATTTGCGCAAAGAAAAATAGCATTATGTGCATACCTGCACAAAAAATGTATAAAAGAAAAAAATATAAAAGAAAAAATAAGAGTGTCATATTTTTTGTGCATATAATGCATGTGCATTCCCACATCCAACTCAATCCTCAGTCTATTTTAAGTGTGTACAATACGCCTGCATAAATGTTTGTGACTATTCAAAAATACTATTAACTTGTAATTGTGAATGCAGTTGTCTTTTTCCGATGGTTTTAAATTCTACTCGTATTCAAAGCCTTTACAGGGCATGAAAAATATTTTGAGGGGCACTCGTCCTGTAGGACGAGTGACACATAAAATCCACTCGTCCTGCCCTTGATGTCACTCGTCCTGCCCTTGATGTCACTCGTCCTACCACTACTTGCTAGAAAAAGCACAGTAGAGACAGTAAATGTATATAGTAGTTATACAAACACTTACTGAGCCTTTTTGATAATTTAAACAGCAAAATATACAACCTAATGTTCATTTCTGAAGCATTGGATGCCTTCATGACATTACACCATTTTAAAACAATTCAAGATTGTCAATGAACAACTTTATTATTGACAGTAACAGTGTCATAGTAATGCATACTTAAAACTTGTAAGCTGTCACAATAATTGTATCAGGTGAGGATGGAGTTCAAGACAGCTAAGTAACTGAATATGTAATTGAAACAGAGACAGCAAACCGAAAATGATAAACATCCTGAGAACAGTCAGGATAAATGCCAGACCGGGCCGTTTTACAGGTGTCACGACACGGCTAATCCGAGTATAAATATTAAGTACCTCCATTCATTTCTCAAATGATAACTAGGTCCATTTCACATCTATTTTTCGTAAAATGTACGCTATAAGTACGAAGAGTAAAATTAATTAAGTATTGTCCATTTGATAGTAGTCGTTCGCCGCTCACGGAGAGAACCGGGCGATCGGCATTTACTCCAAACCGGTGTCTAATAAAGGCTATTTTGTCCATCTGTCAAACAAGAAATTATGAACAGACATTTCGTATCGTTATTCCGCTGCAAGAGATTATTGTTGATTGATATTTTGTATTGGTTTTATAACGCAAAAGCAACTCGTCCCATCGGACGACCGTAGCCGATTTTCTACTCGTCCAGACCATGAATTCACTCGTCAATACGAGCGGACTGCTTAACCAAAGTAGAATTTGTAATAAAAATCAGGTGGAAAAGTATGTTTGTTGTTTGTAAAGGCTTAAAATATCATCATGGCTGCAAATAAAAAAATAAATTCATTTAACTATTTTAATTCTTCAAGCTGCATGTAGGCCTACCTAGATCAATCAATTATATTATACCTCACGTGACTTATTTACTCTATAGTCTTATGTGACGTCAGAGGGAGACAATCCGTAATGTTACCCTCTGACATTACATTTCAGCCTGCTTGTCTGTAAGGAAACTGCCCTCACGCGCTATTACCGGGTGCCATGTTTTAGTCAATCTGTTCTATATCCTAGACGCTTTAATGGACGATTATCAAAATCCACTCATAATTTGACATCCGGTTTAGCAGAAGATCATTTGACAGCGAAAATAACTATGCTTCGTTTTAATCTAACGCCTCAGTCAACATTACTTGTCTCGGGTGAACATTACATTCTATCACCCTATGTGGGATGTGATATTTACATAATGGTATCAATGAAGTGTTTTCCTCTGATATCAACATTGTTCAATGTAAATAAACGAAAAAATATTGCAGTTGTTGCACTGTTTATCTACAAGTTAGTGAATCCTTCAAGTCAACAAGTAATCCTAATCGAAACCTGCAAGTGACACAATAAAGAATACACATTTAGACCTATAATTACGGTGCATTATCAGGTAATCATTTTGTAAGAATTCTGGAGTTAATTTGGTGCATATTTTCAAAGACCTTTGATATTATTTACCAAAAAACTTCCCTGAATAATGAATTTAACGTTTCCGTAATATGTTTTCAAATAATTACAGGTTGTTTTTTTTGGGTGGGGAGGGTGTACATGATTTTTTTAAAGTCATCAATTTTTAAAATTAATGATTTTTTGCTTATTTTTTTTTTATTTTGACTGTGGTAAATTAGGGTCGACACTCCCATAGAACAGAAAATAAAAAAATGGTTGGCCTTACACCAGTAAACAGGTAATTTCATGACTATTGCTAGGATATCTCCTGAAGAGGGCCAATGAGGTCTTTTGTACAAATTCCACAAAACCTACTTGGCCAGAAATACATAAAAATCCCCCGCCACTAGATTTAGAATATAGTCTCTCAATAACAATAAATAATACATCAATTGATCGCATTTCTTGACACACTGACATACATATTGATTTTCGCTTGATGACCTTAATACCGCCTATCGGCCAATCAAATGGGAGATATGTATAGTAATATGCGTGGGAATTTCCTGCATCAGTACTAAACTCCAATAAGAGATGTAATGCATTAAAATGCGACACATTTATGTAGCAGTGTTAATCAGGGTTCTCAATAAGTTTGTGGCCAACAGGCCCAAAAGCTAGACTAACAGGCCTGCTAGGGGGGGTCCGGGCATTTTCTAGCAATATTTTATACACTTTTGAGGTTCCTAACCGACCCAGACACATTTTGTAAGCGGCTAAATTGGCCTGCAGCCTGCTGTTATTGAGAACCCTGGTTAATTTGAATTGAATGCAAATGACTGTAGAAATGATATCAATCATCAATGAAAAATGTTTTAAAGCCGCGCGGCATGCAATATGTAAACAATAGTCTGGTTCCCTGTCAACAAATGCCTGTCGGAAACGGAAGTGGAGGCGACATGCATGTGCGAGTCATTGTTATTATCCGGGCATCGGCAGTAATAGCATCACCGTGGAAATGGGTATACAAGGGATACTGCTCACCACAACTGGTGAAGATTGAAGCTACGACCCCTGGGTACCCAGAACACACAGAATTTTATTGATTTGTTTGATCCTAAAATGTTTGTATATTCCTTTCATAACTGGTAACATGAACTTACAATTTAAACAACCTTGAATGAAGCTATATCAAGGACACAAATATCGCAAACTCGCGAAAACATATGACATTCACATAACCAGCAGTTACTGTTACAACACGAACAAGAACATTCAACAATTAGATTTCATCGTTAAGTGCATCACATTTTATCAACAAGAATCAACACTTACGAGATAGTAGTCCATAAACAGGAGAAAACTGCTGTAAATTAACATGGGAAGAACTTCCTCATGTGATCTCTACAAGGGAGACAAATCTGAATGACTAAAATAAAAGGGCTGAAAGCTCCCGCAACATGAGTCATTCACAAAGTCTGACCGTCTAGACACTCGATTGTCTTAAAGTCTTAGCTAAAAAGAGCTAAGAAAGTTAAAAATAAACCATTCAAAATTTATCATAGAAAATGCATATGTTTGTATAATAAGTTGACATATTTGTACATGATTATTATTATTTAAAGTCATTTGATAAGTGTTCTGTTTGTTATGGTCTGGTTAGTTTAAATATAAAATTAGTCACTGCAAGCCAATAGATGTGTTTGTTTGTTTGTGTTTTATGCCTCTTTACAACAGTCAGAGTCACATGAGGTGGACAGTTCTTTAACTCTAGTACTGCATGTTTTTTCCCATTAACAACATAAAAGTGTTCAAGTACTAGAGTCCTATCCTCGGTAAGCAACTGCTTACTTTTTCACATAAAGAGACATGGTCGGTAGCTGGGCTTGATTCCATGACCCTCTACATATCAATGAGAGGTTACAGTAATTTGAAGTCAGCAACCTTGACCACTCGACCACAGATCGAGGCGATCCCACTGCCTAGAACAGGGTTTCATCCATTTGTCAAAATAAGTAAATGGTATTATAAATGAAGGCATCCATACAAAACCATACCTAACTACACTTTTGCAATCGTAAGATCTCAGGCATTTCCGTAACTGAGAAATACACCTTGTACATATAATAAGTGTATAGGGTTATAATATTTTGTTATTTGGTTGCCGGTCACTATACCTTCTCCGATTTTCAGATTTTCAAATGGTTATCATGCACGATTGATAAAATGGGCATCAAATTCTTATTGAAAGAGAAACAGGCTGTTTCCATTGTTGGTTTCCCAAGGTCAGCCATGGTAGAATGTAACCTGTGGACTACTATTATTATGTCTGAGGCACTTTCTTTAGACAAACGTGGAGGAGTTCCGAATGACACTTTTGGTCAAAATTGAGTTAGGATAAAATAGATAATTTCTCACTCTAGCCATGTACATGTACTATCCTGTTTTGAAGTTAAAAATGGCATTTTGTCCATGCAAGATTGAAGCTAACTTATCATTGGACTTTGGTAATTTCTTGTACAAACTTGCCACATCTGATGTTTGAAATTTTTTTAGCAATATAAATTTGTAAGATTTTCTACTATTATATTTTTTTATGATTGACTAATATTTATTTATATTTATTTTGCATAAATTGCTTATACTATGCACAAACAACAGCATAAAAGGAGTAAAAATGGCAAAATGTGTGTTTTTTATGATTTTGATTGGTCTTTTCTTGCATAAACATATTTTATGTAACCAATACTGATGATATGTAGTTCCTATTTGATTACTGTTTGAACTTGTATTGATGTAGTTATTTAAATACGAACGTTGATAAGTCCACATGCAAACCCAACTGCCTATGCCGCCCAATCACATAATTATAAAGCCTGATGTTTAAATATTAAGTATGGTATTGCCCCTTCCCAATTCATTAATCATTATCCAGGTCTTTTAAATGGTATTCATGAGTAACTTATAACAGAACTCAGAACTCAAGAAGCTACTAAATTGATGCAGTTGCATATAGTATTCAAGTGAAAACATAGCTTGTATTGTGTGTTCAGATGACAAAAAGTTCAGATATTTGGTACTAAGGAAGGTTTTAAATCCTTATTGAAGATATTGTATTTATGGTACATATCAACCTTTGCAACTCTTTTTAACATGCCATAAATGCATGGTTTTGCATGGAACCCTTAGTAGTCTCAAGTAGCTAAGTAGAAAAGTACCTTTATTTAGAATTTTTAATCATTACAATTCAAGTTGAATTAGAAGTAATTACACTGGTTCCTTGTGAGTGCAGACGCTAGATGTTAACCAGTTACCCATAAAAGTCAGATCAGGATTTGAACCCAAATCTCCCCATAGCCAAATACTGGCCTGGGTTGCTTTATCCAATTAAGCTATCTGACCTAAGATTACAGGTAAACTGAAATAGAATTTTTAATCATTACAATTCAAGATGAATTAGAAGTAATAACTCTGGTTCCTTGTGAGCATAGACGCTAGCTGTTAACAGTTACCCATAAAAGTATGATCAGGATTTGAACCCAAATCTCCCCATAGTCAAATACTGGCCTGGGTTGCTTTATCCAATTAAGCTATTTGACCTTAAGATTACAGGTAAACTGGAATTCATTTGTTTTGAAATAAACAAATCCATCTACATTAGTTGTGTTTAAAGTATGAATAGTTAAAATGGAAAGTTATTAACGGACCCACGTTTTACCAGAATACCCCCATTACCAGAATATACCGAAGTACGCTTAAGGCTCGGTCACAACACACCGTGTGTGTTTTAAGTTTTTCTGGGAAGGGAAGAAGTACGTACATGCACGGTTGCATAAGGTGTACGTACGTGACCCTCACGACACGCCTAGCGATTAGCGGATGCGCGCTTCCCACGTTGCACACATGGTGAGTTACACATGCTTACAACGTACTGTCGTCATGCGATTGCCACGTTATCATACGAAGGCCGTACTTGCACGTGCTGTTTTTGATCCGTACCTTTCTCACTCGTACGATGTGTGTGCAAGTACGATGAACGTGAGTACTGGAGTAAATATGTGGCCCAACCACATGCCGAAAGCAGCAAAAAGTTCCTCATGCACTTTAAGAGCTAGGGCGTGTCTGCATGCATCCAAATCCGTACGGAGGCGGTACTCACCATGTATGGATCGCCAATATTTGCCCATTTTTTTGCAAGTAGACAGCACGCACTTACATATATGACAAATTGGGACCACCGCTTCATGCAATCAAAGTGCTATGGTGTTTTATGTGTGCTTCCAAATCCATACGGAGGCAGTACTAACCATCCCCAAGTTTTTGCAAGTAGGCAACACGTACTTGCAAGTATGACGGGTTGGGACTGCGCTTTACAAATCATGGAAATACCCCTGTATATTTGTTGTAAATGTACATGGTTCAAATAAAACCCGGTTGAAGAGCAACATAATTATAACAGTCCTTGTAACTTTATAAGAAGAATCTAAACCATAACATGACATGATATTATACCTGAAAAAAGATATTTAAGTAGACACTACGTTAATAAATTTTGGTCTTCACTCAATAGAATGGCTGTTGAGGAATTGATAAAATAATTGAGCAAATATCAACGTTTTACTACTGCTAATATAGCAAAGTTTCACAAGTGAAATGTTTTGTACTGCATTTAGAAATATATGTATGAACACATCATATTGCGTTAACTCATAAATTTATCACCCGATATGACACAATACCTTATTCAGAGCTAAATTTATATGTTTCTATTTCTTCACAATGCTTAAAAATAACAACAAAACCCAAACAGAAGTGTAAGAATGTATAACAGATTATATAAGAAACACATATAAGAAATCTCTACCTATTCCAAGTCCTATATACATGCAATCATCAAGCGAATCCAGGATTTCAGGTGGGGTATATTCAAGAAAGTGAGTAGAGGGGGCGGACGCGTGGCAGGGGGAGGGCTGGGTTTGTTCACATTTCTTTAATGAAAAATTAGACTGAATGTCCAAATTAATGATTTTATGACACGGAAATGATTTTTGAACAAAAACCTTATCAATTCTATATATGTTAGTAGTTACATACATGTATATATGATTGTTTCAACATGCTAAGGTATTCACATTGATTAATAACAAAATGCGCAACACTCCAGTTACATGTATCTTGTTCAGTGATATTATGATAACTGATTTGCACATAAAAGTTATCTCAGACATCATAAATATTATTCTTTCATGCAAAATGTTGTAATCTATGAATATTATTAATGCCGCGGTTGTGTTATGACTTAATTATGAGAAAAATTGTAATAAACAAGTAGTTAATATTAATTTTCAATAGGTATGCACCGAGGACAATAACTCATTTAAGAAGACTCAGCTGCAGAAATTATGTTTATAATTGTGCTGAAAACATGTACATGTACCGGTAAGTGAAAAAAAGAGTTTATATGGGAAGAAAACTTAGTAAACAACATGCGCGCTACGCATATTGAGTGTATAGCATTGAAAATCATCCAAACTTTGAAATAAACGTTGTTCATCAATAAACTGTGTATCGAATGACATTGTGTATAAAAATTATACATGTATATGTTTTCATACTCCGTATCTGTATGTATTCCTCGAAAGTATCTCACTAATGATCTCCGGTTGAGAATTGCACGCCAAATTGTACATATATATCTAAGAATAAAACAAATTAATGTTGAAATATTATTAATGTATTTCTTTAGCCAAGGACTTATATACATGTATGTATATAAGTCCTTGCTTTAGCATATTATAATATTTTTCTAATTTCAATTAACGTTTTACACAACATGTTAATATCGCGGACTATGTGTGTACAATGTATTAAATATTGTGTATTGATACGATTCAGAATAGAATTCTTACAAACCACGCGTTTCACAATTAGTACTTTCAAAATGACTTCAAGCAAAATATGTCGTATTTATCAATTTGATTATAGAGAAATTAAGGTTATAAATGAACGTGGACTTACGATATCAATATGTATAATGCATGTGTTCAAGCTGCGGTTCTCGTATACTTATTATTGAGGTGTCCTAGATGATCAAATTAACGTAGATATGATTTACATCTAGCGCAATAATTTATTTGAACTGATTCGTTTGCATATAGAGCCTTATCAATATATCTAATAAAAACTAGTTACGCTGTGTACATTTAATAGTAAGTATTGGGTCATCGTGAAAAACTATAAAAGTGGTCAATAATTATGACAGAAATGCTAGGTATCCGATGATGAGAATGTGTGGTATTTGTTTTGCGATTAATTTTTATGTACCGGCCTGAGTCCATGGACATTATATTGACCAAATGCGCAAATTAATGAGTTTATGCGCAATCAAAGTGTGATACGTGTATTTAAATTTCACGCAAAATATTAACCAATAGATTCAAATGAGTATTATGTATGTAGCGAATAATGATATTGACTTAACAAACGGCCGAAATATTAATGCGTTAGATTTCGTGTATTGTCTGTATCATTTGCATACGAAATGAGAATTATAACGTGTAAATAACGTATGCGCTACGTTTGTTTCACGCAAAGATTTTTATCTTCAATTAAAAAAATAATATTCATATTATATATTGAAATCATCAAACACACGGCAAAAATTTTAAAGTGGTGATCTTCGAGTATTTATTTTTCATACGAAATGAGAATAATGTGTAAACAACATACGCATTACGTTCATTTTACGAATATTATGAATTATTAGATTCAATGTGATTATTATGCATGTAGCCAGGGATGCTATATTACATATAGCATCCCTGATGTAGCGAATATACGGCCAAAGTATGTATTGAACGTCAAGTCAAGCAACGTATTTACATGCTTGCCAAATTGTAAATATCGAAGAACAAAATGAAATATTTTGTCACGGAGAAATTACAATTTCCTTTTTGATGCAAAATTTCATGTATAACAGATATAAAATGAGGAAATTAATGTCTTACTCAACAAGTAAATATAGCGGGCACTGTGTATTGAAAAGTGTGCATTTGATTTCTTGAAAAACTATCAAAATGGCCAATTCCTGTGACAAAAAGTGCTTGGTATTTACTAAATGATTAGAAAAAAGTGTAAATAAGAAGCCGTTACTCATCATTTAGACTTTTCAATTGATATATGCCGTAAATATTGCAGGAGTATTTGCTTTCAAGATTTACGGCCAATAGATTTTTTGAAAACACATTTTTTTATGAATGAGTTTATTCAACGTGCATGAATTGTAAACATAATTAATTAAAACGGGATTATAACTGCACTATTTATTTACATATTTCACAATTATATTTTGATTGAAAACCTCAATTAATGACCTTATACGTTATACTGTATAAACTATCGTAATACAATGTCTGTGAATATCAGCGTGAATCATTGTGTATTCCTTAATGTGTATTGGTTCCTTTAACGAATATCAAAATAGTCAATATATATAACACAAATGCGCGGAACTTATTTTGCGGTTATTTCGTACCTATTCTATGGACAGTATATTGAGCAAATGTGCTAATTAATGAGTTTATAAGTCATCAACGTGTTATATATATATCAGGCGGAAACTACCAATGTATAGATTCAAATGAGCATTATATGCATGTAGCGAATAATGAAACTGAACAAGCAAGCATACGTCCAAAGTATCATTGGGTTGGGTTTCGTGTATTTATTTTCCATGCGAGATGAGAATGATGTGTAAACAACATATATATAACGCGCTACGTTTATTTCATACAAATATTGAATTTGTTAGCTTCAAATGATACTATACATGTAGAAATAAAAAATGCAAGGCGCGCGTCTCGTGTATTTATTGTACATACAAGATACTGTTGAAATTCATTCTAATTTTGGTCTAAGTTATCTTTCCAATAGTCTATGTATCGAGCGACATGTGTATTGGTTTGTTTAATTTTTTGGTTGAAAGAATCTGCAGAATTGTAAATATCGAAGATGAAAATGAATTTATATCTATATAGGGTTTGTTGAACTATTTCGCGTCAATTGTTTGATTGTTGGCCGACATTTTGTAAGAATATTTGTTTACAAGTTTTACGGCCAATAATTTGGTTGAAAATACATTTTATATGATTGTATCAGAATATAGTGAGTAATACCCATATTGCAAATCCGGTTTAATTATGTCATATACAATATTTGATGAATTGTCCTAATTAGTCAGGGTCAAAATACACGGAATTTATGCTGAGGGTATATTTACACTGTTCTCGCCGAAAGTTTCTTGATTAAATACCCAAATATATGAGCTAATATAAACGGAATTATTATTGCAATATCTATTTACATATTTCACAACCATATTTTGATTGAAATCCGCAATTAATTATTAATGACCTTATACGTTGCACATGATATTGAAACAACAAAACGTTCATTAAATGGCCTAATTTATGGGCTTGTTTAATGTGCATGCTTTGTATACATGCTTTACACGGTATTATTACCGCAATATTTATTGACATATTTCAGAGCCAAATTTTGAGTGGGGTTCTTGAAGTATTTCAAGGCAAATATTGTTTGATTTTTATGTTCATTATCAAAAATTATTAGTCGTAGCGGACACTGAGTATTGAATAGTGCGCATTTTGTGTCTTGGATAACTATCAAAATATCTATGACGAAAATGCTTGGTATCTATGGTGCGAAGAATAATTCGTCAACAAAAAAACGCAGCATTGTATATTTTTAGACTCTTAAATTACTCATAATCTAAACATCTTAAATGATGAGATTAACGTATACGTATTTGGTATATATCGTACCCAATAAATTATTTGAAATCATTCAGTTGCATGAATAATGTTAAAGATATCTAAGAAGAAAATGAATTCATGTCCCGGGCTTGTTGGCGTATTTAATTTTCTCAGACGAATTATGATTTCATTTTTAATGCAAATGTTTAATTTAACAGCTCAGAATGAAGATATTCATAAGGCCTTACTCAAAATGTTAAAGTCGCTGAATCTTTGTGTATTGACTATGTATCGAGCGATATTTTTATTTGTTTACAAAGAATCGAATGTTCACAAACCGCGTTAATAGCATTTAGTATTTTCACAATAATTTCAAGTAAAAAACATGAGCATTATTCGTACACGGTAACACCTTGATTAACTTGGCATAATTAATGAGCTTACATGATGTGCATGTACTGTAACATATTGTAAAAGTAATTATTACCGCAAAATGTATTCACTTATTTCATTGTCAAATTTTGATTGAATGCTCTTATTAATGACCTTATATATCGTGCATGAAGCCAAAACGTTGATTAAATGGTCTAATGAATGAGTTTATATTATGTGCATGAATTGTAGATATGCTTCAAGAGGGAAATATTGCAGGAATATTTGTTTACGGCCAATAACTTGTTGAAAACACTTTTTTAATGAATGTATCAATATCAAATGAGTAATATACATTTTGCAAATCCGGTTTGATCATGTCGTATACAATATTTGATGAAGTGCCCTAATTAGTCAGGATCAACATTTACGGAATTTATGTTGGGGTATAATCTTCCTTTTTCACGGCAAAATCTTTATTAAATACCCATAATCAATGAGCTTATACAACGCACATGAATTGTAAGCATACTTAAAACGGAAGTATTATTGCAATATTTATTTACATATTTCAAAACCATATTTTGGTTGAAACCCTCAATTAATGACCTTATACGTTGTACATGAAATTCAAACGGTAAAACGTTGATTAAAAAACCACCTCATTTATGAGCTTATATAATGTGCATACTTTGTATAATATATACTTTAAACGGAATTGTTGCCGCAATAATAATTTACATATTTCAGAGCCAAATTTTGAGCGGCTTTTTAAAAGTATTTCGAGAAAATCATTTGACTTTTATGCTCATTATCAAAACTTATCAATCATACACAATAAGTAAATATAGCGGACACGGTGTATTGAATAGTGCGTTTTTAAACTATCAAAATGACGAAAATGCATGGTATCTAAGATGCGGAGAATAATTTGTAAACAAAAAGCCGGCGTAGCATACTTTTTTAGTCTCTTATACTCATTATTATAGAAACCATAACTTTTGGAATTAATGCATGATTGGTATATAATATGTCATATAATTCATTTGAATTCATTCGGTTGCATGAATGTTAAACATATCTAAGAAGAAAATGAATTCATGTCCGGGCTTGTTGGCGTATTTATGATTATGATTTCATTTTTAATGATGGAATTAACGTATATTTGGTATCTATCTTGCACAATAATTCACTTAAAAAGATTTGGCTGCAAACAGTTAAAACATGAAATTGAACAATATCATGAGCTGATACGATGAGAATATCTTGTAAACAATTAGCGCTACGCATATTATATGCAAAGTAAATAACATTTTAATTATTCTAATTTTGAGGTAAACTTTGATATTCAATACGCTACGTATCGAACAAGATATGTATCTCTTAGTTTACATGATTTGGTTGAAAAATTCATATATATATATATATACCGGACTGAAGAAATTAACGTAATACTTTGTTAGTGAATATCACCGTGAATCTGTATGTATTCTAATATGTGTATTGCCTGCAAGAACAAACTATTAAAATGATCAATGTATATGATGAAAATGTGTGGTATTTATTTTGCGGTACTTATATTTACCGGCCTGTTCGTAGACAATATATATTGAAATAATGCGCAAATTAATGTGTTTGTGCGTAATCAAAGTGTGATTTTTATATTTAACGCAAAATATTAATCTATGGAATCAAATCATGAGTATTACGCACGTAGCGAATAATGAAATTGACATTGCACACGGCCAAAGTACTAATGTGTTGGGTTTCATACGAAATGAGAATAATATGTAAACAACCTATTGCGCTACGTTTGTTTCACTGAAATTATGAACTTATTAGATTCAAATTATATTATACATGTAGGAAATAATAAATGCAAAATGCGCGTCTCGTGTATTTATTGTGCATGCAAGATATCGTTGAAATGCATTCTAATTTTTGGAATAAACTATCTTCCCCAATAGTCTATGTATCGACCGAAATGTGTACTGGTTTGTTTTCATGCTCTGTTAAAAAGATTCTGCACAATTGTAAATATCTGAAATTTAAATAAATTGTATATATTTTGTGGGTTTGTTGACGTTTTTTCATGGGCAATTGTTTGATTTTTATCTTCATATAAAAATAGTATTCATATAATATATTCAGAAATGATCAAACACACGGCAAAAGTCTTGAGGGGTGAGCTTTGAGTATTTTTCATACGAAATGAGAATAATGCGTAAACAACATACGCATTACGTTCATTTTACGAAATTTATGAATTTATTAGATTCAAGTGATTATTATGCATGTAGCGAATAATGAAATTGACGAAGCACGCGGTCAAAGTATGTATTGAATGACCTGTATAGCTGCGTATTTACATGCACCCTTTGTAATTGTATAGGCTGCATTGGCGATGAATTTCATTATATTTTAGAGTGTAAAGATCTTTCTGTCCTAAGAAATAGACATTTAGACATCCAATATATAAAACGACCAAATATCATGTCATTTAAATCTATAATGAACACATCCACTAAACAATATGATAAATATAAACACTTTTGTATGTTTGTAAAAGATATTATTATGAAATTTGAATGAAGATATCAATTAGTGCTATGATAATTATATAAATACTGCATTTCATCTCTGTTAACGTTTTAAATTATGTATTTGATATTGTATATAATACGTCTCTCCCACCATGTTGATAGTTATACCTATTTATTTCTTCATGTACATATGTTAATATGCTCATATTGTCATGTTATACATGGATTGAGTATGGAAAATAAACTTGAAACTTGTTCGAATATAACACGCCAAATTGTATCTCGAAGAACAAAATGAAATTTTGTCACGGAGAAATTACAATTTCTTTTTCAATGCAAAATTTCATGTATAACAGATATAAAATGAGGAAATTAATGTCTTACTCAACAAGTAAATTTAGCGGACACTGTGTATTGAATAGTGTGCATTTGATTTTTTAAAAAACTATCAAAATGGTCAATATCTGTGACAAAAATTATTGGTATCCAAGGTCAGGTGAATAATTTGTAAACAACAAGTGCGCTTTGCATACTTTTTAAATATCTTTTACTGATTACTTAGACATCTTAATGATGAAATTGACTATATTTGATATTATATTGTGCGCAATATTGTATTTGAATTTATTCTGTTGCGTCAATGTTAAAAATATCTACGAACAAAATGCTTTGATGTCGCGGAATTGTTGGCGTATTTCACGCATATATCATTATTTCTTTTTTAATACTAAATTTGATTTTAACAGTTCGGAATGAAGACATTAAGGCACAATAATTCATAAAAAAAGCTTTTGCTATATCTTATAATTGTGTTGAAAGGATGAATGTGAGCAAGATTATGAGCTGATATGATGAGAATATCTTGTAAACGACAAGTGCTACGCATATTTTATGCAAATTATATAACATTTAAAATTATTCTAATTGATCATCAATAGGCTATATATCGAACGATATGTGTATCTCCATGTTTGAAAAATTCATATATGTCGGAATGAAGGAATTAACGTAATACTTTGTTAGTGAATATCACCCTGAATCTGTATGTATTATATTATGTGTATTGGCTGCAAGAACAAACTATCAAAATGATCAATGTATATGATGAAAATGTGTGGTATTTATTTTGCGGTTACTACGCACCGGCCTGTTCCAGAGACAGTAATATTGACCGAATGCGCACATTCATGAGTTTATGCGTAATCAATTTACAATTGTGCAGAACATTTTATTGTATTTACTGTTTTCAAAACGAGTTCAAGTAAAAAAAATACAATAAGTATCATTAACAAAATTTGATTACAGAGAATTTAATGCTATAAAAGAGCGTGGGCTTACAATGCCAATATGTAAACTACACGTGATTCATGCCGCGAGTCCCTTTCCTATTTATCTAGAGATCATCATTGATGAAATAAGTCTAAACTTGACATTTGTCATGCGCAATGATTTATTTGAATTGATTCGGTTGCAATAATAATTAAATTGTCAAAGAATAAAATGAATTTATGTTTGTCGCGCGGATATTGCCGTATACCACGGATAAATTATGATTTCTTTTTAAATGCAAAATTTGATTTCTAACAGACTGGTCTAAATTAAGAAATTAATGTCTTCTACAGCAAGTTAACATAGCCGACATTGTGTATTATAGTATGCATTTGTTTTCTTGAAAAGAATCAAAATGGTCATTAACTATGACGAAAATGCTTAGTATCCAATACGCGGATATTTTGTCCGCTTTTTATCTCTAATTATTTTTACCAAATGATGAGAAAATTTGCAAACGACAGATCGTTACTCATATTTTATTATTTGCAATTGATATACACCATGCACAATAATTCGTTTTCATTGTTTCAGTTCTTATGAGCACATCAAAGTAAATTAATTATGTCTCAGATTGTTAGCGTTTTTTAATGGACAAATTATTATATCTTTTTAAATACAAAATTTGATTCCTAGCATATCGAAATGAAGAAATTAACGCAACAAGTAAACAAAAATTGATTTCTTAATGATCGATCTGAAAGAATAAACAACTTGCACAATCAGTAAATATCGCGGACTCAGTGTATTATGTGTATCGATTTATTTCTTTCATTCATTATGTTTAATGCCTTTGATTTTTTAATTGTTTGGAATAAATAGTTTTATACATATTGTGCTTTGTTTGTATTTTTCATGTGGTTTTCATATTGCAATAAAAAAGCTGACGATAAAGTTAGGAAGGTTAATGACTGTATGTAAATGTCGGTTGTACCTAGTTACAAGATTCCAATATACAAATATTGAACGAACGTTGTTCATCAATTGTAAATATACTCGTATTGCGCATCACAGGTATCAATTTGTTTAGACGGGTTGGTTGATAAACAACCTACAGAATAATAAATATCCTAGACAAAAATGAATATTTAATTACGTCACACACATACAAATCTTGTTTTGCATGGTGTCAAATAGCATAACCACCTCCGAGTTCTTCCATTTAGACCAAAATGAGGGTGTATTCAGTATATATTGTTCTAACTACATATAATGTCAATATCTAAAGGGACCCATCCATACTCAATATTATAGTCAATGATATCGCCAATATTCATTTATTGACGAGAAAATATTGGTCAAAAGCATTTAATAAAGTTTGTTAGCTATCTTTATTTACATAATAATTTACATACCATGAAACAACTATCATTTGAAATTTTATTTGAGATAATTTGTCAAAATGGATTTTTTAAAATCTAAGATTAATCTCGATCTACTACATTACAACGATCTTTATTTTATTGTATGCGTTTGATTTAATAAACCGATCTAAGTTGTCAATATCTTTAGAAATAAGAAGTTAACATGTTGCATGTCGTAAGTACTTTTCATGTACTCAATTACACATTTAAAATTATTTGTCAGCATCTTTATAACTTGCGTTTTTGTCAAAAGGTAACGTTTAGTTTTATTTCATTGACATTATTTGATTCCAGACATCCTTTTCTACGGAAATAAATAGAAAACTATAAAACGTTATTCCGTTCAAATTTTCAGAAACAAACCTTCACGCATCTCTTTATTCCGGGAACGTGGTTTAATATGTTCATTATCTTCCTTAGTGAGCTGATTCATTTTTTATTGTTACAATACTGAATTGAAAGCAATTCGACGCATATGTTTGTCTATTTCTGAAAAATGATTTGCTGTATAACCGTCCTCATAAATTAATGAATACTATGAAAATTAAAGGAATCACATCGTCGCGCATGTATGTTTCGTAATCATGATTTGAATAGAAAATGTCCTAACTTATAGAACCATACAACTGTCCTAGGTATTTGAAAACGAAAACTAATAATTTGTTTAAAAATTTAAGAAAAAATTCTTCCTAATCCTAAAAAAATAGTGCATGTGAAGTTAAATGATGTGAGAGGACCTATCATTGTGAAAGGTTAATGCATTGTTCAAGAAAAGCCACTTACTTCGTAAAATTTATCCTAAAAATTCCAATATATATATTCCTAAATTCCTATTTCCTAACCACAAATATATAACACACTTGGCACAAACACTATGCACATTTCACTAAGCACAAACACTATGCACATTTCACTATGCACAAACATTTAACACTATAATAAACACATTTTCTAAACAGCACGTTCCACTAGAAAATGCATGGAAACACATTAGAGCACAAATGAGCCTCAATTCATCTTACATATCATGGTGTGCAGCTTTGCCCTGAAATTCAAAGGTAAATCAGTTATCAATGAAATGAAGAACAAATCACACGCAATTAAGTACAGATCACACAAATAATTTAGTTCTGGTATTTAATTACAAATCACATGCAGTTATGTACTAACTAGAAAGTAACTAATATGAGTAACTAAGAATAATAATATCTTTGAAAAATTATTGGCATGTAATATTAACTTATTATCAAAATATCAAAAAAATTATTATCATTAGGTAAACGTAAACATGTTAGTAAATTTCAATCAGCTGTGAATATTTTTGTAAACGTGTTTACATGTATAAACAACGTAAGATAAAAGGAAGAAAATGTATACTTATCCACAAAAAGGATTATTCAAACTGAAAGGCTTCAAATGTTTGCATTTAGCACAATCACAAGGCCCAAACACTTGACACTAAGCACTGTTAAAACATTTTGGAAAACAGCATTTCCCATTCGAAAATGCATGGACAAATACAAGACCCGAAAACGTCAATTTATCTGAGATGTTTACTGATTATCCGAATATTTTTATCCGAGAACTATGACATATGCGAAGTGATGAATAAGTGCCTAAATCATGTAAACTCGTAATTACACACCTAGAATCCGAAATTTAAAATTCAATCGATGACTTAGATCAATCTGAGTTGCATATTGAACGTAATCTTTGTGTCAAAAGGTGTGAACCACATTTAAGTTCGGCTTGATAAATGAATTTCATTAATGATATCATTATTTGATTTTTATTCCCAATCAACTATTAAAAGTGCTCACATAAGATCTCCGTTTTTGAACCAAAATGTCACGAATATAATCCAAACATACAAAACGCCAGACAAACACAAATCCTGAGCACGTGAGTCCACAATCGTACCACGATTACGGAAAACTATGGAACGCCATAGCCGTCTGAACATACATTTTTATGCTGTGAATACGAATATATCATATATTGACGTGCAATTTTAATGTGCCTTGTTCATTTTTATGCCTCCATATCGACGTGTTGGTTCCCCATGACAACTTGTACATGCTATGTGCATTTTCGGATCAAAGTCACGGGATCATTGTGTTTTGAAGAATTCTTCAACTTCTTCTTGGATATTAATCTTACATTTCTCATGGGATTTTGACGAAACTTTCACAAACTCAATGTCAGAAACAACCCCAGCACAAATACATGCGGAATTATGGCCCTTTGTTATTTTGTGCGATTGTACTAGAAAAATACTCTTGTTTGCATCTTTTCGCAAGGGACTTTATTCAAACTTTCATGAAACTGTTGTTATCAAGTTACCCAGTGCACTATTGTCGAGATTTTATGACTCGATCATTTTTGACGGAATTATGGCCCTTTGTTTATTTTGTGCATATGTAATATATAGAGATACTCTTTTGTCTGCAACTCCCTCCTACATTTCTCAGGAGATTTTGGCAAAACTATGCTAGAACTATTTTCACCAAGTTCCCCAACACATATTGTAGGGGTTTGTGAATCGACAATCTTTTTGCAGATTCGTGACCCTTGTTAATTTTGTGTCCTATGTCAATTTTCTTCTACGATATACTCCTCCAACATTTCTCAAAGGACTTTGACGAAACTTTCACATATTTAGTATATAATTATGTAATAGAGAAATACTCTTCTGTGCAGAACTCTTACATTTCAGAAGGCATTTTCCACAAACTTTTTAGGAGGTATTGTCAGCAAGTTCTTTTGTACAAATTTGCGGGATTCGGTGTTTCGATCATTTTAGCAGATTTATGACATTTTGTTTTCTGTAGCAAACTTAGGCTTCCGCTTACAATCAGCGAACTTCATATGTTGGTTTCTCATAATATCCACGGAATCCGTGCATTTTCAGGTTAAAGGTCATCTAGAGGGAGGGGGGGGGGGGGGGCATTGTGTTTTAAAGCATATCTTGTTCATTATACGATATCTATTTGTCATTATACACTATGAATATGTCATTACATGATACCACCAATTTACTAAATCATGTACTAGTACTTGTTTCATGTTAATCATATTTAGGTTGCTTTGTCATTATTGTATGAATGATCATTTCTCCTTATTATGCCCGCTTTCTAAGTATATGGGTTATATTGTTTTGCACATGTCGGTCGCTCGGTCCGTTGGTCGGTTGGCCCGACCGTAACTAAACTTTTCCGGGCAATAACTAGAAACCTATTAGGCCTAAGCTTCTCTGATTTAGTTGTAATGTTGGCCATCGCAAGTAATCGACCCCTATTTATTTTTAGGTCAGTAGGTCAAAGGTCAATATCAACTATCCAGTTGGCCTTTAGGGGTATCCATGTTTCACAAACACTTCCTGTTTGATAAGCATTCGTCTTCATACTTGGTTCACGTGGCATCCGATTTGGTGCCTAAAACATTAGCAAAACCTTTGTGTGCTGTGAATATATACTATTCAATCTAAACATATCTTGTACAATTTTCATTATACGAAGACTATTTGTCATTTTAACGCAGTGAATATGTCATAACATAATGCCAGTAATAATGTACAAGTACATGTTCATAATATTTGCTACTTTGCCAATTATTACATTATGCTACTTGTCTGTTAATGTACGTTGGTTATTTATCCATCGAGTCACCTTTTTATGTTGAGCAAATTTTATTACACGATTTCGACTGTTTTCCTTGATTGTATGAGTGTGCTACGTATATACTACATTGTACTTTGGGTGTATCTAATTCAACTTGAAAACAATCCCCCGCTTATTTTTTCAGTTATGACTAAAATGATTGATTTAGGCACAGGAAAGAAAAAAATCGAGACAGCGAAAATATGTCTTACTTTTTCTTGTCACTATTGTTGATGAAAAAAGCTGATGTAATCATGAAAAACCATGATTTCATACTAGACTCACAAAGGAAAAGTGGTAGCTGATGTTCAATGGTAGCTTGGATGAATTAAGTTAGTTTACCCTCGTCACCGAGAACTCCTATCATGGTAGCTTGATAATGCGGTCGCTTTTATAGAACGATAGCTGTTAATTTTAATCAAGCACCAGACTCTTAACATATTGCGTTCGGTCTGAAGTTAACCGGTTCATCAGCTTTTCCTATCTCTAAATTTACTGTCCACAAGTGGTTTTAACGACGTAATGATGGCAGATCCCAGAGGCGAATTTAAGTATGGGGTGCATCCGTCGTCGCACCCCCTCCTAGAAGTCCCCAACCATAGATAGAAATGAAAAAGGATTCAGTTATTCAGTTCTAAAGCGCTGTGCTATTTCCCTTTTTGTCAAGTTTTTTTTCTAGCACAACCACAACCAATTAAATGAGGTAGAAAGCGGACCAAAAACTAACCAGAATGCACCATTTCACTTCTTCAAAATAAAACTTTTTGCGGGGGGGGGGGGGGGGGTCACCCGCACCCCATGCATCTGTCTTCTTTCTTAAATATTACGCTACCCTAGTCTGAAATGTTACCTCTATCGAATATGACCCGCGTCCTGGACGGAAAATCTCACTTATTAAAACAGATGATTTCTACCATGCCGTATAGTCATTTAAAAGATGAAACACTTTATTTTATTTTTTAAACGAATGCAGAATGCGTTGTTTGGTCTTCCCCGTCTGAGAGCAATTATCGTGTTAGAACGTAACACTGATGTGAACCACAAAACATAGAGTCGTGTTGAATTTTTCCTACTATATTGTCATGTTCAGACCACAAAGTGTTGATGTTTTCTGTTGATTTTCAGGTGTCAAAAACATAGAAAGACAGAATCATGACGCTGTACGTAGGGACGTCATTATGCATTGATCTTATACAAGACCGAATAAAACATGACAGGTTATCAAACAGTATATAGAAATTACCTCAAGACATTCCTACAAAGTCTGGTCTATGTTATCTATTCTCCATTAAGACTGAGATTTTGATGCGACCAAAGTACTACATCTTTCTACATCTGCCATACGCATTGTTTAACTCATAGTTCCTCAGTGTTGCAGTGTAAGTCTATGTAAGTTTAGTCCAGTACATTAATTGATACAATGTCTACTGATGCTGAATGTAATTGATGCTACCAGACGTTGACTGAGTTGTTTTTGTGATGTTGACTGTAACTGATGTAGACTGTAGTTGATGTTACCTGACGTAGACTGTAGTTCGACCATTTTCAGTAAGGCGGTGCAATATCCAATTTGCTATTCCGCCGACATTCTATTTGACTACTATGTTTTCTGATGACAATCTTATCAGACACCTCGGCTCGTTTCTACATAGTTTGATTCGAGTTCAATGTCAAACAGCTTTTTGAATAATGCCACTAAGTATCAGATTTGAAAAGTTCGTGACTGTCGTCAGTAAGAAAACCTTTATTTGGATAAAAATATTACACACGAACGCTCGTTTAGGAAGCAGAAACCGTTTTAAATACACTGAACGCAAAAAGAAAGTTTACAGTACTTCAACGAGAAATATTGAACATAATATTTTGTTAGATTGACAAAATCCTTTGCGCACGTAAAGGCAGCTTTATGTAAAATACTTTAGCAAAATAAATTATAATTTATCCAGAAATATTATGTTACAAGCAAATTACAGTAAAACCTTTCCAGAGCGGCCCTCTGTAGAGCAACAAGCTCTGTACAACAACACCTTCAAACTTTCCCCAAGTTGATATTTACTATAAATTTAAGCTCTGTAGAGCAACGACCTCTAAACAACGACCAATATTTGCAGCTTCCAAAGGGTGTTGCTCTACAGAGGTTGTACTGTATACATGGAAGACATAGATGATTTGCATTGTAAGTTATAACGTAGTTATGACCCCAAATGAAAGGTACCTTTGTACTGTAAAAATGTTTAATATAGACATTTCTGTTATATTCTCATGATTTCGTACATGTTTGTCAGAAGGGTTTATACTTTACATAAATCACTAATACATTGTTTTTCGTTGAATTAACGTACATTCAACACAACGAAAGATTTGTTACAATTTTGACATTCTGTACATTGCAAATATACAGTTTCATAATGTTGATGTACTTCTTATGTTCTGTGAAAGGATAGATACATTAAATCAAGTGTTGCCGATCTACAACGTGAAAATCATGTTACTTTTACAGATGTAAAGAAAATGTTAATTTTTTAAAAACATATTTGACAACGATTTTATGGTACCTTCAACTTTAAGGAACATTCACCTTTTTAAGTATTGATAAAAGCCATTCTTCAAACACAATAAAACATATTTCTAGCATTTGTATATCGGATAATATTTCATGAATCTAATTCCCAGTAGTCCAGACACAAAAAGAACATTGTTTGATGATCAAGATATTTTCTTCACTACCCATCGACTGATGTCTTTTTCAAACGCAAATCCTTAAAACGCGTTATTTGAATCTTGATTTTGGACAACAATTGCTTTATGTGATTGGACTGTCTAACTGAAAATGACCGAATTAATGTTACTCGATGTTGACTGTAGTTAATGTTACCCGATGTTGACTGTAGTTAATGTTACTCGATGTTGACTGTAGTTAATGTTACTCGATGTTGACTGTAGTTAATGTTACCCGATGTTGACTGTAGTTAATGTTACTCGATGTTGACTGTAGTTAATGTTACTCGATGTTGACTGTAGTTAATGTTACCCGATGTTGACTGTAGTTAATGTTACCCGATGTTGACTGTAGTTAATGTTACCCGATGTTGACTGTAGTTAATGTTACCCGATGTTGACTGTAGTTAATGTTACCCGATGTTGACTGTAGTTAATGTTACCCGATGTTGACTGTAGTTAATGTTACCCGATGTTGACTGTAGTTAATGTTACCCGATGTTGACTGTAGTTAATGTTACCCGATGTTGACTGTAGTTAATGTTACCCGATGTTGACTGTAGTTAATGTTACCCGATGTTGACTGTAGTTAATGTTACTCGATGTTGACTGTAGTTAATGTTACCCGATGTTGACTGTAGTTAATGTTACCCGATGTTGACTGTAGTTAATGTTACCCGATGTTGACTGTAGTTAATGTTACTCGATGTTGACTGTAGTTAATGTTACCCGATGTTGACTGTAGTTAATGTTACCCGATGTTGACTGTAGTTAATGTTACCCGATGTTGACTGTAGTTAATGTTACCCGATGTTGACTGTAGTTAATGTTACCCGATGTTGACTGTAGTTAATGTTACTCGATGTTGACTGTAGTTAATGTTACTCGATGTTGACTGTAGTTAATGTTACCCGATGTTGACTGTAGTTAATGTTACTCGATGTTGACTGTAGTTAATGTTACCCGATGTTGACTGTAGTTAATGTTACCCGATGTTGACTGTAGTTAATGTTACCCGATGTTGACTGTAGTTAATGTTACCCGATGTTGACTGTAGTTAATGTTACCCGATGTTGACTGTAGTTAATGTTACCCGATGTTGACTGTAGTTAATGTTACCCGATGTTGACTGTAGTTAATGTTACCCGATGTTGCCTGTAGTTAATGTTACCCGATGTTGACTGTAGTTAATGTTACCCGATGTTGACTGTAGTTAATGTTACCCGATGTTGACTGTAGTTAATGTTACTCGATGTTGACTGTAGTTAATGTTACCCGATGTTGACTGTAGTTAATGTTACCCGATGTTGACTGTAGTTAATGTTACCCGATGTTGACTGTAGTTAATGTTACCCGATGTTGACTGTAGTTAATGTTACCCGATGTTGACTTTAGTTAATGTTACCCGATGTTGACTGTAGTTAATGTTACCCGATGTTGACTGTAGTTAATGTTACCCGATGTTGACTGTAGTTAATGTTACCCGATGTTGACTGTAGTTAATGTTACTCGATGTTGACTGTAGTTAATGTTACCCGATGTTGACTGTAGTTAATGTTACCCGATGTTGACTGTAGTTAATGTTACCCGATGTTGACTGTAGTTAATGTTACCCGATGTTGACTGTAGTTAATGTTACCCGATGTTGACTGTAGTTAATGTTACCCGATGTTGACTGTAGTTAATGTTACCCGATGTTGACTGTAGTTAATGTTACTCGATGTTGACTGTAGTTAATGTTACTCGATGTTGACTGTAGGTGATGTTATATGATGATGATTGTATAGATGTTGCTATCTGATGTAGTCTGAAGTTGATGTTATCTAACGTTTACTGTATATGATGTTATCCGATGTTGGCTGTATGTGTTGTTATCTGGTGTTGACTGTATACGATGTTATCCGATGTTGGCTGTATGTGTTGTTATCTGATGTTGACCGTATGTGTTGTTGTCTGGTGTTGACTGTATACGATGTTATCCGATGTTGGCTGTATGTGTTGTTATCTTATAACGTTGACTGTATATGATGTTATCCGATGTTGGCTGTATGTGTTGTTATCTGGTGTTGACTGTATAAGATGTTATCCGATGTTGGCTGTATGTGTTGTTATCTGGTGTTGACTGTATACGATGTTATCCGATGTTGGCTGTATGTGTTGTTATCGGGTGTTGACTGTATACGATGTTATCTTGTGTTGACTGTATGTGTTGTTATATGGTGTTGACTGTATGTGTTGTTATATGGTGTTGACTGTATGTGTTGTTACATTGTGTTGACTGTATACGATGTTATCTGATGTTGTCTGCATGTGTTGTTATCTGGTGCTGACTGTATGTGTTGTTATATGGTGTTGACTGTATACGATGTTATCTGATGTTGACTGTAGTTGGTGTTATCTGGTGTTGACGGTATACGATGCTATCTGATTTTGTCTGCATGTGTTATTATCTGGTGTTCACTGCATACGGTGTTATCTGATGTTGGCTGTATTTGCTGTTATCTGATGTTTACTGCATACTGATGATGTCATCTGATTTATATGTAGACTGTTGTTAATGTTATCTGATGTTGTCTGTGGTTTATGTTTTCTGATGTTGACTGTAGTTGATGGTATGTGATGATGATTGACTGAGTCATCTGATTTACATGTAGACTGAAGTTGGTGTTATGAGATGTTGACTGTTCTAAATGTTATCTGATGTAGACTATAGTTGGTGTTATCTGATGTTGACTGTATGTGATGCTATTTGATGTTGGGGTGCAGTTGTTGTTATCTCATGCTGTCTGTAGTTCATGTTAAATGGTGTTGACTGTGGTTGATGTTATCTGGTGCGTCTGCAGTTGGTGTTATCTGATGTTGAATCTAGTTATTGTTAAATGATGTTGACTGTATGTGATGTTATCTAATGTAGACTGTAGTTGATAGTTTCTGATGAAGACTGTAGTTGATAGTTTCTGATGTTGACTGTGGTTGATGTTATCTGAATTAGACTGTATAGTTCATGTTATCTGATGTTGACTCTATGTGATGTCATCTGATGCTGTCTGCATTTGGTGTTATCTGATGTTGACTGTAGTTGATGTTATCTAATGTAGACTGTAGTTGATAGTTTCTGATGTTGACTGTAGTTGATGTTATCTGAATTAGACTGTGTAGTTCATGTTATCTGATGTTGACTCTATGTGATGTCATCTGATGCTGTCTGCATTTGGTGTTATCTGATGTTGACTGTAGTTGATGTTATCTAATGTAGACTGTAGTTGATAGTTTCTGATGTTGACTGTAGTTGATGTTATCTGAATTAGACTGTATAGTTCATGTTATCTGATGTTGACTGTATGTGATGTCATCTGATGCTGTCTGCATTTGGTGTTATCTGATGTTGACTGTAGTTGATGTTATCTAATGTAGACTGTAGTTGATAGTTTCTGATGTAGACTGTAGTTGATAGTTTCTGATGTTGACTGTAGTTGATAGTTTCTGATGTAGACTGTAGTTGATAGTTTCTGATGTTGACTGTAGTTGATAGTTTCTGATGTAGATTGTAGTTGATAGTTTCTGATGTTGACTGTAGCTGATAGTTTCTGATGTTGACTGTAGTTGATAGTTTCTGATTTTGACTGTAGTTGATAGTTTCTGATGTAGATTGTAGTTGATAGTTTCTGATGTTGACTGTAGTTGATAGTTTCTGATGTAGACTGTATTGATAGTTTCTGATGTTGACTTATGATGTCATCTGATGTACATGTGATGTTATCTGATGTTGTCTGTGTATGATGTTATCTAACGTTGATTATATGTAATGTTATCTGATGTTGACTGTATGTCTTGTTGTCTGATGTTGTCTGTAGTTGATATTGTCAGATATAAACTGTAGTCATTATTATTTATGACATTATTATCTGATGTGGACCGATTATGTCGTATGATGTACATGTAGACTGTAGTTGATGTTTCTGGTGTTGGTTGATGATTTTGTTATCTGATGCTGACTGTAGTTGATGGTATCTATCTACTGGCAGCTGTATTGATGCGCTGACTACTGACGCTGACTTTTATAGATCTGCATGAGTCCAGTTGTTTGTAAAACTCATAACTTTAATTCCCTTATACATATTTAGGACTTCATTACAAATACATGTTAATATATCTAGAATTTCTATAACATATAAACAACATTGTGCCATAGTTGATGCGCAAATAATCCGTCATCTTAATTTTATGTACCAATAATGGCTGAATGAGAATTTCATCTTAGGCTCTTAATATTAGTTTGGTGTAAAATTCAATGACGTTTTAAAATCGAACAGACGATGGATGATTCATAATCTTCTCCACGCTTAATGCTGGTAAGAAAAGTCAAAGTGAACGGCATGTTTTGTAATACTATTGCTTACGCTTTGAACAATTACTGTTCTTAGTTTAACCATTACGGGAAAAAACAGGGATAAACATACTCGTTCTTTCATAAAACACGTCCATGTTATGATTAAAGAATTAGCAGTCTGTCCAAACTGAGCTAACACAATATCGCTGATGATGGATAAGGGGACCTCATTGGTCACGTGGTAAGAGATTCTGACTGGTTATCACTGGCCGCTTGTTTGCGAAATAAAGGTCACCTGTAAATATGCCATTCTTTAATAAAGTTATTGATCATTAAGACAAAAATAACCTCCGAATAAAGTCCATCTGTGAGTAAAGACCACATTATGCCTTTTCCAAGATCGGCCTTTGTTCACATGTATGACAGTATTTCCGAGTCTAAATGTATTTGATTAATTAGATGTCAAAAACTTATCATCATTAAACGGCTTAAGCCAGTCAACAAATATTGTGAGTTAGTAAAAAATGGTTAATTCTGGAGTAGGTAACAAGGAACGATTTAATGTCAATATGCAATTAATAGAAAATAGAATCAAAACAAAATCCTGCATTATGTATAAAAACACATATATCACCGACATTATAGAATTTTATGTACACATATCACCAACATTATATCTAAATCATCACTTTTGGTTAAGTACCAAAATAGGTTACCCTATTACAATGTAAAGTCATACTATATACATGTATATATAATTTTCAACAAAATTCATATATTTCTCAAACTCGTAATATGAAGAATGAGGTGAATATGGCCACAGTTAGTTTGTATGGCTCTTTAAAAGATTATGGAAATGATGTCAACACTTGATTATATTTCTCTACAGTTTGAGTATCTATATGTAATAGTTATATTTGTTTCACGGAGTTCTATTGGCAATTTGTTCTGTTTTTCTTTTCATAAATGTAAGATATTGAAATAAATTTTAGATAAAAAACCGAGTCCCAGTAACTGACCAAAATGTAATTTTCAGTGTGATACGATTCTTTGGCTCATTTTTGTGCGTTGACAAAATATCGTACATACCTATACATGCCTATAGCATGTTTTGAGTTACACGAATTACTACGATTTTTGAAAACATGGTATTCAATCAGATTAAATATAACACACCAATAACTTAAACAGAGAAGAATTCGTACAACTACAAACCATTTTCTGTCAACACATTTCGTGAACTCCGGATAAAAACGTGTTTCACGAAACTTTCTTTTTCATTAAAGCAAACATCTTTTGTTACTCTGTTTATCGCACATTCTTTCTTTTGTTATGTATTTAATACCCAATCCAATCATCCACACATGTATATATGAAACGATGTCTGATTGAAGGGAAGCAACTCGAAAACTTGACAAGGAGTACTTTACTGGACTATCGCATTTTAAACATTTATAGAGGACAGTCGTTATGACGGACACGCTTGAAGTGTTAAGACGAAGCTATAAGACGAAACAATGAAAACAAAATCTGCTTCTTTATACATTTACAATAAGTTTCTGCTGTGGTGAAGTAACTTCCATGTCACGAACAACTATTTCACATTTAGGCATCTAATAAATCTAATTCATATTTAGGATAACATTACCATAGCCTTTAAGTCACAAAGAAAACTCCAGAAACGTTGTATTACCATTCATTGATAATTGCAAATCTGTGATACAGAATTGTAAATGGTTCATGCTTAACAGATTGGCATACTTATATAAAAACACGCGAGTTAGACTTTTATTGAGTATTAACATTTTACATCTCAGACTAAATTCTTTACCAAATAACGCTTCGTCAGTGAGTTTGAAATTCCGTGAGTTTTTCGACAGCCACATACAGTGTGTTTCATAATATCTATCCCTATTTTACACTACTGTAATTTTAATATGACTTGTTTCTTTACGTGTTCTATCATAGACATAATAAAGTTTTGTTTGCTGTATAAAACATGTATCTTCCCTTTATAATTTTATTACATTACGCTTTTTTTCCAAAATGTAAACTTCACAGCACATTCTCCAAATGACGCAAATTCGGGACAATGACGACGTCAAGTCTGTGTTTATCACTGCGACGCACGTCGTCTCTATTAATCATCAGCATGTAATGGCTTTTGAATGAAAAAAATCAGACGTCTCAGATCCCATATATCTACGATTTTTCTTGTCAACCTGTGCTTTCAGGTTGACATGTATCTCTTCTACCCAATGTTATCTACAATATGCATATTTGTAATCATCCAATTAGCAAATACATATGACATTGCGTTTGGCGTCACTGATATGAGCGCAGTTCTGATCATTTACGAAGCTTTCGGAATACTCGGAAAATGCTAAATGCAAACACTACATCGGAGGCTTTATCCAAAACATAAACTTCGCTTCTGACGGTGCTCTCCGTTCTCTATCTGAATCACGGAAAAAAATTAAGAATACAATTTGCTTGTCTTATAAATGAATAAATACAACTTGATTTCATTTGAAAAATGCATATTTTGATCGTTGTAATGATTATTCCTACAAGCAGAATCAGAGGTATGGAAATTCACCTTCCGTCAATGTTGTCAGTAGTTTTAGTCAAGATGGGCGGAATATTTGTCGCCTAGTGTTGCACGCAGAAAATTATGTAGAAACAGGTCTATCTTTATATACTACATGTATTATATGTAGTATATTTCATTCGAAAAAAACTTCATGTATAGACTATAAATATTCAATCAAATCAGGTTCATTAATTTTTCAATTTCATTTAATGACTGAAATAAAATTTATACGCCTTGCTTGAATACATATCGTTCGTTTTATGCTTACCGGACAATTTAAATTACAGGTCGCTGGAACATAAGTTTCAAGTCGATACTTAGACTGTAAATAATAAATCGTGAATATAAAAGAAACTAAAATCTTTTTATCAAGGACGAATGATATAGGAGACGGAAAGTTAATTGGGACAGGCAGTATATCGCGACACGTATTGCAGTATAGGTTGGCTGTATTGCAATACATCGCAATACAGTCTATGCCATATCGGTCCACCCATTATTGTTACTGCCACCCCTAGGAAAGACGAAATGTGAACTATAAAAAAGGTAGCCTTTACTCGGAGGACATTTTGTTCTTAAAATCAATGACGGTATAGAAAAGCATGATTTTATTCACAATGTGAACTTTATTCGGAGATGACCACCAACACATGTTTGACTGTATAAAAAAAACGTTGCAAAAAATAAAAATGGATTAATAACTGTAATAAAACCAATATGAAACAAGATGTGTTTTTGAAACACAATGCCCCTCTGGATGACCTTTGAATTACTGATCTGAAAATGCACAGGTCCTGTAGAGGTTTAAGTTTATTTAATTTGATAAAACGCCTATTTTTATACATAAATATTCTATGGCGTTGTACAATATATGGTAACATTTCTTAAACAATTAAATATATAAATGTAGTAAAATACTATAGACAATTGATAACAATAAAAACATGATCATAAAATACAATACATTTGCCAGAACTAATTAATAAATTCAGTTTTTGAAGAGTTCATTTTTGACTTATTTTGATTCACCCAGTCATTTATGGTTACTGAACATTGTTGGATATCGTGGATTGCTTCCAACTCCGCCGTGTCACATGTCGGACAATATTGTTTATTCGCAATATGGTCCTCAGCAAATCCATACACTTAGATCGAATTGGGAATAACATCAAATAGGGTTCCAGCGTATGTTAAATAGAGCCAGGGACCAAGACAACTTCCTTGAGGTACACTACATACAAGCTGACGATCTGCTGATAAAGCAGAGTTCACACTTACTTTGCAAGATCGCGGCCTCAAGCAGGAATCAACCCACTTAGGTGCTGTATCACAAATACCGTACTGTTTGTTATGGACATCTAGTAGTATGTCGTGGTCGACGATATCAAAGGCAACACTTAAGTCAATGGCGATAAGTGCTGTGACGCTCTTATTTTCCATTCCTGACAGTAAGTCAATTTCCAGCCAAAGAAGTGCGGACTCACAGTCATGAATGGAACTTCCTGCATGCTGACTGGTTCTTAGGCAACAGGCTGTGAGAATCAACATGACTATTCAATCTATATAGCACAGCTTTTTGAATAAGCTTTGATCGAAAATACAAATTGCTCACTGGGCGGTAGTTTGAAAATTCAAGACCAACTGTCTTTAGCAGAGGTCTGACTATTGCTTGTTTATATTTCACTGGGAAAATGCCTTGCTCTAGAGATAGATTTACTAGCTGAGTAAGGTTTGACAACAGTACATCTGCATGACATTTGAGTAGAGACGTTGGTATTGGATCCAGTTCTGAAGAAGTAGTGTTTAGATCACTGATTAGTTTCTTTATTTCACGTTCGGTCAATGGAATAAAGCAGTCACAACATGGAACATATTTTACTTGCGGCTCGAAATGTTTATATTCACTAAATGAGACACGAACAAGAGATTGTCGTGAGGAACCTACATAATTATTGAAGTTTGATGAATGTAGGTGCGAGCGTTGGGATTTTATAGGCAATGTTAAAGTTTGGTACAAACATACAGAGAGACCAAAAACAGTCTGCCTCCGATCTATCGATAAAATTACAATTAGTAATTAGATAAATTTGTTTAAGTTAAGACACTTAAACAAGATAATGCAAGTCTGAACAATGGTCTTCAGTTGACGTGTTATACTATACATACAGTATCATCAAATGTTTAGGGTCGGTAGAATATGAATAATCACTGAAATCACGAGAAACATGTGCATTTTGGTGCATATTCGGTTGTTATTGTGGACTTCATTGACAGAAAACAATACGGAATTTACGATTTCAAGTAGATTAGCATTCACGTTTAATGTTGTTGTAGATGATATTGCCAATATTCATTTATTGACGAAAATATTGACGTGAGTGGACAATATTGAAGTACCCATAAATATATCAATTAGGATCAGAAATCTCAGATAATTATAGACATATTGTCAATATTATTGATTAAGACGTTTGCATACAGTTCGCTACATTTTTCACATAGACATATAAGTAAAATGAAAAATGATCAATTATTTGTTTTAATTTTGTATGATCGTAGCATATGATAACAGAAACATTTCAAGCGAAAGAAAATTGTGGATCACTGATCTCGTTCAATCTGTCTGCCCTTGAATTTGAATTATTTTGATTATTTAGGTCATTTCAAGGGCCGAGTGGTTAGGGTGTCCGCCTTTGGAGCGGTATATCGAAGGTTCGAACTGATGCGGTCGGTTGGTGAGCCGCCAGCTAGTTAAATAACCGGTTACCGTAGGCCCTTCTAAGTCACGCACCCGGCAAAAGGAGAAGGGATTCGGGAGAAAGGTGTCTCATAAGTCAACTTTGCTGGCCCTTTCAATAGGGGTGACACTATAATCAACAAAACCTTATCCAATATAACGTATTGTTTTTTACGTGGAATAGAACGAATGGAAGTCGAAATTATGACTATAATAGCGCTATAAGAAGCGTTTATTCTTTCAGTCTCGCAGATTGTAAGACTAGATTTGACTTTAGTTAAACATACTACATTGTATCTTTATTTCTTGCATGCAAAATTCCAATCGTTTTATTCATTTCAGTCAAAATTAGACCACGAATGAACACTATTCTTTGACAGCGTCATTGTAAAATAAACCGATTATTACACTTAAAAATATATGAATGAAAGAAGAATCCAAGTCTCATCACAAGTACAAGTATCTCTTGACATATTTCATGAATACACGGTCTGCAAATTATTTACATTAAAATTTTGCAGCGTTTTTTTGTATGATAATAAATTAGTTGGCAGGCAAAAATCTTGATTTTTGTTGACAGCAAAATCATTACTTTCAGATAAGGTGAATTTTGCACATACATTTTTACCTGTGTTATAACTGTAGCTGATCATGTGACAATAAATCAGTGTTTATAGACGACATGATGACACCTGATTTTAAAATAATTGTAGATAATATGAAACGCATGATTTTCGAGGAAAACTAGGTTTACGTAAATCAGAAAATCTTTTCTTATGCCCCTATAGCATATTGACTAAATTTAATACTATATGCATAAAATATGTGCTTTTAACTAACGCCATGTATTGTATTAAACTCCTCTAAATTGTCACATACGAGGGGTATCCATTTAAGTATGTAGACTTTTCTCATAACTCCGAAGTCCTATAGGATAACTGAATATAAGTTCGCATAGACAAACTACTATTCATTTTCTATTTTTTTTGCAATTTTAGACGATATTTCGCTTTGAAGTACACATATTAATGTTTCCATGACAACCAGAAGCGCTATGCGGCGCACGAGTTATTTGAATAGTATGTGTTGATATAAAACGCTAAATAAAAAAGTTAAAAATGTTGAATTGCGCACAGAATTACGTTTGCCTAAAACCAGATGTCAAGACGTCATTTCTTGTAAAAAAACAACGGAAATGCTTTCTTTCTAAGCAAGAACTGACAAGTTTGGTGAGGCCGTTACGAGACACAAACTTAAACAAATATGACGTCGAAAGGAGATGTCAAGTTGGGTAAAACGATTCAGTTTTGAAAGGCCTAAAGAAAACACACCAGCAAACCTACAGTATAATACAAAATGAAGGAATGTTGTCGAACGTTAGTGAAGATCTACATGGTAGGAGATTCGAAAGCACGCAATTTTTGGTGCCAGAAACAATGAAGATTGTGTCTTCATTCGATTAGATACTCTACATAGACATCTGAAGTAAATGGATTTCCTGACAAAGGGAATGTGTTTGTTCGGGTGGTACCGACATAGACAAAGTTTAGGATAAAAGTTTGACCTGACGTCAAAGTGACGTTAAGAGACATTATGCCGTGCGCCGGGTAGGTGTTAGTGATGTAATTAAACACAATGTAACTTTATTCATGTTCTTTGTATTTCAATCAAATTTGCATCTATCTATTACATCCATGTAATGCAAACATCTAGACAACTTGAATGATTCAGACTTTGTTTCTTTTCATATTATATTTTAGCTGAAATATGGTTTCAAATATAATATGAACTATGTGTGTGGAGTCCATTAACCAAGAGTTGTTACTATAGCTATTAAATGTTTGTAACGTTCATAGAATATGTTTAAGTGTATCGACTTATCAACTTAATAGAATATTACTATTACCAATTCAAAATCGTTCATTCAGATAACTTTTATGTGTGTGAAATACTGGTACACATTCCTGAATCCAATTCATTCGGGTTTAGTTCAACTAATTGGACTGTATAAGACGGCAAGATACTTGTTTATATTTGACCCATAATATAGTGCACGAAGTTGGTAAGTTGATACACTAACATTTCATACGCACTCAAAGACGATAAGGTGGCCATCAGTATACGAAACAGTCCATTGTGTTAATAATAATGATGATACGTTATAAATTACCGTAGGTAACATGTGTACACATTTTGTATACGTAATCGCAACAAGGCCTTCAAATAACACATGAAAACCAAAGTGAAAATAAAACAGCAGCGTCATTGACAAACATTCAAAATCAAACTACTAAAGAACTCTGTGAAACTTGCATCTGCCTATTTGTAAAAAGCAGACATTTTGGTTGCATAAAGTTGGATTGCGGATCTCAGATTGTATTCTTTACTTTGTTAAAGTGACTAAAAGTCTAAATATATTACTTACTCTGAATAAAGTTTTCATTGTATTGTCTCGTAACCTTCCAAGAGTACTAATAGACATTTGCGATTTAAGACGGTGTCGGTGTCGGTGTCGGTGACGGTGACGGTGACGGTGTCGAACTTCGGATTAAATTAAAGGGGTCGTCTCACATTTATAATGAAAATGAATTACATTGGAGTACATGCATGCTATTTTGATGTCAAGTCATATTTACAGAATTAAACCGATTTGGTTTTTTTTTTCAGCACACAAGATCCGGCAAATATTTACTACACGTGGTAACACGTTGTCTCCATATTGTTCCTGCTGATTTATAACACTTGAGCTCAACACAAACACAATATTGTCGAATATATCTGTTTAATTTTCGATACTTTCCAGGGGCGTATTTATAGCTTAACCAATAATTGTGTATACTTACATTTCTGAATGTTCCGAATGATTACATCTAAAACATGTTCAGAGTCCAGCTGTTTTTTCGGTGTAAACATTTAAAAGTCCTAAACTTGACAATCTACTTGTTGCCATAGTGTTTCTGGTGTAACATAGCTCAGCTGTAGCTGTAGATACTAGAGAATACACAGAGCACCATGTGTACGGACGGGTACAAATCTCGGTTTGTAGCCGTCAATTTTCAAGACGAAGTTTAGTCATGGGTATGATGTTAAGTTTCTCTATTTTGTCTCCAAGTAGGAAAAGGTGGCTCAGTTCTAATGTGGCGCATTAAACCAAACCGATGAGCATCATTCAGATGTCCTATAATATATATGATGAGTATTTTTAGGTACGTTGTTATCATTATCAGGGTAAATTACACTACAACTATAAATAGTCTAGATTCGTGATCATTTTGAATTATTAATTTACTTGTATTTTGTTCATTAACAAATTTTGATTTGAACAATATGACAAATACAGACGTACGTAGTTTTGTTCATGAATGTGCACATTTCTGTTTACGATTACATTCACATAGAAATCAGCTTAGAGCTTTTGAGTATGTGCCAATTTAGGAGTCACTTGAAATGCAAAGTCGCCTGATGCCAGTGACGGGAAAGGGCCGCATAGACGACAGGTACCTGGTAGACGCAGCTAGGCGACAGCAGAAACGCCCCCAGGCAGGATTAATTCGCGACAACCAAGAGTCGTATAACATGCAGATTCATTACAAAAAGTACCGAAATTGATGCGTATGCTTGGTTTAGTTCTAGTTCTGTTGAAAATGAATAAAATTGTAAAATAAACATGTTTTTGAGTTGACATGCAAACAAAATAATTAGTAACACTTGCCCTATACAAGAGTATGAATCAATAATTTTGAGATGACCCCCGAATTTAATCCCAAATCCGATGTCCACCACCGTCACCGTCTTAAACCGCAAATGTCTAATACAATCCGTTCAGAAATACGAACGAATATATCAGAATTGGTGAACGGTGCACGCGTGTTCAGACTTCGATATATTATATACAATGCCGAACATTTTAAATAAGCAAAACTTTATTTTAACATGTGGGTTCAAATCAAATTCGGTTTAACTGACATCATTCTAAAAAAATGATAGTGAATGATGTTACATAGAAAATGTTCAATTCATTTACAGAGCCGAGCATAATGCTCAGCAGAAGTAGGATATTGTAGAGCATAACAGAGCATAAGAGCATAACAGAGCACAAGAGCATAACAGAGCACAAGAGCATAACAGAGCACAAGAGCATAACAGAGCACAAGAGCATAACAGAGCATAAGAGCATAACAGAGCACAAGAGCATAACAGAGCACAAGAGCATAACAGAGCACAAGAGCATAACAGTGCACAAGAGCATAACAGTGCATAAGAGCATAACAGTGCACAAGAGCATAACAGTGCATAAGAGCATAACAGAGCACAAGAGCATAACAGTGCACAAGAGCATAACAGAGCACAAGAGCATAACAGAGCACAAGAGCATAACAGTGCACAAGAGCATAACAGAGCACAAGAGCATAACAGTGTATAAGAGCATAACAGTGCATAAGAGCATAACAGAGCACAAGAGCATAACAGAGCACTAGAGCATAACAGTGCACAAGAGCATAACAGAGCACAAGAGCATAACAATGCATAAGAGCATAACAGTGCATAAGAGCATAACAGAGCACAAGTGCATAACAGAGCACAAGAGCATAACAGAGCACAAGAGCATAACAGTGCACAAGAGCATAACAGAGCACAAGAGCATAACAGTGCACAAGAGCATAACAGTGCACAAGAGCATAACAGAGCACAAGAGCATAACAGAGCACAAGAGCATAACAGAGCACAAGAGCATAACACAGTACAAGAGCATAACAGAGCACAAGAGCATAACAGAACACAATAGCATAACAGAGCACAAGAGCATAACAGTGCACAAGAGCATAACAGTGCATAAGAGCATTTACATTGTACATCAAAGCATCAATAGACACACCATCTCATTACGAGCATACCAGAGCATGAAAATATAGAGCATTACAGAGCATTTACTATTCATATCAGGACATCCAATTGCACAACATATCATAACAGAATATAACAAAAACGAGCATTACGATGCGTTTAATAGAACAAAGTATTTAAGAGTGTAACTGGTCAGAACAGAGTATACTAAAGAGCACTATACCGAGCATTACAGAGCAGAGTAGAACAGAACTGACAGAGTAATGATTTCACGCAATTCGATACTTATAAGTCTAGTAGTATAGAGTGAAATAGTTGTCCTTATGCGTATATAACATATTACTAAGAGTGTTTTATAGATACAATAGCGCATGGACATTTTTTTGTGCGTTATGTTATAAACTTTTAAAATGTGTACCAAACATATATTATCTCATTTGTGAACTATCATTGATTTGTTGCAATATTATCTTTACGTGTGATCCTTTCTCCTGCACGTGGATAATCAATACTTAGCATGGTTTTTAAATGTCCCTCATCTATCTTGGTGCCACTATATCATCGCATATTTAATGTTTATTTTGTCATAGGACCAGTTCGACCATGAATAATGCAGAAGACCTTCCTAGATACACCAAGTCGTTGTGAATTGCCGATAGAAAATAGATTCTGTCGGGAATAAACATTTGATAATAAAACGGCTTCTCCCTCGTTTTCGACCTTAATAGCTTCTTTTCCCGATGAACACTGTATAACAATGATAGTTTTATCTATTCATACCAAAAGGGATAATATTATACAATGGTGAGTCTAGATTATAACTGGACTTGGACAAGGAGGTTTCAATCGTAAATACATGACTGTTTAACATGTTGAGTATTCAGTCCAGGAAAAGTTTGAATTTACACAATTTCTGTAAATTTACTTAATATTTGATATTTTTTGTACATTACTCACTGGTTGATGTGTAAATTTACAAAATGAAGGGTAAAAAGTTCGTGTTCTTTCTAAAAGTGCTTCTTCTAAAGAAGTCCTAAATCCACAGTTAGATATAACTTATGTATATACATTCCATAGGAATCCATCAACATCCTACTCAAGTTTTTCACTATGACTATAATAAATCGATGTTTTATCAGTATCTTATATATATATATATACGGAATTTGTTAAATTAGATACAATAATTTCTGTATCGTAATGTTAAAATCCAAATCTTTTAAGGATAAACAAGAATGGCACTAATTGTGACAGACAGCAGCTTAATATTGTCAAAAAAATAGGTCCATAGAAAGTAATATATAGCGCAGTCTGTATATATATTAGAATGTACTGGTACCAAAATTACAATACATACAAAAATATTGTTAATATTATTTAAGTTAGTATGATGTAACTCAGTTATAAATATGTAGATGTAGTCCTAATATCAATACTAGTACACTGAAATGTTTAAAGTAAAATGTGAAAATAATCAAATACCATAACAAATGATTCAGTTTGAAATTGCATCACAAATGAACAACTAGATTTTGTACTTATAATGATCACAAGGTTTTGTTGAAATTATGACAAGAATTAGCTGAGACATAGTGCGGGCAAATTATGTCTGCAGACGGACGGACCTATGAACGGAGCGGAATCCAGTATAGTCCAAAGATACTAGGTGCCTCAAAGGTAACAACAAATAACAATTAAGTAAAACATGACCCTAGGATTTTCGTAAAATATGGAACTTGTAAAGTTTTGTACGATCTTCCTGCAGTGTGCAAAGTTATTCAGGAAATATATATTTTCGCGCTAAGCTCGAAAAACCACGATATTCCATGTTTGCTGTCATTATGTAACTGACAAATAAACTAATTGATACGAAGTTTGGTTCGATTGTTCCAGTGTCCTTGTCTTATGAATCTAAGATGACGCTTTGAAGAAAACATGAGTAAATGTGTCTGGCTTATACGACGATTAAGTGCAAGAAATAGATGAATAAATGAGTAAGTATATTAAGTACTATGAATAATATACACATGTATACATTAATATCTGTGTTAGCAGACAACGCCGAATACTGACCACCATGAAATTAAGGTCATCCTTTTGAAAACAATCATTGATGATATAAAACAAATTGACATCTAAATGAAGGCCACCTTTCAATAAAGACCATGCTGTGACTTTTCCTGCAACGCCCTGCACTATAGATAGAATAGATCAACGTTACTACTTGTTTAAATTGATTGATTGCTTGATTGATTGATTGCTTGATTGATCGCTTGCTTGCTTGATTGCTTGATTGATTGATTGAAGTGATTGCGCTATACAGGGGTGCAAGTAGTAACCGGCGGTACCCTGGTACCAATGCCTTCTGGTACCAATGCCTTCTGGTACCATATAGAATATAGAGTAAATAGATTAAGGTCGGTACCAGAAGTAAACAAAATTGTGACAGGACAAATTGGAAATCAATATTTCAAAATAATTTTCGGAATGTTCTGTGTGTGTATAGACTTAGACAATGAGAGAATTTTCTTTCGAAAAGACATGGTGGCCCTGAAAAGGGCCGTTGGTGGTCCTGAAAAGGACCGTTGGTTTCTTCATAGCTATTAGTCGGATCTTCATTTCTTTATTTCTTTACCATACTTGCCCCGAGGTTGTTTCTCAAGGTCATGTTTTCGTTTCTTCGTTTCTGTCATCTCCGGTTTCTTTTTGTCATGCTCCGGTTTCTTTTTCTCATGCTCATGTTTTCGTTTCTTTGAATCATACATAAACTGTACAGGTACAATCATTTCTTGTGGCTTAAACCGTACTTCTTGATTTTTCATGAGTCTGACCATCTCTTGCATGACTTGATTCATCTGTACCATTTCTTCCTTGATACCTTGTAGAACAGACAATCCCGTTGTAGGCTTTGTATCACCCGTTGTATTAGACTGTGTTTTCGCCATAGGGGGCTGTGTATTCGTCATAGTGGGTTGTACATCTACCATAGGCTGTGTATTCGTCATAGTGGGTTGTACATCTACCATAGGCTGTGTATTCGTCATAGTGGGTTGTACATCTACCATGGGTTGTATCGGCTGTACATCTACCATGGGGGGTTGTACATCTACCATGGACTGTTGACTGTATTGGCTGTACAGTGGTTGACTGTATTGGCTGTACTGTGGCTGCCTATACTGTAGTTGACCGTACTTTGGCTGGTTGTACTTCGGCTGGTTGTAATGCATACCCGCATTCGGGTCTATTAACTCAGATGATTCTAGTGCTTCTCTCAATATATCGTATGGCATGTTGAAGGACTCCATGCTAGATAATGAAAAAATAGTGTCTGCGCCGGGGGTATTTATACTTTTTACCTGCACGCGCCAGTGTTCTATTAGGTCAAGGTCAATTGTGACAAGTTTTTTTTAAATAAGTGTGACACTTCAAGTTTTTGAACAAGTGTTTGACACGTCAATTGTGACACTTCAAGGTTAGGTCTACTTTGTACACATTATACTATCACAGCAATTTGAATACTGTACACATTATACTATCACAGCAATTTGAATACTGTACACATTATACTATCACAGCAATTTGAATACTGTACACATTATACTATCACAGCAATTTGAATACTGTACACATTATACTATCACAGCAATTTGAATACTGTACACATTATACTATCACAGCACTTTGAATACATTTGTTGAAAATGATTGTACACATCATACTATCACAGCAATTTGAATACTGTACACATTATACTATCACAGCAATTTGAATACTGTACACATTATACTATCACAGCAATTTAAATACTGTACACATTATACTATCACAGCAATTTGAATACTGTACACATTATACTATCACAGCAATTTGAACACTGTACACATTATACTATCACAGCAATTTGAACACTGTACACATTATACTATCACAGCAATTTGAACACTGTACACTTAATATATACTATCACAGCACTTATATTTGTTGAAAATGATTGTACACATCATACTATCACTTATATTTGTGGGGGAAATACTTTGTACTTCATACAATCACAGCACTTTGTATACATTTGTTGAAAATGATTGTACACATTATACTATCACTTATATTTGTAGGAAATGTTTATAGAAAACTTACCTCACACCGTATATTTGTATTTGGTGTTATCAGATAGGACTGTAAATATTGACAATATGAGAGTGATTCTTTCTGAATTGTATGGGGGGCCCTGAAAAGGGCCGTTGGTGGTCCTGAAAAGGACCGTTGGTACTTGTATGGGGATTAATGGCGTTGACCGCATCTCCCCATACAAGCGGGACACCACTTGTCCCATTTCTGGACTTCTCTCGGGTCCGGTGTGGGTTGATAGAGGCTCGAAGGAACCTCTACCAGTTCATCCTCCCAGTTCTCTGGGGTTGATTCTTGAGGGGTATCCCCCCAGTCCTCTTCCCCAGAGCAGACCTCCACCTCCTCTGCAAACTGCTTTCCCTCTCTCAGGGTCTTGACCTCCAACCGCAGCTCTTCTAGTTGCATCTCCAGTTGTTCAATATACCGCCCTAAGGCAGCATATTTTCTTTTGATAATATTGACTGTACGCTGTGACATCTTGATACAGAATGAAATTAGATCAAGGCAAGGTCACTCACTGACTATGATACAAGGACTCTGATTGGTCCATTTTAATGGTATTTCATTGGTCCATTTTAACGGCATTTCATTGGTCTGTTCTAGGTCAGTGTTTTTCTCATGTTCCATAGCTCATTTATGTTTCATGATTCAACATGGGCAACTGCTTGAAAAGTTCTTCTGATGAACCTGATGAGTTACAAGAAGATGTTTGGGTGGTCAAGATGGGTAATTTGTACCCAGACTTGTCTGAATTCCAAGATGTTAGTGTTGTCAAGATGGATATCAAGATGGGTAATTTATACCCTGACCTTGCCATGTATTATGATGAGGATTTGAGAGCCAACTATTGGCGGTACTTATTTCTTGCAGAAATGCAATGAATTACCCAACGGCCCTTATTAGGGCCACCATATGTGTTAGATTCGTTTTATATCTCGAGCAAAGACAAAAGCATATTACATTGTCTATCATTTTATTTTTGTAAACATTCTGAGTAACAAAGTACAACAAAGTACAACACAATACAACTCACTTAGTCTCCAATTTAAGTCTATACACAATTGTCCAACACATTGTCCAACACATTGTCCAACACATTGTCCAACACATTGTCTGGATTACACAAAGTCACTCACAGTTTTTGTGGGATTCTTTTTGTATTTACGTTTTTTCTTACTCTGTTCTGCGTCCTGTAGATCGACCTGTTCACCTTGTTTCTTAGGACAGTCTGCGATGAAATGTCCTTGTTCATGACAATAAAAACATTCATTGTTGAAGGGTTCCGTACAGCTTGTAGAATAATGTCCTTTCTTTCCACAACGATAACACTTGATATGATCCCATGTTACATTTTTCTGTCCACAGAGCTGATCCGCTAAGTTGTTAAGCTCTTTAATTTTTTTCTTTAATGAATACATCAAAGTTTGATCTCGGTTCTCTTCAGCAGCTTGGTTCATTTTAGGATCGCTCATGTTGAAATGATAAAAAACGGACGGAGCGTACGTCTTTTATAGAGTGTCACACGTTGTGACCTTGAACCCGAAGTATAAAAAACGACGGAGAAGTTCTAAGATCATAATCATGTCAGATACCGACAGTACTAGTGGTGAGGATGAAACTCCAACAAAACGAAGCAAGTTTGAGCCTGTGCGCGACTATTATGACATACAGTCACGCATGGAAAGAAAGTCAAGGAAATTCAAGACTCAATCTAGAGTATATGATGTGACATTTCAACCGTTTAATCAATCGTTTGAATTTACAAACAGGTTGTTTAATGATATGATGGATCAGCTCTACAAGAGATGTGAAGTGAGATCGAATGATCGAGTTCGAGTATCTATTTTACATCCTGATTTGGACTTTGGGATACATGTTCCGTTTAATAGGGCATCTCGTATTAGTGGAGATACATTGTTGGATGAAATTGAACGTCTGGCACAAAGTAACCGTCAATTTAAAATTCATGATGGGGCGGCACAGATGGAAATTACGCATATTGCTATGCCACAGGGATCCGGAAAGAAAACATTCAAGGCACCAAACTTATTCAGTATGCGAAAGTCAAAGACAAGTGTTGTGTGTATTGACAATAGTATGGACTCTATGTGTTTAGCTAGATCGATTGTAGTGGGACAGTGTAAAGTGGATGAAAATAAAACCCCGGAATGGAAAAAACGATGGAATCTAATACGTCAGCCTAAGAAAAATCTTCAAAAATACGAAGCTGAAGCATTATTAAAGCAAGTGGGTATTTCATCGGATCAGTCGTGTGGTATAGAAGAATACCAAAAAACTACAGGACTATCTCTATCCCAGCTACGTGATTAAAATTCATCCACAACATTATGGAAGTGAATTGTTATTCAAACCACCTGCTATGATTGAAAAAAGTCGTGTGATTCATATCTTTCACCATGATAATCATTATGACTGTATTGTATCCATTACCGGATTTCTCGGGCGGAGTTATTATTGTGAATGGTGTGATGTCGGTTATGATCACCGTGAAGGACACCAGTGTAGCCATATTTGTCAGTGTTATGCTCACACCCTGTGCCCAGCAGGACAATCTATAAGATGTCCGGATTGCCGTCGCCTATTCCAGAGTCAGGCATGTTTTGACAATCATAAAACAAAAACGGGAAAACAACGTAAAACCATTTGTGAATCCGTATGGAATTGTAAGAAATGTGGACATAAGGTGATTGGAACGAAACGGAGTCACGCTTGCCCAGGGACAAAGAAATGCAGGTGTTGTAAAGCCATAGTAGGACCAGATCATGACTGTTACATTCCAACGTATGAAGCACCCGATAGAAAACAACCACGAGTACCATTCATCTTTTTTGATTTTGAATGTCGTTTTGATTCTGGAGAACATATCCCTAATTTTTGTGTGGCTCAACGTGCTTGTGGTGACTGTATGTGTAAGTCCGTGAAAGCTCCATGTGAGTATTGTGAAGAGGTGAATGAAGCCAGACAAATGACATTCCGTGGTGAAAATACGTTACAACAATTCTGTACTTGGCTATTCCTCCCTACCCATCGAGGATCGACAGTGATAGCCCACAATGCTCAAGGCTATGACGCTCAGTTTATTCTTAGATATGTGGTCACTCAGGGGACGGCGAAACCCCAGTTGATTATGAATGGTAGTAAAATCATTCAATTGAGAGTGCATGGAATACGCATGATTGACTCCCTCAGTCTCCTATTTTCCCAATACATTTGGACTGACCGAGTTAGCCAAAGGATGGTTTCCATTCTATGCAAACACCTTGGCGTATCAAGATTATGTGGGACCTTATTTGCCGCTACACTTTTACAAACCGGATAGTATGAAACCAGAGCGACGTGAAGAGTTTTTAACCTGGTACAATGAAAGAAAAGGTGACGTATTTGATTTTCAAAAGGAAATGGAGAAATACTGTCAATCGGATGTGGACATTTTAAGACGCGGGTGTGGAGAATTTCGTCAACAATTATTGGAAAGTGATCAAATAGATCCATTTACTGAAGCTACCACATTAGCTCAAGTGTGTAACAAAGCCTGGCGCAAAAATTCCATGCCACCTCATAGTTTAGCCGTGATTTCGGATGCCGGGTATCCCAATAAAACCCGGTATTCCATGAAAGGCATACGTTGGCTACAAATGATGGCTGTCACCGAAGAGATACATATTCGGCATGCCTTGAATAACAAAGGCGAAGTCAAAATTGGACCTTATTACGTGGATGGCTATTGTCAAGAGACCAACACCGTGTATGAATTCATGGGATGTTGGTACCATGGGTGCCCCACCTGTTTTCCTAACCGAAGTACCATCAATCCGTATACTTTGAGAAGCATGCAACAGGCCTATCACGATACGTATAAACGACTGGAGTCTTTGAAAGAACAGGGGTATCCTGTTGTGGTCATGTGGGAATGTGAATTTGATCAGCGTTGTCAAAAGGATCCTGCCTATAAGACAAGAGTGGAACGATTCTATCATGGTCAAGGCCCGATTCAACCCAGGGAAGCTTTGTTCGGAGGTCGTACGAATGCCATCCGACTGTATCATGAAGTAGACAACGGTCAAGAAATCAAATATGTGGATATTTGTTCTCTCTATCCGTATGTGAACAAGTACAGGACTTATCCGATAGGCCATCCAGTGATCATGAGTCAAGAACAAATTGATCAACAGCATATTGAGAAATACAAAGGACTGATTAAATGCCGTGTTCTACCCCCGCAAGATTTATGGATGCCTGTCTTACCCATACACTGTAATAGCAAAATGGTGTTTACGCTATGCCGTACCTGTGCTGAGAAGGATATGGATTATTGTACACATTCCCCGTATGAACGATTCTTGTATGGCACATGGACTCATGTTGAATTGGCTAAAGCTATTGCTTTAGGCTATCAAGTATCAAAAGTGTATCATGTATGGCACTGGGATGAATGGAGTACGGACGTCTATCGGCAATACATTGACAAATACTTGAAAATGAAACAAGAGGCTAGTGGATATCCTCCAGGGGTGGATACGGAAGAGGCTCAAGATAAATTTAAACAAGATTATTTTGAAGCAGAAGGAATTCGTTTGCAACAGGTGGAGAAAAATCCAGGAAAACGAGCTTTTGCCAAAACCATGCTGAATTGTCTCTGGGGTAAAAATGCTCAAACTAACCTCTTGCCTAAAACAGAGTATGTTCATCGATTGGACCAGTTCTACGGAATACTGAACGATCCTAAAAAGTCTGTGAAATATGCAGAGTGTTTTGATCATGATGAATTCATGTTAATGAATTATACTGATGAATCGGACAAAGCAGACCCTCATTCATCAGCCAATCCTGTGGTGGCTTCATTTGTGACGGCTTATGCTCGATTAGAACTGTACAAAGTGCTTGAACCTCTAGGAAAGAGAGTACTGTATTTTGACACAGACAGTTGTATGTACATTCATGACCCTGATGGCTATAATGTTCCTATTATCTCCAGTCGATTGGGAAAATGGACAGATGAGGTACCAAAGGGTCGTATTGTGAGATATGTCGCTTTAGGTCCAAAGAACTATGGCTATGAATACATTGAAAACGGTGAACTCCATCAAAAATGCAAAGTGAAAGGCATTACGTTAGACTACAATGCCACTCAACAAGTGAATTTCAATACGATGGTGGATTGTGTGAAAGACAGACATCATTATTCGACCGTAGTTGAATATGCTTCTCGGATTAAACGTCATAAGGACAGAACCGTGACCAGTGAGAAACAAGTCAAAACATTTCGTTCGGTGTATACCAAACGTATTGTGGTCGAAAATCATATGACTGTGCCTTATGGTTATCTACATGACTGACCTTGACCTTTTAGGATACCTTTTGGCCTAGAACAAGTCATCTAAAAGTCATTATTCATAAAGACATGGATTGGATACCCTTACTACCGATAGAGCTGAGACTTAAAATTTATCGTTATGTCATATGGGCTAACGCTAAAACATGGAAGATGGAGTTAGTGCACACATGGGCTACTCATAATGCTATACATAGCTTACAACATACAAATCATCGACGGATAGAGAGACTGTTGAAGGATGTAGGTGATCGCCAGGACTTGTCATTCAACCAAAAATTACCTATTCTACGAAAACTGAATGTGGTACAACAAAGCTTAGATCGTATGTTATCTACGACATGGGATTTTTTAATCCACGATGCTAATTTGAGCGACGTATCTGCCTTAGCTAACAATTTTCGTTCTACCCCCAATGTGATATGGTTCAGTATGGCTGAAGAGGACAATGGGAGATCTCACCCCGGATGGCGTCAGTATTCACAGTTTAAAATACGTGGTATCATGGTATTTAAGAGACAGGTACCGTTCACTCATGTTATTCATATTCTACAGTATCGTGCCGTGTTCTATAAATTAAGGCACCGCTTAAGAGAAGTCAAAGACGAGATTGAAGCCGTTCATGCGAAACGACCTAGAATAGTGATTTGTTCAGGAAATATTCAATTATGGTTAAACCATCTAGACGATTTATAAGTTTATATTACATTTTGGATTTTGAGCTGTATACGGATACGTTATACAGTATTGTACAAGATGACCTTGTCAAGGTCAAGGACATTCGCGCGTGGATTCTGAACCCTCACACGTTTGAACTATTTAGACAGATGATTCGTGATGCTATGATCAGTGCACACTTAGACTTGAAAGCTATCCATCGAGACGATTGGAATACTTATGTATGTAACGATAGAGTGATTCACACGATTCAAGAATGGAACAGTTTGATATTATGAACCATACCCTGTTGAGAAAAGCATTGGTATTTGCTTATCGTATGAAGATACCTGAAGGTCATCATTCTCTGGAATGGATTCGACAACAGTTGAGTACACCAGACATGTTTGAAGAAATGAAACATGGACTTCATGTGATGAATTCATTTTATAAACAATCAGTACCCATGGACTTGAGTGAAACGGATTGGTTCAAACAGGTGGTGAACAATGACTCTGTGTTAACATTTCTAAGTCAATTTGGACATTCAGAATGTGTGTTTGAATTTTCTGACAAACTGTTGTTACCCTTACATGACATGTGTTGTTCTTGTTGTGATTATTCTTGTACTCATACATAAATTTGTTACACAAATAAATAAAATGTTTTTCTTCCAATAGAGTTAGTTGTGATTTTCACGTCATGGAGTCCAGTTTACTTTTTAAGCATCCTTGCAATATGTTTATCGCAGGCCCTAGTGGCTCTGGTAAAACACAATTTGTAAAAAAGGTATTGGAATACAAATCAGATTTGTTTCAAGTAGTACCAGAGCGTATTGTATGGTGTTACAAAGAATGGCAAGTAGCCTATGCACAGTTACAAGAACAAGAACCTAGTATTCGGTTCATACAGGGGATACCTGACGAGGATGAAGAGATAGTAGAGGATACATCCATTCCTCATTTAATTATATTTGATGACATGCTTGGTGATAAAGATGAAGAGAAAATCAAATTATGGTTTACACGAAAAGGTCACCATCGTAATGCTAGTGTGATCTACATTACACAAAACATGTTTCAACAATCGAAAGCCAGTCGTACCCTGAGTTTAAATGCACATTACATGATCTTATTTCAAAACACAAGAGATAAAGGACAAATCAAAGTGTTGGCGAATCAAATTCAATTGCCACACTTGTTACCCGCTTATCAAGATGCTATCTCTACACCTCATGGGTATTTAGTGATTGACTTTCACCCTCAAACACCAGACAGTTATCGGTTAAGAACAGATATTTTTCATCACTGGATCACTGGAGAAAAACGTGGGCCAGTTGTGTATATATAAACATCGTTTACTCATATAAGATCATTCAGTCATCATGTCAGCCACAGCCATAGCTCAATCGTTAGAACATTTGGGTCAGGAACGAGACCCTACTGTACGGGAGCAAATGCTAAGGTCTGGATTAAAAGAAATGCTCAAGTGGTTCACCTTAGCAGCAAAGGTGATTTTAAAAAAGAAAATTGTGCTACCTAAACAAACACAAAACTTTATGCAAAAACATCAGCATGAATTAGAGCAGCTGGGAGATGATCAAGTGGACATGGATACTAAACGTCAACTCATATTGAAACCAGGAGGAGGTGGATTTCTTGGTGGAGTCATGATACGAAGTTTACTCCGATGGAATGGTCAAAAGACGATTCGTAAATTTGTAAAATCTCCAGCTAAAAAAGCCAGAAAAGCACCTGCTAGAAAACCTAGAAAATCTCCAGCTAAAAGAAAAGCACCAGCCAGAAAACCTAGAAAAGTAGTCAGAAAATCGCCTGCCAAGATCAATGAACGTTTTATTACTCTCCGTCGTCGAAAGCAAACCACTTCAACACCCTCTATGGCTGTAACTCCAATCAGTAAGTTACAATGGTCTCCTATCAGTCCTGTGAGTAGTTTGAGCTTTAGCTCATCTAGAAATTCATCTAAAAGCTCATCTCAAAATTCTTCTAGAAGTGGATCAAACAGTTTTAGCACATCTAGAAGTTTATCTAAAAGTTTAAGAAGTTCATCTAGAAGTTTATCTAGAAGTGGACCAAGCAGTTCATCTAGAAGTTCAAGAAGTTTATCAAGAAGTGGACCAAGTAGTTTGAGTTCTTCAAGAAGTTATTCAAGCAGTGGGCCAAGCAGTTTATCTAGAAGTGGACCAAGCAGTTATTCAAGCAGTTCGCCAAGTAGTTATTCAAGCAGTGGGCCAAGTAGCTTGAGTTCTTCAAGAAATTCATCTAGGAGTTCATCCAGTAGATCATCTCACAGTTTGAGATCATCTCCCAGTTCAAGAAGTTCACCAGACACTCCATTGTGCCGTTTTTCACCCCTATCCTTGTCTACCTTATCAAGACAGGCTGTCTTGAAACCCCTTTTGAGACATCGTATTCACCTGATGAGACAGGGCCCTATGAATCCAGCTTCAAGACAAGCCTTTGATGCTTTAGTATAAAAGCTGTGAAGAAATAAAAACAGGTATTATTTGACATAATGGCACCAAAGAGACCACTCCTGCATAAATACGGACATCTGGTTTTGAGTTTAACTCAAGCCCCAGATGGGTTAAGAAGAAAGATGATACATGGAGCATCTAAAGAAATGATTCAATGTGTGGCAGAATGCTGTCAGAATGTTTTAAAAGGCAATGTTGCCTTATCCCCCTCTCAAAAGCAAAGGTTGAAGTCCAAGCGTCAACATCTCCGCACTTTAGCAGATAAAAGAGTATCCATTCAAAAAAAGAAACGTGTGTTGAATCAAAAAGGAGGATTATTTCCATTACTGGCTCTTGCTCCAATCATTGCTAAAGCTGTTGCTGCAGGAGCACTCAGTGGAGGTGTTGCCACACTGGTGAAAAAGCTATGAAGAAAATGGCTATTGTCCCATTCAAAATGCTAGAAGAGATGAATCGATGGAAAACAGAACAACGACCACGTTTACCTCCTCCCCCGCAAGTCAGTCAAACATCCGATTTACAGAAACAAATGGGAGACGTATTACAAAATGAATCGTTGTCTGAATCAGAAAAAGCACAACACTATGGGCAAGTCTTGCAAAAGTTTCAACTGTCTCATCAAAAAGCACGTGAACCGGCTACTCTGGCTGCACCAGTTGCACCGGCTGCACCGGTTGTTCCAGCTGCTCAAGGTGCACAAGGGGCACAAGCGGCTCCTGCTACATTGACGGATCGGATTCTTGAAAGTGTTCCTACTACCATGCGTCGAAAAACTCAGCTTTTATTACACTTTCTACAAAATCATCCCCACATGTCATGGAATGATCATGGGATGTTGGAATACCATGGAAAACCAATACAAGGATCCAACATTATTGATTTGGTCAATGATGTCATACGTCATAGAAAAGGGTCGGAGCCTAGAGGATGGGAACAGTTTTCTAGTGGACTAAGAGATGTCAATGTACCACAAGAAGTGATAGGAAATAAACGGAGATGGTCATGGATGCAAAAAGCAGACGATTCGGAGGAAGATGATGAATTTGATAGTTTTGTTGAGTCTCGTTCACCTATAAGTAAACGGATGAAAGCAGAACCTATAAGTAAACCTGTCAAACAGATGAAAGCAGAACCTAAGTGGGAAGCCTACTAGACAACATGAACAAAAAGGTAGACAGTCTGTTACATCAGATTTATTATGATCCCCATCATCCGGCTGGTTTTGGTGGGGTAGAACGTCTTACTACAGCAGCTCGAACTCAACTGAAATCCATTACGCCAAGTCAAGTACGATCCTGGTTGAAGGGACAAAAGACCTATACCCTGCACAAACCTATCCGTAGGGCATTCTCGAGACGGAAAACAATTGTGGGTGGTATTGATCATCAATGGCAAGCTGATTTGGCAGACATGCAATCCCTGGCTCAGTACAACACCCCTTATCGATATTTGTTGTGTGTCATTGACGTGTTTTCAAAATATGCTTGGGTCGTTCCCCTCAAGGATAAAACGGGGCTCACATTGGTGGAAGCGTTTCGCTCTATTCTTAAAACGAGACAACCTAAAGCGTTGCAAACCGATAAAGGAACAGAATTCAAGAATCAAAGGTTTCAACAGTTTTTAGACAAAGTAGGGATTCATTATTTTACGACTGAAAACCCAGAAACTAAGGCTAGTGTGGTGGAACGTTTTCAACGAACATTAAAATCACGCATGTGGAAATACTTTACGCATCATAAAACACGAAGGTATATTCAGGTATTGCCTGATCTCGTGCATGCCTATAATCATCGTGTTCATCGTAGTATACAAATGGCACCCGTATCCGTGAATGAGAATAACGAATCTCAAGTGGCCTTGACCTTGTATGGAAAATCAAGAAAAAAAGCGTCGACGACCCTTCATGTGGGAGATATTGTTCGTATCAATAAAACAAAACGTACATTTGATAAAGGTTATCTACCCAACTGGACCACTGAACTGTTTAAAGTGATCCAAGTCAAAAAGACCTCTCCTGCTACTGTGAAATTGACTGATTTAGACGGAGAACCCATACTGGGTTCGTTTTATTTCTCTGAAGTACAGGTTATAAAAGATGATGCTATCTATGAAATTGAATCAGTGCTCGCCCATCGCCAGAGTAAGGTAGACGGAAGACGAGAAATTAAAGTGCATTGGAAAGGCTATCCTTCGAAATTTGACAGTTGGATTCCCGAATCCCATCTCGTTTGAAGTTTGTTAATAAATACATCATGTCTCAAACTGATACGGCCAGTGTGGTAGTGACTGCCTCAGAGCAAGCCAAATTGTGTGAACCCAAAAATAAGGTCACTTTTTTGTCACAAATTGTAGTGGTATTTATTATTATTACCGTATCGCTATTTAATTTGTGTTTTCAACGACCCGATCGAGAATTGTGGCTTCTGCCTTTAAGTAGTTCTCTAGGTTATATTCTACCGAATCCCTCCTTGAAATTCAATAAACCTAAATCAACATGAGTTCGTTTTACATCACACTCATGAGTGATAGCTCTATGGATTTATTCCCAGACAATACGCAATGTTGTTTTCGTACCAAACTGTCAAAACCCATCCATCTCAATAAACAAGACTGGGAAATTGCCTTAGTGGAAATGATTGTTCCTAGTCAGGTCATTAATGTCACTGAAGAAGAGCGACATTTCTGCATTGTCACACACGATCCTGTCCTGGGTAAGGCCTTTGAATCCTTAATTTCCTATTGTACTCTCCCCAATAAAGAAGAAAAAGGTGTACGACTTTGTATTCCTGTAGGAACTTATGTCACACCACAACATTTGATCGAGACGATTGACTTTACCATTAAAGATAATCTGGGTAAAATATTTAGACAGAAAGGCCTTCGATTTACCATGGGTTTTTCAGGACAAAGTAAACGCGCAAAACTGGACAGTTCAGATAGTCTAGGCATTCAGTTTCATCCCCACATGTTTATTAAACTGGGTGGAGCCCCTGATAGTTCTCCTACCATCTTTTTTAAAGACACTCCGGAACCGTTTCCTCATGGCGTAGATATTAACATGGGTCATAATCATTTGTTTGTTTATTCCGACCTCGCGTCTTATACCTATTTGGGAAACATAGAAGCCCCCATCTTACGTGTAGCTCCATTTGATCCGAGAACGAAAGCAGGAACTAACCCCCATATTCATTTCGAGTTCTTGAATTTACACTATGTACCACTGGCTAAAGCCGACTTTGACACCATCACTATCCATATAAGGGGTGACACTGGCCAGTCTATTCAGTTTATTCATGGGAAGTCTATGGTGAAACTACACCTACGTCAAAGACAATGATACCTACTTACCAAGGTCAACCTCGACAATATGGACACGGACTTGGATCCATGTTTAAGAAAGCCATGAAAAGAATCATGCCTTTACTGAATCCATTTGTGAAATCTGGAGTACACACCTTGAAAAAAGAAGGACTCCAGCAAGGAAAAGCCGCTATTAAAGATATCTTGACAGGATCAAACGCTAAACAAGTAATACGAAAACGTGGAGCCTCTGTGTTAAAAGATGTGGGTGAATCCTTGCTACGTGCTGTGGCCAGCCCTAAAAGACGTATAAAGAGCAAACCAGTCAAGAAAAGACCTCATTCGAAACTTCATCATCGCCGAGTTAAGCAGGCCAGACCTCTTGATATTTTCGATTAATCATGATGCAACACGGTTCCTGTGAATGTAGTAAGACAGAGTTGGATGTGTCTGTTGTGCCACCTACCATGACAGCCATGCAAGAAGGTCAATGGACTGAGCATTATCCCATTTCTGCCCTGGACAATAATGCTCCGATTGAATTTGTGATTCCTGCACAGACAGAAAAATGGACAGATCTGAATCAATCTTACCTGTACCTAAAACTCAAAATTATACAGGCAGATGGTACAGACCTAGCGGCCGACAGTGAAATTGCTACCGTCAACAATTTCTTTCACAGCATGTTCTCAAGCATTGATGTGTACCTGAATAATAAACTGATCACCAGCAATGCGGACACGTATGCCTATCGGGCATACATAGAAAATTTACTCTCCTTCACCTCAGGCTGTAAAGACACTCAGCTTCAGGCGTTAGAGTTATGGGGTGAAGACACCCCTGGTCATATGAACACCCACGTACATGACGGGGATAACAAGGGCTATATTGAGAGGCGTGCTCGTGTCCATCAAAGTCGTGTGGTGGAACTATGTGGACGACTTCATTTGGATCTAATGATGCAAGATAAATATTTACCCAATGGTATGGAAATACGCTTAAGACTAAACAAAGCGTCACCCCAATTCTGTCTCATGGGTGCCGCACCGGCTAAAATCAAGTTTCTAGAAGCAGGATTCAATGTAAGAACAGTAGATTTACTGCCAGTGGTAGCCAATCAACTCAATCAACAGATTGCTCAACATAACATGAAAATCCCCATCCGACGAACTGAAGTAAAAACATTTACGATTCCTAACGGTCAACGATCCAAGATTGAAGATCATTTATTTCAAGGTCAATTGCCAAAACGACTTATCATCGGTATGGTAAGAAATGGAGACATGAATGGAGACATGGCTACCAACCCCTTTGATTTCCGTCATTTTACACTGAATCATCTGGAAGTCAGCATTGACGGAAAAAGTATTCATAACAAAGCGTTTCAACCCAATTTTGAAACGGGAGAAGTTCTAAGATCCTACATGTCACTCTATCAAGCGACAGGAGCTCTTGGTCTCAATCGTTCATTTGGATTGAGCATGAATGATTATCGGAACGGATACACACTGTGGGGGTTGGACTTGACAGCAGATCAAGGTTGCGAGGAAGGTCAACTCCATCCTATAAAAACGGGCAATCTGAGATTGGAATTTCACTTTGGAACAGCACTTGAACAAGCCATCAACGTGATTGTATTTGCGGAATACGACAATCAAATTGAAATCAATCAATTCAGAGAAGTGCTTCTAGATTATTAAGATGGAAGACATGGATATTGAACACCTGGAAAAAGGACAAGATTACGAAATGAAGTTATTGGCGTATCCTTGTTGTACAAGTTCAAAGACGGACTTTTTACAAGAGTGCTTGAATCATCACGTCACAGAAGCACTCCAATCTTTAATTTATAATCAAGTGCATAAAGACTGTTATGGTTGTCGAGTGAATCATCCTAGTCAAGTACAACATGTACTCTGCTTATACACGAATACGGAAGAGTGGACAGAACTTTACATTCAAAAAGCGATTCAACGTTTGGACGTGTTCAAGGTCATGGAAAAGTGGTATCCTGAATTAGTGACCTTGACCGATAGTGAAAAAGGAGACGCGTGTCGATTATGGATTCAGTTTAAAGAAGAACTCACTCAGAATCAGTTCATAGATCAGTGGATCAGTGTTTGGGCTGAACGTGTCAACAGAAATTGGCATTATGGAGACGAATGAACTACAATACCTATTAGATCATTCACCGTTATTAAAACCACTACGTGCACGTGTTTGTGCTAAAGATCAATTACCTTCAGAGAAACCACATGACGTGAAAGCCTATATTGTGAATACCCACAACGGGAATCAACCTGGAGAACACTGGGTGGCTCTTTATTTAAAAGACAATAAAGCAGTGTACTTTGATTCCTATGGATTACCTCCTTTCGAAGAGATTCTATCCTTTGTGAAAAAACATGCCAGCAAAACTTATCTGTGGAATGCCATGAGAATACAAGGCGATATGTTACCGGTGTGTGGTGTGTATTGTCTATTCGCTTTGGATTTTATCTCACGTGAATGTGACTTGAACCAGATACTGTTAACCCGATTCAAACCGGACATGTATGGAAAAAATGACACTTATGTGACGCATTGGTTTCAACAATATTATGGTACTTATTACATGCATGCTCAATATGTGAACAAGTGTGGACAAAAGTGTTGTGCTCAACGTAACTCTAGACCAGAAGGTCACAGACGTTTGTATCATAGTATCATACATAGAAATACAACTCTTTATGGTGATCATTAAATGTAAACAATGTTACTGTTTCATGTTACTGTTTCTTGTTACAAAAATAAAAGTTTAGAAAACTGAAACTAGGTGTCTGTTGTCTTTTTTCTAAGTTCATAAAAATCAAGCTCCGCACATGCATCGGCGCGTGACGCCATCCAACCCTAGGGTGACGTCATCCAAGCAATATGACGTCATCCAACCACGAGAGTGGGTGGCGTAGTAAAATACTCCGTCTTACAATGCCTCATTTCATTCTGAGAACTCAAACACTCAAGATGGAGGCTTTATTCAATGAACTCAAAACAGCAAAACAACTGACTGAAAAACAGAGCAGGGTATGGCGTTCAATCAGTCGCTTAGCGGCTAGCATTGTTAGAAAAAGGGAACGTGATCTTCAAACCATTGGTGAGACTTTGAATACCATTGAATCCAATCGATTTCATCATAGAGAAGAATTATCTCAAATGCGAGAGCAATTTCGAGATCAAGTCAGAGAAAGACAGCGAGATGCTCGGGAACGAACGGCGAATAGACAACGGGAACAACAACAAGAAGAAGAGCATTGGCGTATCATCACTACCGCTCAAGTTGAGTACACGGAACAACCACCAGTACCAGAACAGGAATGGTCCTGTGGGGATCTAACATGCAGGCTCTGCTATCCCCCACCAGACTGCAAATGTGAACTATGTACCCAACCAGATCAGTCAGCAAACACGGTTTAAAAAACCACCAACGGTCCTTTTCAGGACCACCAACGGCCCTTTTCAGGGCCACCATGTCTTTTCGAAAGAAAATTCTCTCATTGTCTAAGTCTATACACACACAGAACATTCCTAAAATTATTTTGAAATATTGATTTCCAATTTGTCCTGTCACAATTTTGTTTACTTCTGGTACCGACCTTATGGTACCAGAAGGCATTGGTACCAGAAGGCATTGGTACCAGGGTACCGCCGGTTACTACTGGTGCATTAGCAAGTCGTAGTGCGCAAAATTCAATCATTCTTGTTATTTTTCATCTAAGATGCCAAATTGTTGTTCGGGACATGGTAATGACCTCAACACAACGGAGATTTAATTGTGCATGACATTGTATAAAGAAGCAGAAAAAATGTTATTGTGTTATTTTTTATTATTATACATGTACTCAGTATTTTATATGTAACAGCATGCACGTGACTATACTTTATCTGAAATTGTATAGTTTCGTTTATTTGATGCTATTTAGTGCTATAAGGTATGGCCATGTAACACTTCTTGGTAGGGATTTATATGTAACAAGGTATTTATACATGTTAAATTCTTCTTGTACGGATTATTGAAGACTTTGTGATACTCCCTAATTTGTATCAATTTGTACATTGATGACAACCATATTTGGCGAACTTATATTACGATTTCGATTAAGTAGCCAATATGAACTGCGATATCAGAGTATTGCCACATATTTAAACTGTCTGAGTTATATCGGTTTGGTATTATATATGTATATGTTTGTAACAATATATTGACATGTGATGAAGTCTTTTGGTTGGTACATACAGCTATTTATGACTTTGTAATACTGTCTAATTTGCTTTGAATTGTACATCAAATCATATGGCGAACTTAAATTTCGATTTATTTCGCTTAAGACCGCCAAATATGAATTTGACTTTTTGTAAGTCCATCTTCTGCGTTTGGTCAGTATGGAAAATATTCTGTCTTGAATGATATTGAACATCTCATACATATGAGTTCAAAATAAGTGTCCCCCTATTTTACTTCAGTCGACTATTATATATATTATACGAACATAGTAATATGTTATACTTTTATGAATGTTATATCTGTATATCGTATACAGTCAACATCAGCTAACATCGTATACGGTGCACATCAGCTAACATCGTATACAGTGCACATCAGCTAACATCGTATATAGTGCACATCAGCTAACATCGTATACAGTGCACATCAGCTCACATCGTATACAGTGTACATCAGCTAACATCGTTTACAGTGCACATCAGATAACAACAACCACAGTCAACATCAACTAACATCGTATACAGTCAACATCAGATAACATCGTATACAGTCTGCAGCAGCTAACATCGTATGCAGTCAACATCAGCTAACAACGTATACAGTCTATATAAGATAACGACAATTACAAGCAACACCAGATAACAACAACTACAGTCAACATCGAAGAACATCTACTACAATCAACATCAGCTACAGTGAGCATCAGATAACATCGTCTACATTCTACATCAGCTAACATCGTACAAAGTCAACATCAGATAATATTAACTGCAGTCTACATCAGATAACAACAACTACAGTCTACATCAGCTAACATCGTATACAGTGCACATCAGCAAACATCGTATACAGTCAACATCAGCTAACAACAACTACAGACTACATCAGCTAACATCGTATACAGTCTACATAAGACACCAACAACTACAGTCTACACCAGCTAACATCGTATACAGTCAACATCAGATAACATCGTATACAGTCAACATCAATTAACATCGTATACAGTGCATATCAGCTAACATCGTATACAGTGCACATCAGCTAACATGGTATACAGTCTACATCAGCTAACGTGGTATACAGTCAACATCAACTAACATCGTATACAGTGCACATCAGCTAACATGGTATACAGTCTACATCAGCTAACATGGTATACAGTAAGCATCAGCTAACATCGTACACATTCAACATCAGCTAACATAGTATACAGTCAACATCACTTAACATCGCATACAGCCTACATCAGCTAACATCGTATACAGTCTACAGCAGCTAACATCGTATGCAGTCAACATCAGCTAACATCGTATACAGTGCACATCAGCTAACATCGTATACAGTCAACATCAGCTAACATCGCATACAGTCAACATCAGCTAATATCGTATACAGTGCACATCAGTTAACATCGTATACAGTCAACACCAGCTAACATCGTATACAGTCTACATAAGATAACATCGTATACAGTCTACATCAGCTAACATCGTATACAGTGCACATCAGCTAACATCGTACACAGTCAACATCAGCTAACATCGTACACAGTCAACATCAGCTAACATCGTGTACAGCCAAAATCAGCTAACATCGTATACATTCAACATAAGCTAACATCGGATACAGTCAACATCAGCTAACATCGTGTACAGCCAAAATCAGCTAATATCGTATACAGTGCACATCAGCTAACATCGTATACATTAAACATCAGCTAACATCGTATACAGTCAACATCAGCTAACATCGTATACAGCCAAGATCAGCTAACATCGTATACATTCAACATAAGCTAACATCGGATACAGTCTACATCAGCTAACATCGTATACAGTCATTATCAGCTAACATCGAATACAGTGCACATCAGCTAACATCGTATACAGTGCACATCAACTAACATCGTATACAGTCAACATCAGCTAACATCGTATACAGTCTACATCAGATAACAACAATTACAATCAACACCAGATAACAACAACTACAGGATCAGATAACATCATCTGCATACTACATCAGATAATACCAACTGCTGTCTGCAACAGATAACAACATCTACAGACAATTTCAGATTACATCATCTACAGTCAACATCAGATTACATGAACTACAGTCTACATCAGCAAACATCAACTACTGTTAACATCAGATAGCATCAACTGCACTTTACATCAGATAACATCAACTACCGTCCACATCAGATAACATCAACTACAATCTACATCAGATAACATTAACTACCGTGCACATAATAATTTATAATATCAACTACAGTCTACATCAAATAACATCAACTAAAATCTACATCAGCAAACATCAACTACTGTCAACATCAGATATCATCAACTACAGTCTATTTAAAATAACATCAACTGCAATCTACATCAGATAACATCAACTACTGTCAACATCAGATAACATCAACTACAATCTACATCGGAGAACATCAACTACCGTCCGCATCATTATTTATAACATCAATTACACTCAACATCAAATAACACCAACTATAATCTACATCAGGTAACATCATCTACAGTCAACATCAGATAGCATCAACTACAGTCAACATCAGATTGCATCAACTACAGCGAACATCAGACATCAATAACTACCGTCAACATCAGAAAACATAAATTTTACAGTCAGCATTAAATAATAATTATCATCATCAATACAGTCAACATCAAACAACATCGTCCACAGTCAACATCAGACAACATTATCGTCAATGTTCAGTCAACATCAGATAACATCAACTACACTCAACATCAGGTAACAGTAACACCAACCACAGTCAACATCAGATAACATCGTGTACATACAGCAAACATCAGATAACATTGTCTACATTCAACATAAGATAGTATCAGCTACGGTCAACATCAGATAAGATCGTATACATACAACCGACATCAGAAAACATCGTTTACCGTCAACATCGGATATCATCAGTTACAGTCATCATCAGATATCATCAGCTACAGTCAACATCAGATAACGTCGTCTACATACAGCCAACATAAGATAACACCTTCTACAGTCAACATCAGATAACATCGTCTACAGTAAACACCCGATAACATCAAATACAGTCAACATCAAAGAACAACACATACAGTCAACATCAGGAAAAAAAACAACATCAGTCGACATCACAACACCAACTCAGTCAACGTCTAATAGGATCTGTAGACATACTATTTGATAACGTATCATCTTTCATATTGTTCGTCAATTTCAATGGGTAATGATGGTCCTATGTACAGCGTCTTGATTTTGTCTTTCTTATCGCAATTTGTTTTTTTTAACAGGTTGACCACCTGAAAATCCTCAGAAAACATCGACACTTTCTGGTCTGGACATAGAAATGGTCAAGTAATTTTGTGAACCTCAGTTCGGAGAAAGAATTAGAAAAAGCATAACTTAAGGAATGTGAAAAAAATCCACACGACTGTATGTTTTGTGATTCACATCAGTGTAAAGTCGCCGACCTGGAAACATTTATTGATACAAACTCAGTAGTTGCAATTCACAAAGTCCCTGACATTAGAGTACACGATCATACCAAATGTCAAAAGATGATACACACTGAATCTGATCAAAATATAGACGGTTTTTAGACCCTCAAACCCGTAGATAAGTGTTTTACTCAGAATGCTTATTACGAGTCATCCAATGAAACGACTGTCGTTGGAGTATAATGTGATCTTATTTCCCATATATCTCTAACATGAATAAATATGGAACACAGACGGACATATCAAATAATCAACACCAAAATACCAATTCGTTCTACCCGTCGGGCTGAAATCAAAAGATAATAATTATTAATTGGCATTTAACTGGCTCAAATGGAATACCAGTGAAAATATCAACCCGTAGCGAGGTTGAAGACCTCGAAGATGAAGATGAAGACCCAGAATGAGACGGTTGTATAATGCAAACAATGCAGCTGATGATGAACATCGTTTAAATCGGAACAGGTTTGAAACACTGAATAAGTATGAACCAAATTAATAAACCAACTGTCAAAATGACCTAAAAACTTGAGATTATTTGTGATTATGTCTATAGGCTGTAACTTATCAACGCAATGTAACATATTTTATGACAAGTTATGGTTATTTATGTGACACAATAACCAAATGTAATATTGACTTTGTTGGAATATTCGATCATGATATGTACATTCTCAACTCAATTCATAGTAATTGTAAAGCATACAGTGTATCTGACAGATCATTGTCTTTTCCAAGTAATAGACACGTAAGTAAAGGTGGTGTAGCCATTATATGGCATATTAAACATAGCTATTATATCACTCCAGTATCTATTGGTGATGATCGCATAATAGGTATAAAGTATCATTATGCCAAAAATCAATTCATGTTTTTATTTCAGGTTTATCTTCCCTGCATTAACCATTCGATTTATGTCTTTAAGGATTATATTGATATATTGTACAATCTATGGTGTCAATATTGTGAACATGATTTTTATGGGAGTTTTCAACTCCTACCAGTAATCCGACTACCAAGAAAAAAATAGCAAATCTCACCTCAGTACAAATTATTGATGATCATGTATTGAATGTCTCAAGACATCGACCTATTAGATGCTGCCTAAACATGTACACTGACCTTATCAATAAGGAAATTGTGATAGACCAGACCTCAATTAATTGGAATAAAGTGAGCGGCAGAGAAGACCGAGTGTTTCATTATGTGATTGATAATGATAATGAACTGAAGACCATGATCAACCTTTCACTTAATATTACAGTCGACATTGATATATACTATAAAACATTTTACGATATCTTACAAACGGTTCATCAAAAGCTATTTGTAAGCGCACATATAAACATTTTCACAAGCCTTGATGGTACGTGTAATGAACTCACACAACTAAACAGAGAGCTCAAACGCCTACGTCGTGTTTGGGGTACTTGTTACCGACCACGTGAATACAATCATTTTGCGTATGCCGACTACAAGCTTGCAAAGCGCAAATTTAGAAGTTGCAAACTACTTGAAGAACAAGATGACGATATTGACAACTCGGTCGACATAGATATCAACAGATTTTAATCTACATTCAATAAAAGATGAAACAATTCATATAATAATAAACAGGGATGAGAAATGATATTTAATAATGTTACACATAGAGATACAGCATCCAATTACTAACCAGTGGAAACTCTGCTCTGAGCGGCTACTCAACAAACAAATGATTCGTTTGATAACAATTGGAAACAAAAGGTAGATCTCATGAAATAGTGACAATAGACGAGATTTTACGTTCTACTTTAAAATGTAAGCGAGGTAAAAGCTGCGGAGCGGACAACGTAATACTATATTATAAACATATGATATTTGGTAACGATTTAGTATCGGTATCGTGTACTCTGTACCTTATATATTTGTATGTTAAATTATGGCTACGTGCTTTCTGAAATAAACAAACTGTTCACAAGGGTCAGAAAAAAACGTAAATACGAACCGAATAATTATACAGCTATATCGCTGTCGTCTTGTATCCTAAAATTGTTTCAAAATATTTTACTTGACAAGATAGAATCTCACATTTTGAATGACCTGGACACTCAGCAAAGAGGATTTTAAAAGGAGTTAGGATGTATCATGTCTTCATTTTTACTTTAAAAAAGTATTCTTTTCTGCATAGAAAACAAAAGTAAAGTGTTTGTAGCGTTCCTGGATGCACGACAACCGTACGATCGGGTTCGGCATAATGACCTTATGTATAAAATCTTAGTTAGCTACATCGATGTGTCATATATTACCGAATAATCAACCACATGCATTCTACAATGACAAGTCGAGTAATGAACCAACATTGTACCTTTGATTGGTTCCCAATTTTACCGGGTACCAGACAGGGTGGCGTTGCCTCCCCGGTACTTTATTTACTGTATATTAATGAACTGGTAAATACCATACAGTATATCAAGTCTTACTGTAGCAGACAACACGTTGTTAATTTCGTATTCTAAAATGGACTCCAAAAATGCTAGACATCTGCGATGAGTACTTTACTAGTAATAAATGGCGATACTTGTATAACGCTGCAAAAGGTTCAATTATTGTTTTTAATGAAACTTTGAATGACTATAACGAAAGGGAAAAAATATAGTATCTTGGTGACAATCTTATACTTGAAAATGACAAATATACTCACTTGGGAGTCTGCATTGACAAGTACATGTGTAACACCGACAAACTCAACGAGTCAAGTAGAAAACTTTGATGCACATTATTAAGTATCGTGTGCATTTTTTTATTATCAGTTGGAACTAATTGGAGAAGTGTTTACAAAAATGTATTATTGCCAAAATCTTTACATATAGGTGCGTGCTATGGAGTAATATTTCATCTCAAGTATGGTGACTTTGGAACGCGCGCTTCGTTACTGTGTTAAACTGATGCAAGAAGACAAGATTTACAGACAACGAATTTTACTCGCCTTGCTCGGTTTATCATCTATTGAAACTGAAATAAATTACCAGAAACTACAATTCTTGGGACAAATGTGTCCTACTGCAATATTTAGCGAAGAAGATATTTGTAAATTGATTATTTCATTATATAAACGATGAGCGACAAGTGCTTGGTTTCGCGCCGGATATTCTCCGAATTCTAACCATTTACAATTTGCAAGACTACTTAACATTATTTGCACAAACTGATCAATTTCCATCAAAATATCAGTGGAAATATATTTTAGCGAGAGTTGTTTTTTAAAAAAATGATCTATAAGATTTCACAGTGAAAAATGAATCGGAGAAGAATAGTTAATGAATACGAACTCTCCGAATACATTTTAATATCTAATTAGCGTATTTTGTTTTCTTTTTTATCATGAAAAATATGTTTTATGGCTACTAGTATTAAACGCACTTTCGATCGGTGAAAGAGAAATGCCCAAAACGTTAACGGTGTCAGCTTTAAACTGAAAGTTTTAAAAATATCAGATTGTCACCAAGTTATAACATCAGCGATACGCACATACGCGCGTGCGTAACGTTTATTTGAAAAGTGAACAATATAAATATGCCATCTGAGTTGAAAGCTGCTATTATGTCTAATAATCGTTATTCACGGTGTTTGAAATAAAATGCAGGATTCAAATAAATAATATTTGACAGTGCTTCTAATCTAATACAACTGAAACTTTACAATTTGAGTTCTAATTTAAACTAGAAACCGACTGACTGAAACGATTGCCCGTCACCGAGAGCTAAGTAAAAAAAGGGACCAAAATTCCTGGGAAGATGTTAAAATATGAAACCAATCCTTGAAATATTTCTTGAGCTATTTCTCGGAAACCAAACTTTGAACGGACAGACATTCTCATGAGAGGTATCTTATGGGGCGCACCCTTTGATCTTTTCGGGTTTTTTATCCCCACAAGTAGAACCCAACAAGTCGAAATTATCCCCACAATTCCAGTGTGTATGTACCAACCCTAATCACTCTTTCCTGTGCGCATAAAATTCATTTATAGCTGGCTACGCACCTGAACATAAAACTGAATTTATTTTTCCATTTTTTATGAATATCTTGTACATCGCACTCAACAGTCTTAACATAAAAGACTGACTCGTAATAATAATGCACGTCTTCTTATTTCTAAGAAAGCCGGAGCTAAATGCTGTAATCAGTATGTTAGATCATGCTCTAACGTTTTACTCACATGGAGAAAAGCATATATCTCTTCATTGTGATAACTGTGGAGGTAAGTAAGCCACTGTGTCTACATTACTGTTTGATGGTGTTATGTGATACAATTTGATTAATGTCCGACTTTCTTTGCTACCAGGGGACCATGAAATCACTCATTTGTCAAATGTTCATAAATCAGTATTTTTACTACTTGAGGTACATAAACAGTATGAAGAAAATAGATGCAAAAATACAAGTATACACACAATCAAGTAACAGAATGTATGTCAAGTAGCTTGTATAGTTGAACTACATATTAATATTGTTATCATCATCATCAACATCTTACTTCCGCTATTAAGACCGACTTCAAATTAAGACCACTTCATGGCGGTCCGAAGGGTTGTCTTAATAGAGGAACTTTACTGTAGTGTACTATATTGAAAATAAACATACTCAATGTACCTTTTTACAAAACACCATTCTGTCTAACCTCAAACTTATAATATAATGATACTGGTCTTTCTTTATCAATGTAGTTTAACCTGTCATAACATGAAATCTTTCAGGGCAAAATAAGAACAGATTTATGCTTGCATATCTGAGTTGGAGAACTATTCTAGGGCTGCATGAAGGTATTGATCTTCATATGCAAGTGCCCGGTCATACAAGGTTAGTGAAATAAACTTAAACACCACTTTCATGGCATACATGTCATGATCCATTTGCAAATTAAAATGCTACATCTGAATAAACTATGTTTTCACCTAAAAATGACCATGGGTAAACACTGTTTAAGAATGCACATGTATATAACTTTCTGTATCATTTCCTAAAATATTAATCAAAGCTAAAATTGTTGAACTTAAATAATTATACCATCGTCTTAGTGATACAAAATATGAACGGAATACATGACACATTTCATTCATTACAATCCTTATTTAATATCAGGTGCTGTGTTGATTGTGGCTTTGTTTCGTCAAGAAGTTGTATAGACGATCCGATGTGGACTCACTACAAGAACTAGCTTCTGTAGTAAACCGAAGTGCACACACCAATGTGGCTGTGACCTACCTCAATAATGACAATGAGCCAACGAAAGGTATCCAAGGTAACAATACTGTATTAGTTCATATTTAGCAATAAAACTTTGTATTGTATTGTTTGTCGTGTTACATTAGTATTAACTTTAACAATAAATACGAGATTCATAAATATAGTTAGGAGATGACATTGTTTACGTACGCGTAAACAAGTCTGAAGAGTATGCGTATGGTGATATTTAGTGTGTTTAGAAGTACATCTTTTTAAAGCATTGAAATTATGATTCACATGTCGTTAAATAGTAATATGACTGTCAACAAGTACTATTCTTATTCTTATCAAATCAATGTCAGGTAACTTAACATATTTATATATCAGGTTAACATCACTTCTGCTTAACGAAGACTGAGCCTGGCTCAGTGATTGATTATTTGCTCACAAAAGAATGTAACTTTTCGATGATCAATAGTCTTGTTATAGGGGATTTAAATGTATGTAGTGATCACACACCAATCAAATTTTCTCTGCAATGTAAACTTAATAAAATGTTACCGTCGTGCGAACAGTTTGTAAAAATAAATTGGAGCGACGCGAACCGTGATTTATTCCGTTCAGCTCTTATAGCAAAATTACCTGAGTTAAACGGATTAACGAACGAGAATAGCATTGATATTTCAAGCAGAAAATCAGTGAATGATTTATTAAATGAGTTCACGTCAATTTTACGAAATGTTGCGGATCCGTTATTTTCAAAGAATGTGACGTGTAACTACTCTACAACGTCTGACAGAACACAGTCACGGGACGCGGAATGGTTTGATCGCGAATGCACAAACGCCAAAAATCGATATTTACATGCGTTAAGTGTTTTTAATACTTGTCATTCTCGCGATAGTCGTGAGCGTCTTTGTGAAATTAAAAAGGAATATAAGAATTTATTAAACAGGAAAAAACGCATTTTTAACACTAAACAATTACATGATATTGAAAAACTAAAATATTGTAAACCTAAACAGTTCTGGAAATATTTTAAAAGGAACAAATCAAAAAGAAATAATGATATCTCTTTAGAGAGCTTTTATCAATATTTTTCATCCTTAGGTAGTGATATCTCTAATTGTTCAAATGAAGACGCTGAGCAGTTTTGTGGTAATCATGATTTTGATGCCCCAAATAATACTTTTCCAGAATTGGATAGTGATATTTCGGTTGATGAAATATTAAACGCGGTAAAAACTTTAAAGTCCGGAAAATTAGCTGGTAGCGAGTGTTTGTTAAATGAATATTTTATTGAAAGCATCGATATAATCTCATCTCATATTTGCGACATATTTAATGCAATATTGAACTCGGGTTACTTCCCCGATAAATGGACCGAAGGTGTCATTGTCCCTATTCATAAGAAAGGTGACACAGCTAATACGAATAACTATAGGGGTATTACATTACTGAGTTGTCTATCGAAACTATTTACTACTGTCATTAATAAACGTGTCGAAACTTTTTGTAATAACAACAGTAAGATTTCGGATGCACAATTTGGATTCCGTAAAGGGTGTTCCACTGTAGACGCTATTTTTGTTTTAATGTCTCTTGTACAGAAATATTTAAATGATAACAAACGTTTGTATGTTGTATTCGTAGACATGTTTAAATGTTTTGATTCTATATACAGAAATGCATTATGGTTTAAGTTATACAAGACGGGCATCCAAGGTAAATTATTAAGGGTAATAAGGGACATGTATCAGAAAGTTAAGTCCTGTGTGAAAGCGTGTAATAGTTATACTGATTTCTTTGATTGTGCAGTCGGTTTGAGACAAGGGGAGGTTATTTCGCCGCTATTATTTTCTTTATTCGTTGAAGATATTGAATTATATTTACAAAATAATGTTGAGTCAGGTTTGATTTTAGATGATATTGTTGTTATACTTTTGTTGTTCGCCGATGATATGGCCATTTTTGCCAAAACACCAAGTGAGCTGCAGGATAATTTAAATTGTTTGAAAACATATTGTGATAAATGGGGGCTTAAAGTGAATTCCGATAAAACTAAAATAATGGTATTTAGAAAACGCGGAAAATTATTGCAAAACGAACACTGGGTATATGATAACAAACAAATCGAAGTGGTGAACGATTTTAACTATCTGGGTACTGTGTTTCATTATACGGGTAATTTTAACCTTAATCAAGAGTTTCTAGCTGGAAAAGCTGTGAAGGCATTAACTATTTTACTTATTAATTGTAAAAAGTATAAATTAAAACCAAAATTATTAATCCAGTTATTTGATGCTTTTGTTGGGTCAATTTTAGGATATGCTTCAGAGGTGTGGGGTTGATCAAAGTCAAAGGAAATAGAGAGAATTCATCTCAAATTTTGTAAACGAATTCTAAGACTTAAAACAAATTCTTCCTCGGTTGGTATTTATGGTGAACTAGGTCGCTATCCTTTGTATATTTCAAGGTATGTAAAAATTGTAAAATACTGGTGTAAATTATTAAACACAGATAATATTATAATGAAAACCGTGTACAAACAGGCTCTTTTAGATTGTAAGAAAGGGTTAACAAATTGGGTTTCAAATGTTAGAAAAATATTAAACGATTATGGTTTTTCATTTGTTTTTGAAAATTGTGACAATATTGATGTAGCTTCGTTTCTTCCTATTTTTAAGCAACGTGTTATTGATGTTTTTATTCAGGAATGGTCAATGGGAATACAAAGAAACGCTGTGCTTGAAAACTATAAACACATTAAAACAATATTCCAGTATGAAAGTTATCTTGACACTTTGCCTAATAATTTAAGATTTTTCTTTACTAAGCTTAGATTGTCCGAACATCCTCTACGAATACAAACAGGCCGCTATAACAGAAATAAAATCGAAAGAAATCAACGTTATTGTTTACTTTGCAGAAATGATATTGAAGACGAGTACCATTTTATATGTATTTGCCCTATATTCAAAGACTTAAGGAAAAACTTTATACCTAACTATTATCATAAAAAACCATGTATGTTTAAATTTCTTGAATTACTAAATACTCAAAATAAAACTGTTTTACTAAAAACTGCTAGATTTATAAAACAAGCTCTATCTCTTAGAACTTCCATGTTAAATACTCTTAATTGATTGTATGTTCACCCTCTTAGCACAACTTACGTACATATATATTTTTTCTTAAATAGATTACTAGTATATATTGTTAAATATGATTTCTCATTCATGTGCCTTTTCAACCTATCACATGACATGTGTTTTTTTGTATTGTATATTTGTTTTGTTTCGACGATGTACATTGTACAAGTCTCTAATAAAAGTTCTGTTCTGTTCTGTTCTTAAAGACTGTGTTAATGACACAGTCCTTGAGAGGAAAATGATCATGGTCACAGGAGCACAAGTTGACACTGCGACACGCCCAACCATTTGTCAGCCGGCAAAGATGTCAATTGAACGCCAGAGATATCTGTATAAGACTGTCAGACCGCTTGTGAGGACAGAATGCCAGGATGTCACATGTCCAAGGCCTGATGAACTTTTAAATATACATGTATAGATATTGTGTAAAAGGATTTTCACCAAGTGATAAATCAAAATAATTGTCCATTCCTTTCTTCTTATGTTTTTTATACAAATAACTCTCAATATATCAATCCAGATGATGCACAACTATGCAAATGTTCACCCTAACGCTTTGAACTTTAATTATGCATTCTGATATGTTTATATAATTTATTTTTGAACGGCTACATAAATTGTGGAAGTTTTATTATAGGTTGACACAACTGTAGTTCTACTTGTAGTTTGATAGATGTATGTTCTGCTTGGTGTAAATAGAATGTTTCAGAAATCTATGTCTGCCTAACATAAAATGATATTACATTATTTATTGATAATGTACAATAAGTTACATATTTAAAGCATTTAATAACGAAAATATCCCTGGGAAACGTTATTTTAGAAGAAGTACGTTAGTCTGGACGTAACGTCAACGTCATGACGTTAAAAAAGTATGTTAAAATTCTGACGGTGCTTCACTTGTTCCTTATATAAAAAAGTATCTATTCGACGGAAATCAAAGCAAAAAATACGGAAATAAAGACAAAATATTGAACTTTACTATCTGATGTAAAACACATTTTCGATAAAAATTGACCTAAGACACATTTTTGCATGGCATGGCCCATATATAAAAATGAGCATTGGTATATGTAAAGTGAGAAGATCGTTCTGATGATCGTTTGAGTTCAAATGCATCAAAATTAAGGGCTTGCAAGTGAGAACTAAATTACTCATTCCTTTTACTGGGCATAAAAGGTACAACAACCCGACTTTAAAAGTACACTCGTATGTTAAGAGACCCACAACAAGGCTTTTAAAGACAAGTAATGTTTTCTTTAAAAATAAAAGTGTAAGTACAACAGGCTTAATAGCGGAATGACTGTCATATATATTTACTTTCAAAAACAGTATGTATTTCTTTATTCTATACTAGTTTGATTCTAGACTATTTGCTATGATAGAGTATATGATATTTTAGGTCCAGCGACCTAGTTGACTAGCCATGACACGATTATTTTCTAGCATTTAGTTCATTCCAAAATGGTTTCATTTGCTTGCAGTATGCTAATTTGATACATTTCTGGGTGTTTGTATGTTTAATATTTTAGTCCAATACGCCATAGAAAGTATTTTAAATTACTGCACATCGAATGATCTAAACGAGTAAAATCATTCATTGAATGAGATAAAAGATGACATGGACTGGTGTATCTATTTCATGGTTTCTGGTCCCCCTTAATTCAGTGTATATAATATTTAACAATGTATACAAAGAATTAAGTACTATCTGCTTGAGACAGGGGTGTCATTGGATACCATCCAACTCATTGTAGCCAGATTTTGATGTATACACTATAGACCATGAACACAAGACATTTCAAATGAAACCACTCTGAATTAAGTCTGAAAATGTGTCATTTATATGCCCACTTATCTATACAGAGATCTGTTCAGTATTTCCATCAACATGTTATATGTACATATGTATATACAAAACGACAAAAATCTTATCCAGTTGTGGTTTTCATAAACACTTTTAAAACCAGTAATGCTACATTTCTGTAATTTAGTCTATTTTATGTCGTCTTTTATTCATTTAATAAGAAATATTTAATAAATAATGAATGTTTCGCATCGTCTTCTTTCCAATTAAATGGTACAATGTTTATTCATTGTAAGATTATAATCAAATCAGTTGTTATGATTTTTGTAGGCCAGACAAGAGATAATGTGATTTCATTGTTTATGCAATGCATGGGTAAAAGTCGGTTTTAATTTATACATAATCGTTCGCCCAAACATATGTAGGACAAGAGACATGTTGATATATTTTTTCCATATCATATTTATTCTATAGTAGAGTCTCATTCACTTACAAAATACAATTATGGTGTAAATCTCAGAATCGTTATCATGTGGCCATTCTAATAGAATTATGCTCAACAATAGTACAAACTATCGTCTATTTAAATAAATGACACCAAAAATATATCACAAACTTCTGTAGCTCGTTGTATGACTTTAACATTATGTCATGATGCAAACTGCAGTTAAGTATTACACGGCATTCATCCATTACAGAAAAGACTAATTATTTCGTGTTCATGTAACCTGTCATATATATACCGGTTTCAAGCCTAATTGGCGAGTAATGCGAATAAAACTATGTACATATTATCTTCGGTAGGATGAAAATTATATTAGCATGTGAAACCAATTATATGTATTAATCAAAATACATGTAATGCATCTTAATGAGTGTGTTTGAAATACTTGACCTTAGATAAACATGATGATATTAATAAATGTACATTATGAGAATTGAATACAAGAAAGTCTATATCTATGATCAATATGTATGGTAATATTTTACATTTCTTATATACACGGACAGTATTGACTAAACACTATAATTACTAGGAATGATCCAATGAAATTACTACAGTTAGTTAAAAAAGCGTGTAATGAATATTTAACTCAAATTATCAATCTATAGATACAAACAGAGATGCTATATTTTGCGCAATAAAAGTTGAAACTGGATGCTTATTTCACGCATATCATAACTTTATTATATTCAAATGAGTATTATGCGTGTAGAGAACAATAAAATTGATCAGTCACAATGACAAAGTATTGATGCATCGTATTTCGAGTTATTATTTTTCGTACGAAATGAGAATAATTTGAAAAAAAAACGCTACGTTTGTTTTACGGAAATTACGACTTTAAATGAGTAGAATGCATATAGATAATAATAAAATTGGCCTATCACATGGCCAAAGTATTAATGAATTGGATTTCGAGTAAACTTTTCAAATGAAATGAAAATGATGCATTAACAGAACAGAACATATTATATACGTTTTTACCAAAGAACAAGTATACATAAACTGATTGAGTTGTTAAAGTGTAATAGTAGAAGTACTGCTGAAATTTGAGTAAATTTAATAAACGTTCTTTCAATTGTAGAAATACTTTAATTAATACTTAAAAGGTAAAATATCTTATACAGTACAACCTCCCCAGAGCGGCACTCTATAGAGCAACAACCTCCAAACAACGGCCAATAGTTGCAGCTTCCATAGGGTGTTGTTCTACAGAGTTTGTACTGTATAGTTGCGTGTATCGTGAATTTATTGTACAATCAAGGTATCGTTGAAATTCATTATAAATTTGGACAAATAGTCCCCAATAGTCTATGCATCGATCTACATAAGTATTGGTATGTTCCCATGCTTTTCTTGAATTTTAGATATCTTAGATCAAGTGAATTGTTTTCATTTGACATTCAAATCAGGATAATGATTGTAGCGAATTAAATATATTCAATGTATAGTATACTGACCATGAAAGGCCTTAATTATTGACTTTATTCAATGAGTATAATTTGTTATCAAAGTGTATTTAACGCATCACATCAATCAATAACAACAAAACAAAAACAAAACAAAATTTATGTCGAGGGAATGTTTGCATATATCCCGGATAAATTGTGCTTTCAATTCTATGTTTGTTTATGCTATAAAACATGTTATGTTTTCATGCAATAAATATTTGTATTGTATTATTATCAAAATACAAACGTCTTACATATATACACAACAAGTTAATATCGCAAACTGAATGAAATGTGTATGAAATCAGTGAATAAAAAAGTATTTTGACTATAATCAATAGTGTGTATTAGTTGCTTAAGAAAAGATCAAAATGGTGAATTTATATGAAGAAAACAACTAGTCAGTATGTCAAAATAAACACCCTAATATTTAATGAATGGGTTATGAAATGAATATAGCTTATAAACAAATACTCGTTGTGCATATTTTATATATCTATAAATTCAAATGAGTCTCATGCAATTGTAGCAAACTATAAAATTGACCTAGCGCATCACTAAAATATTAATGTATTGCGTCTCGACTTATTATTTTTCCATACGAATGATATTAATTTGTAAGTAACAAGCACGCTATGCGTATCTTGCGCAAATTATCATGCATGATTTTATATTCAAATGATATTATACAACTTACGATTTATGAAACCAAGTCGAGCTCATATGAAGAACAGAACAGATCTTTATTTCACCCAGGTACAAAGTACAGCATGGGGTTACACTTAAGTTGGAAATTTGATGATAAACAGATAATTATATACAACTGACAAAAAGTAGACAATTAAATAAGCAAAAATAAATTCAATGTTTGATTGCTAATGTTCAAGAGAATACTTGCAAGCAAGTATTAAGCGTGGTATGCATATTTTGTGCAATGAATATATTATTTAAAATATTTCTAAGTGTTGAAATGCACATTGTTCACAAAAAATAGACTATATATTGACCGACATGTGTAGCTATTTTGTACATGCATTTGTTCAGAAGAACACACTAAAATGTAAATATTTAAAACCAAAAAGGAATTATTAATGTCGCGGTATTGTTGGAATACTTCACGGACAAATTAATTGTTTTGTTTTAAATACACTATTTGATTTTTACCAGAACGAACTCGCGATAAAAAGGTCTTACACAACAAGTTATTATCGCAGACTCAGTATGTAACCAATATGGTGCATGAACAAAAGATCAAAATGGTAAATATATATTACGAAATCTGTGGTATTGATTTTGCGGTTCTTGTGGACGTTTTCTGTATTGATTTATAAACGTCCTTTTTAACGAGTTATGAAATGAGTATAGTTTTGAAGCACTGCAGTTATGCAAACTTCACGGAAAATATATAATTTATCAATTCAAACGTGTCCCATGCATGTAGCTAATATAAGATCGACAAAACAACACGAATTTATATTCTGTGTACTAGATGTGTTATGAATTTCGCAAATATTATTAAATAAATGTACTATATGGATTTTTTAAAAATATTTTTATACAACATTCGATCTAATAGTCATCAAAATAACAGTGAAAATAGCGTTCTACACAGTTGGTTTATATCAATGTGTTACATATTTGTGTTTATTTATCTTATTTAAATTTTGAACACAGTCCTCAACTTTCACACAGTGAATTTTCTTCTATGTTTGTTTAGGCTACTGTGCAGTACATAGTATAAACGCATGTGTGGAAGATATTTTACAATGTGAACGTTGAGAACTGTGTTTTAAAACTGAAAATAAACAAGGGAAGACATTGAATAATGAAAAATTAAAATATGGAAACATCAATGATATATTGAAGTTATTGTTTGACACTGTAGTTTGAATTAATTTTGATATTATGATACATTATTTCGGCCTCTGGAATTAGCATAAATTCATGTGAGAATTAAAGAATGATACTTGTTACTCATCAAATATTATTTTACTGATTCAGAAATCTACATTTAATCAATAGCTATTGATAAAACCTCATTTAAGTTATGTACTTTCAGTAATTACTGAACAATGCCACTTCTTTAGGATGCATAGCTAAAATGTCAGACGGCCATTTTGTCACAAATTCGATATCCTTAAAAACAACCCGCAAACTTTGAAACGTATCTATGATCAAATTGAATTGTACTTCTAACGAAGTACATGATCAAAATTTATATATGTCAGAATAAAGAAATTTATAACGTAAGGCAATAGTGGTGGATATCACGGAATCTGTGCGTACTTCTTTATGTGTATTAATTTAAATGCTTGAACAATATATGAAAATGGTCCATATACAACCTATCAGAGATTGACTTTTGATAGTATTTAATGAAGATTAGATAGATTAGATTACAAGACGACAGTCTGTGGTATTTATTTGTCAGTTCATATGTGCCAGTGTTCCATCCACCAATTGCGCTAATTAATAATTAATTTAATTTTTCATTTACATCTTGCTTAACTAATTAATTTCATTGTACTGAATGGAAACCAACATGACTCGCAAATTTGTCTTTTTCTGGAAACTGATTTGATTTATTATCGTCCTGATAAATTAATTAATACCAGTGGAAACTGGGTTAGAACTGATGCGGTCAGTTGGTGAGCCGACTGCAACTAGTTACATAATGGTTACTACATGCCCATCTCAGCCAGCGTTACCCGGCAAAAGGAAGAAGGTATTCGAGAGGTACTGTGGGAATATAAGAGAGGATGGTCTCATAAGCCAACTTGATTGGTCCTTTCAATAGGGGTGACACTATGATAAACAAAACCTTCCTAATCCTAAATAGTGCATGTGAAGTTAAGTTATGTGACGGGGCCTATCATAGTGAAATTAGGTGCTGTGTTCAATAAAATTCACTTACTTTGTAAAATACTATAAATTCCAAAATATACATGTATATTCCATAAATATTTTTCCCATCCACAAATACTTAACACTGATAATACTTTGCACTAACACTATGTACATTTCACTAAGCACAAACACAATACACATTTCACTATATATAATGTGCATTTAGCTATTCACTTACAACAAACACAATACACATTTCACTATATATAATGTGCATTTAGCTATTCACTTACAACAAACACTATACACATTTCACTATATATAATGTGCATTTAGCTATTCACTTACAACAAACACAATACACATTTCACTATATATAATGTGCATTTAGCTATTCACTTACAACAAACACAATACACATTTCACTATATATAATGTGCATTTAGCTATTCACTTACAACAAACACTATACACATTTCACTATATATAATGTGCATTTAGCTATTCACTTACAACAAACACTATACACATTTCACTATATATAATGTGCATTTAGCTATTCACTTACAACAAACACAATACACATTTCACTATATATAATGTGCATTTAGCTATTCACTTACAACAAACACAATACACATTTCACTATATATAATGTGCATTTAGCTATTCACTTACAACAAACACAATACACATTTCACTATATATAATGTGCATTTAGCTATTCACTTACAACAAACACAATACACATTTCACTATATATAATGTGCATTTAGCTATTCACTTACAACAAACACAATACACATTTCACTATATATAATGTGCATTTAGCTATTCACTTACAACAAACACAATACACATTTCACTATATATAATGTGCATTTAGCTATTCACTTACAACAAACACAATACACATTTCACTATATATAATGTGCATTTAGCTATTCACTTACAACAAACACAATACACATTTCACTATATATAATGTGCATTTAGCTATTCACTTACAACAAACACAATACACATTTCACTATATATAATGTGCATTTAGCTATTCACTTACAACAAACACTATACACATTTCACTATATATAATGTGCATTTAGCTATTCATTTACAACAAACACTATACACATTTCACTATATATAATGTGCATTTAGCTATTCATTTACAACAAACACAATACACATTTCACTATATATAATGTGCATTTAGCTATTCACTTACAACAAACACTATACACATTTCACTATATATAATGTGCATTTAGCTATTCATTTACAACAAACACAATAAACATTTCACTATATATAATGTGCATTTAGCTATTCACTTACAACAAACACTATACACATTTCACTATATATAATGTGCATTTAGCTATTCACTTACAACAAACACAATACACATTTCACTATATATAATGTGCATTTAGCTATTCACTTACAACAAACACAATACACATTTCACTATATATAATGTGCATTTAGCTATTCACTTACAACAAACACAATACACATTTCACTATATATAATGTGCATTTAGCTATTCACTTACAACAAACACTATACACATTTCACTATATATAATGTGCATTTAGCTATTCACTTACAACAAACACAATACACATTTCACTATATATAATGTGCATTTAGCTATTCACTTACAACAAACACAATACACATTTCACTATATATAATGTGCATTTAGCTATTCACTTACAACAAACACAATACACATTTCACTATATATAATGTGCATTTAGCTATTCACTTACAACAAACACTATACACATTTCACTATATATAATGTGCATTTAGCTATTCACTTACAACAAACACTATACACATTTCACTATATATAATGTGCATTTAGCTATTCACTTACAACAAACACAATACACATTTCACTATATATAATGTGCATTTAGCTATTCACTTACAACAAACACTATACACATTTCACTATATATAATGTGCATTTAGCTATTCACTTACAACAAACACTATACACATTTCACTATATATAATGTGCATTTAGCTATTCACTTACAACAAACACTATACACATTTCACTATATATAATGTGCATTTAGCTATTCACTTACAACAAACACAATACACATTTCACTATATATAATGTGCATTTAGCTATTCACTTACAACAAACACTATACACATTTCACTATATATAATGTGCATTTAGCTATTCACTTACAACAAACACTATACACATTTCACTATATATAATGTGCATTTAGCTATTCACTTACAACAAACACAATACACATTTCACTATATATAATGTGCATTTAGCTATTCACTTACAACAAACACTATACACATTTCACTATATATAATGTGCATTTAGCTATTCACTTACAACAAACACTATACACATTTCACTATATATAATGTGCATTTAGCTATTCACTTACAACAAACACTATACACATTTCACTATATATAATGTGCATTTAGCTATTCACTTACAACAAACACTATACACATTTCACTATATATAATGTGCATTTAGCTATTCACTTACAACAAACACTATACACGCATAACACTTGCCAATGAGCACGTTTCACTGGAAAAGGCGACGGGAACACATTTTGTTCACAAAACAACATTTCATCTCAGATATCATTGTATGCTGCTTTGATCTGAAATGTAATGGTAAATTAGTTAACAATAAAATCCGTACTGCAATGTTGTAAAATGCCTGTTATCACTCTAATTCACTTATTCAAATCTGAAAAGTCAATAAATAAATTATATTTGACTGGTACAAGTACTCGTAGAAGAAATATAACCAACAAAAGGGTAAACATATTAATTTGTGTGATATGATACTCTTCCAAACAGCCCAGTCCAATTCATTTATTGGGATTAATGAGTGGTACAAAACGTCAGCAAGATGCGCATGTCTATTTCATTAATATGCATTTGACTAAAGGCCAAGAACATTATTTAATGAAAACAAAATTGTACTATTTATCTTTAAAAAATCAACAAACTTCATAACAAATTAAACCAATTCCATATTGGCTCCATCAGTCTGTGGAAAAGGGGGTTTCTTGCACATGAACACCAACAGGTATTTCCACATGAGATTGAAATTGTATCCATATGTTACTTGCTTCTACAAATCACTCAAATATGTAATATGATATGTATACGCCTCGTGTTTATATATAGCTTAATTGTCGGAGACCTCATCAAAACTTATTTCCGTGTCACAATTTCACTGTCCTGTGAAAGATCGACAGAAACGGACAAAAACGTGAAACCAAGCGCCTATGGTCCTGTTGTATGTCACATACTTTCATGTAATGTACCAAAAAGTCACAATTTATAGATAAACACAGACATAAAAACTTATACAGTCATATGCAAGACGAATTGTCTTCTAAATAGTTAGCGTACAGGCTTTAGCGATGGTTCGCTAGTACAAGCCACATTTATTACATGTAATAGACAGAGACCATACTTTGGCATCCTCTCCTTAGTTGATACGCAATTGATTTTGTATGCTGTTCGCTTATGCTTATATGATTAGTACCTTAAATATTAGCAAAACTTTTGTGCGCTGCGAATATATCCCAAATAGATGTGCAATCAAAATACCTCCAGTTTATTTTCATTATACGAAGACTGTCTGCGATTATACGTTGTAAATATGTCATAACGTAATATCAGCAATATACTTTATGATATACATGATTGTTATATTTGCTTCTGTGTCATTATATGTTGCTCGCCTGTCAGTATACGTTGATTATTTATATTATTATACCTCACGTGACTTATTTACTCTATAGTCTTATGTGACGTCAGAGGGTGACAATCCGTAATGTTACCCTCTGACATTACATTTCGGCCCGCTTGCCATAACGAAACTGCCCTCGCGCGCTCAAGCGATATTACCGGGTGTCGGGTTTTATTCAATCTCTGTCGTATCGAATTCTATCCTTGTCTAGACACTTTAGGCACTTAGTAGAATATCATTGTAGTTTGACATCCGGTTTTGCAGTTGACATTTTGACAGCAAAAGTAACTATGGTGTCAGAAAGAAGCTTCGTTTCAATTTCTATTATAGTTTTCGTTATATTTGTTAACATGTTTGTTGCATTTAGTGTCTTTCTTAATTATTGTTTTGTTCGGTATAATAAAATAAATATCACATCCCACATAGGGTGATAGAACGTAATGCTCACCCTTGACAAAGTAATGTCAACCTCGGCTAACGCCTCGGTCGACATTACTTGTCTCGGGTGAACATTACGTTCTATCACCCTATGTGGGATGTGATATTTATATATTATTATACAGTGCTAATATTAGACAATAAGTCATTTAGTCACCGTTCTTTGATGTGCCAATAATAATATGCAATGGTCGAAATCGGTTTAGATTGTCTGAATTGTAGCAGGATAAGGTTCTAAATGTAACAGGAGGATGAACATAATGTTCATCATGCAGTGTGCCCGAACCCTTGACATCCACCTTGCAGGTCAAATGCGCTAACAAGATAGCACTGAACAACACTCGCAACTTTTCCCGTTGGTATACCGGCTTCAAGTATCACGATTGTACGTTCAAGTAAATTTCCTGAAGTTCATGTCATATTAGAATTGAAAAACTTCAAAAGGGATTTATCTTTACAAATTGAAAATGGCAACATTGTCTGAGGAACGAGCGGACATTTATGTTATATCTGTTAGAAACCTGTAGAGAGAAATAGTATTTGTCTTGTCTTGGATGCAAATCTTTGACACCGAGTACAAAATGGGCGTGCTTATGCACCTACAGGACCGTGGGTCACATTCTCACGTTTCAATCGGAACTAGGGTCAGGTGCCCAATTCTTTACAAGAATTAATGACAATCCTCTGCAAGACAAAATGTTAAAGGATCAATCAAGTCTCTACAGGAACTAATATTAAAGGATCAAGCGTCTACACTATAATCTACGTTCAAATGCTAGTATTGTAGCTCTTACATGCTCTAGTGTCAAATTTTCATCACTCTACAGGTACTGACTGGGGTCTAGTGCACAAGCTTCTACAGGAACTAGGTTTTAATGCATGATATTTTACAGGTACTAGGGTCAAGTGTTCAAGTTTCTACATGAAATAATTAAGTCAAATGTTCAAGATTCTATATGAACTAGGGTCAGGTACTAAAGTCTGTACACGAACTACGGTCAGGTGTTTAAACCTTTCCTGACATGAACGTCTAACTGCTGAATTACAATAAATTATTACGGTGAAGTTAATTAAGTTTATAATGAATTTAATGATTGGTAATGTGTGTATGATTACTTTATAGAATGAACATCAAGTGGTGTCATCCATTCTGTATATGCGTGCATGTATATTTAAAGTGCAATAATTCGGACATGTATGATGTCCATCTTTCAAAACTAATAATGAGATGATTTGTGTTCACATTATAGAACAATAAACTGTATCCTGCGATAAATCACGGACCTATTAAATGTATGTTCTACATTTTAAACAGAAGTCGTCCTTGCTCAGTCTTTTATATATATCACGATGTGTTTGAAAGTATATGTAGATGCATCCCTAAGGAAAATGAACAGTTTTCGCAGTCGTTTGAAATGTACATGTATAATTTTATATCTTCATAGGACAAAATGTGTGACACTTTTAATATAACAAAGTGTTTGTAATCATCTGACGGAATGTATAAGAAATAAAAAATAAATAAGTTTAATCTAGACTTACTATAACCATGGCTCACTTTTGATAGCTCTATAACATGTATATACATGTATAGTCATAACTTTGACTTTCATTCCCTTTATCTGCGTTAAAACAGTAAGTTACATTGTATTTAGAATATTATGTAACCACCTGCATTAAGATCTATAAATATGTATATTTGGTTACAAGACTTAACTTCAAATCACTATAACCTCTCACTGATAGAGGGTCGTGGATTCGAACCCCGCTACCGATCATGTGTCTTTGTGAGACAATAGGCAGTTGCTTACGGAGGATGGGAGTCTAGTACTGGTTCTTACCAGTGACGATGGTTAGATGAACAGTCCGAATGACTCTGAGATGTCTGTGAAGTTGGTGGCCTAGCGACCGTATTTATTCACTGCATTGTCTACACATAGATGATACTGCACGATGGTGCCGAATACCCAGCTGAGTCCTTGAGGCTGCTCTGCATATCTATATATTCTTTGGAGGTCGGTATTTACTTGTAGTAGAAATGATGCTGCTTGTTTGCAATATGCAGTTTATTTCTACGCATGCAAATTATTTGGTCTGCGAGTAGCTGACGAACATGCAAACCTCAGCGTACTTCAATTTCAATTCGGACATGGTGATGTGCAATATGGCAGGCATCGGGGGCTTTAAGACTGGACACTCCGGTAAAGCAAGTGAAAAAGTAGTACTACCGTATAATGCATCTTTTCCGTAACATGTTTTTTGCATAATTCTATATTTTATTTCGCAAAATTCTGACATCTAATATGCATCATTTTACAACTCTTATGGGGAAATGGTAGGAACATTTTTTAATTTTACAAATTCATTTATTCAAAAGTAATGGTTTTACCGACAAACGTGTATACATGTATGTGCAGATGTAAGTGTAAATGCTAGCTACTAAATCGTATTGAATCAACTTTAAACAAGCTATTTCTACAGTAAAACCTCTCCGGAGCGGCCCTCTGTAGAGCAACAACCTCTCTATAACAACACCTTCAAATTTCCCTAAATTGATATTTACTATAAATTTCACCCCCGTAGAGCAACAGCCTCTAAACAACGGCCAATATTTGTAGCTCCCACAGGGTGTTGCTTTACAGAGATTGTACATTATTACTTGGCGAGTGACAAAACCTTAAATCATAAGAACTTTTTCATAAAGCTGCCCGTTCGTACTAGACCTCCACAAAATCATGGATATTTAGTGTTTCCTTTATTCTAAACTCGACTAAACATTGTCTTATCTCCTCAGGTAACCACGACAACAAACCTTTATCAGAAAGGTTTCGACGAGCAACTTATCGCTGCGCGAACTGGCCATAGAAGCAATGCTATACGCGCTTACAAGCGATCGAGCAACGATCAATTAAAGTCTATATCCGATGCTCATCAGCCACCAAATCTTAATCAGCAGACAAACATTACTACTAGTGGTGTATCATCTGATTTAACATCCCCGTCAACAAGCAGAAGAGACAATCAGGAGAGACAATTTGAGTTTGAATATTAAGTTCTAGAGAGAACTTCAGTAGAACCTCTGCAGAGCAACAGCCTTTAATATACAACTATTTTGCTGTGTCCGAGAGGATTTGCGCTAGATTAGATTAGATTCATTTTTGAAGGATTGATAATGATGGTGCAATGAAGTCATAGCCCTACAGAGAGCCGCTATACTGAGGTTGCGCTGTGAATAAAATACATGTATTAAATTCCAGAAAAAATCATTGTTTTCTACATGTACATGTGGGACTGTTATCAAATACACTTCATTTGTTTTCTGATTTCTGTTATTCTGTTTAAATATGTGTACTTTGAATCATGAATACTTTAATCATTTAAGATAGTCTTTATTTTATTGTGAACAGAAGCTTTTGTTCTGACAGTGTATACATGTATAATAATATCTTTATACCCGTTTGCTCAACTGACATTTTATCCTAGATAATTAGAAGAATTCTTTGTACGCTTCAGTGACAGCAATAAGTCCACGTGAAATGAATTTTCATGATTAAAATTTATTCATGGTAAAAATCCATTCATTGCTTAACTTCATAAGTTGCAGCCTCAAGACGACGCCGATAATAATACCGAAGGAAGTTGTTTAACACACCTTATTATTACATTGCATGTTATGCGTCAATATACAGACACATTTATAGTAGACATGCATACAGGCCACAAACCACTGGCATAGCTTCCTTTGGGCATTGTAGGCACAATAAAATACTTAAAACGCTATCAAATGAAAGAGGTAGGGGCCGGGAAAATAGAAGACCCGAGAACTCAGACCTTTTAACCAAGTCTGAATAATAAGTGCCCCAGAATGCGTTATTGACAATCTACTGTCATTTTATTTCTTCTGGGGGGATGCTCCCGGATCCCCTAGAAAGGTAGATAGATAGATAGATAGATATAAATGATATACAAGATATAAATGTTTTAAAAATCACATTATTACAAAGACTAGAATAATACCTTTAATGAAAGGCAATATGAAATATTATAATACAAAAATGTACTAATATTTTTTAGATGTACCAGTACACGTATATATATACTCAGGATGACACAAAAAAGGAAATGTGGATTTCCTTATTTCTATTGTGGTCCTGTAATAATAATGACATGTCCTAGCAAGGCACAACAAATTCGTAATAATGATGGTTAAATTGATCAAGTTTAACAGGAGTAAAAGTAAAAATATATATATAAATATCACAGTAAGGAATAATTGTTTTAACCAATTGATGTTTAATACAAACGTAATTGCATGATAAGTAAAAGATGTTTTTAAGTGAAACCTTGTAGTTTTGCAGGTTGGCTGAAACCTTAATATCTTTTGGCAATTTATTTCATAATGAATACAATACAATACAAATACATTTCTATAGCGCAAAAAACTAAAAATATTCAATTGCGCTTTACATTGTCCTATCATGTGCTCTATATTATACCAGGAACCAGATAATAGTTTAACATTGTAGAACTGTCTGAATAAGTGTGTCTTAAGTTTCTGACGAAATACTATTTCAGTTGTTACTGTTTTTAAGTCACTAGGGAGCATATTCCACCATTTTGGACCAACAACCACCAGCGACCTGTCAGCAATTTTGGTTCTTTGTCTCGGTACAAGGAAGTGAATGTAACTATAAGATCGCAGGCGGTAGTTGCATTGTACTCGTGTGAATAGGTCTCTCAGATAGCTTGGCGCGGTTCTATTTACAACCCGGAAAACAATGACTAGCACCTTAAAAATTATCCTCGCTCGCACAGGTAGCCAGTGTAGCTGCTTCAAAATGTCAGAGCTATGTTGTTCATAAGAAGCGTTTGTAACTAGTCGTGCAGCCTTGTTTTGAACTCGTTGCAGCCTTTCAAGTTGATATGCCGGGATCTCGGTAAGTAGTCCGTTACAAAAATCCAGATGGGAATGAATGAGTGCATGTACAAGAGTTGCAGCAGATTTCTGTGTCAGATGTGAACGAATACACTGCAGATTTCTTAGCTGACTATGTGCTACTTGGCATTTTTTGCGAATATGTAAATCGAAATTTAATGAGCTTGTCATATGTACTCCAAGGTCACGCACGTGATCAACACATTTTACCTCATACCCACCAACAGTCACACTAGTAATGTTCAACTTTTTTAGTTGTTGTCTTGTACCATATGCAATAATTTCAGTTTTTGCATTATTCATTTTGAGTTTATATTTAGTCATCCAGGAAATGATGTTGTCAAGACAGCTGTTTAAGTGACAAATGATGGAAGATTCACTTTGATGATTTCCAGCATTAATTCTAAATGCAACTTTGTGGTCATCAGCGTAACCAAAAAGGTCAGCCGGGTATTTTCGGACAACCTTGTTCAAGGCAGCGATATACATTGTGAAGATAACCGGACCAGCGCAGGAGCCCTGGGGGACACCAAACCTCAGTGGTGTGGTGTCTGATGTGGAGTTGTCAATCTTAACCCTAAGTTGAAGCACTATGGAAATGTCAATAGTGTCAAACGCGGCACTAAGGTCGATCATAACCACAAGTGTCACCAAATTCATGTCAACTGCTTTAAGTATATCACTATACATCTTCAACATTGCTGTTTCTACCCCGTGATATCTCCGGTATGCACTTTGATACTTAGGTAATAGAGCATTGGCTTCAACATAGTCAGTGATTTGAAACAGTGCTGCTTTCTCGAGAATTTTGGAAAGAAATGAAAGGTTCGATACAGGACGATAATTCTGGAGTTCTAAGGGAAGACCTTTCTTCTTAAGAAGGGGCTTTATCAGCGCACTCTTCCACTCACTAGGAAATATTTCAGATGTTAGAGATCTGTTTATTATGTCTGTAATAACAGGTGTGAAGTGAGATAGATTATCCTTCAACCTTGATGTGGGAAGAATGTCTTGTTCACATGTTGTTGCTTTAGAGTTCTTAATTAGTTTGGAAACTTCTTTCTCTGTCGCAGGCCGAAACTCACTGAAGGCTGATGCCAGAGGTTCATTCGACAATTGATTGTCCATGGGACATTCTTGCAATGATATGTTGTCAAGAGTGTCCCGCAATTTGGCAATTATGTCGGTAAAGTACCGCAAAACTAAAGTACCAAGGTGCCTACACATTATCTTTGGACAACCTATGGCCCTGCAAACAGAGGCTGTATTTACAGTTAACATTAGCTACAACTCTTGGATGCTATGCAAAGGTGAATGAAAGCAGACCTATTGAACACTAAACACTAAAGCTAGAGTCTGTTGAAGACGATACATGAATATGATCTTTGAGTGTGACCTTGATGTATGACTCTCACACTATGAAATGCAAGTTATAATTAAATATAGGAAAATAGAAAAGCATGGACAAGATCTATTTAATCAGGCTCATTTAGACCTTGACATGACATACATACTCATACATGGATCCTCCTGTGACTTAGTCAATGACTGTAAAGGTACATACGGTCAAACCTGCGAACAGAATCCAACTTTAGGTAAGACACAACATGGTCTTTATTGACAGGTGACTTTTATTCATAGGTCATTTTGTTCTAAATAATCCATGACGGTTTTCATAAGAATGACTTTTATTATATACTATATTATTATTTCGGAGGAGGCAGCTAACCCAGGATTGACTACATTTAGTTTAAATACTCCAATAATGGAAATGCAGTTGATCAAAAATAAACTCAAATGAAATATAAAGAGTACATGTACAAGACCACTGAAAACACATAACATCTTGCATAACAGTACTGTTATGAGATATGTACCTCAGGAATCTAGAATGACCAATTTGCGTGGATTTATTTTGTCCGTATCACATCATTACCAGCAAAACCTATAAACCTATATTGTAGAATGTATTCATAAATTGGCTGGGATATTCACCAGTCCGATTAGCTCAGTTTTTAGAGCACCTGACTAGCAGACAGGAGGTCGCGGGTTCGTTTCCCGTATCACGTACGTTATTTTCATCCTACTTTTACATTTGGTACCGACATCATATTTAAACTATCGCTTTTGGTTCAGTACCAAAATAGGTCAACCGAGTAAAAAGCCATAATATTATCAACGAAACTTATAACCTAATATCATGCTTCTCTCGATCTCTTTATATATCAAAGTGGTAAATATAGGCCAAGGTGAAAAAGGGCCACAATTACTTTGAATGGCCCTTTTAAAGATTTAAGACATTTTGGCAACAATCGATTTCTTTTCTCCAATGAATCTTTAACTTATTTTTGAGCATTGACAAAATATCACACATACCAACATGTATATAGCGTGTTCACTCTCGTCCCATTTTCAGTTACACAAACTATACTCAGATTTATGAAAACACGATATGACGTCATAGAAAACAAACCATTAAAATTCGTATGAATACAAACAATTTTCCATCAACACATTTAGTGAACTCAAGACAAAAACGTGCTTCACGAATCCTTCTTATTCATTAAAGCAAACATCTTTTATTACTTTATTTATCGCACATTCTTTCTTTTGTTATGTATTTAATACCTAACCCAATCATAGATAGATAGATATTTTATTAGCATTTGTAACTTATACATACAGTATTTCATTACATACACAATTCAATATTACAATATATGCATCACGTGTCGTTATACAAACCCAATAAAACAGATCAAAAGTTAGATTTCGATATATAATAAGTTCAGGAATGAAAGAAATGTTTGCCGTGAATTATCGGCATGTTTACAAAACTATGACATAATACAAATGGTATGAATGAGTAATATGGAGAATGAACATACTGGTAATCAGCATGAAACATTACAAAATCATATTCATATAGTTAATTAGGTTGAACATTTAACAAAATTTCATTACGTCTTATATTTGCCTCTGAAATAAATCGAGCTAAATTGACAAGAATGGTCTTATTACTGGTTTTTAACAATTCAATAAATTTGTACATGTTAGGTCGCTGTCTATAATATTGTTTAATATATTTCTGTCTAATATCATAAAATCTATTACATTTGATAATAAAATGAAACTCATCCTCTATCTCTCGACTCTCACACAACTGACACACCCTCTCGTTTCTATGTATTCTCTCTCTCCCATATCTACCAGTCTGTATTCTTAAACTATGAGAAGAAATTCGAATTTTTGTTATACATTGTCTCCATTTCTTACACATAATAAGATTTAAGTATTTTTCTTCCCCGAAGGTGTCTTTTAAATGAACATAGAAAATATTAAGTATATTGTTTGACTGTATATCTGAGTACCATTTTTGATGAAAGCAATCAATTACTCTTTGTTTAAAACAATTTATAAAAGATTTTACATTTATATCTTGCGGATTTCTCCAAACATATGAAAAACCATAGTCGTCTAACAATATTTTAACCCTTTTAACCCAATTATTACATCCATTTTTGCAACCTTCAAGCAGAAGTTTGTATACATGTTTAAGTATGATATTTTCAGTATGAATTAAATTTAACCAATATTTAACAATCTGTACATATCTATTGATATATATTGGGTAGCGACCAAGTTCACCGTAAACAGCGTTGTTGCATGAATTTTGGCGGACACCAAGTATCATTTTACAATATTTTAGATGTAACCGTTCTAGTTATTTTGCTTTTGTAAAACCCCAAATAGGACAAGCATAATTAATGATAGATACTACAAATGCATCAAATAATTGCATTGCTGTATTTGGTTTAATTTCATATTTATTAACATTATGAAACAATACATTCATTGCTTTAAGAGCTTTACCAGTTAAGCACTGATTATTTAAAACAAACGAACCGGTGTAATTGAAAGTTACACCTAAATATATAAAGTTATCGACGACATCGAGACTAGAGCCATTATAAAACCATTTTTCATCTCTATGGGTATGACCTCTTTTCCGAAAAACTACAATTTTTGTTTTTGCGATGTTAACCTCAAGTCCCCATTTATCACAGTACTGATGTAATCTATTCAAACTTTTTTGTAAATCATCATTTGAATTTCCTACAATAACCATGTCGTCTGCAAAACAGAGCAACATAATACATATATCATCAATTGAAAGTCCACAATTTACTCTATCTTGTAAGAATAACTCAAGATCTTCAAGGAATAAAGCGAACATTGCCGGCGAATTATTTTGGCCTTGCCTTAGGCCAACTGATATAGTAAATATTTCAGAATGCATGTATGTATGAAACGATGTCCGAATCAAGGGAAGCAAATCGGAAACTTGACAAGGAGTACTTTACTGGACTATCGCCCTTTGAAGATGCTAAGACATTTTTTTCGCTGTATGAGGAAAAATGAAAATAAAATTCTACTTCTTTGTACATAATATTGATTGACCGAACGGTAAGCACAATCCTTTAATTTTGTATAAATGTCCGAAGGAATATAGCTTGATTCCCTACTTCATTTGCTGTCCAAACATAACCAAATCCATATTCATAGGGTAAGTATTTAATTCGTGTTACCAAGGTAACGTGGCCTGCCTCATCCAAACGCTTCAGCATAATATAGCACTGCTTGGAGTATCTTTCAGATGACATAGCTGCAAAGAAGGGCAAATAAATTTGCAGCATTAATAGATGCAAGTGACTTAAATTCTAAAGTAAGCCTATTGGTAAAAGAATACATGTACGAGTACACGACGTATTACAAAAAAAAAATATTAACATTGCAAACATGTCAAAATGTATGGACGTTTATTTACGAAGCTTACGGAAGTGCTGGGCAAATGTTTATGGAAACACTACCTCGTATTTTTCTCCCACATGGCTCTTGGTGCTTTGATTTGAATCACGGAAGGGGTGCAGGGCAGATACATCGAAATATTGTTGCATTGCGACCATGAGTGTCCCGATAGTATGGATCGATAGTAAAGTCTCGATCCAATAATTATTGCCGATAGTTAGCTCAACTTCTTATAAAGTTTATTATTAATTTAAAAGAACTTCCGTTGTTTCTCATTATAAAAGTAATAGTTAATCCTAGTATAAAAAGCACACTCTGCTGTAATTGAACTGAATGGTATACATTTATTTCTGTCCAAATCATTTTAAAATTTTGTGGTAATGATTTAAAATTTAAATCATTACCACAAACATTTTAATATATATTTACAGCAAAGGTATATCTATGACTGTGCAAATTTGCATTAACAAGTTTATCTCTGTGGATTCTAAATATTAGCAATAACTATTGCAATAGTACTTTCAGCAGTTGCAATAGCATTGTAATAGTCTCATGATGAAAGCTTAATTCTGATTGTATAAGCGATATTCTGTGGTATTTGAGATTTTCTCGAATTCGTTTACACACCCGTAAACCGCTCCCGCTATGTTCGGTTTGTCCTGCTAGGTACAGTCGTGCTGCTATGTTCGGTTTTTATCGTACAGGAAATGAGCAAAGGAAGTTTTTACTTGATTTTCATATATTCCGTTTTAATAAGGAAGAAAATAATTGTTGCTATATATCTAGGTGGCTTTTAATTGCAAGTCATAAAAATCCTAGACTATTTACTCATAAAATAAGAAAGATACGGCGAGTTAAAGTGCAAGGTAACTGCGAAAAATAGATGTTTTGCTGTTTGTCGACTATTTACAGTCTCAAAGCATAAGAAAGCGTATTTTTGAAAATAAAATCATAAACTGCAATGCTTACTGCATACTCTGACAAAAAGATTTAGTTATTGTCCGTTTTATAGTGGAGAAATCGACTTGTAAACAAACATAGGTGAACATAATTGGTCCTGCTCCGGGTAGACTTAGGTCCTGCTCGGGGTAGACTCATCCTGCTACGTGTGCAACTTATCCTGCTACGTGTGCGGCCAAGGTCCCGCTACGTGTGCGGTTACGGTCCCGCTACGTGTGCGGCTAAGGGCCCGCTACGTGTGCGGCTACATTTTATGTATGATACACAGGAAAATATATGATATACAGGAAAACACACGCATAACGGAAAATAGGATACCACGCATGTGATTATTTCCTATGCTGCTACTGTCCGGAAAGGTTTGATGTCATAATTATATATCTGTATTGTGTATAAGTTGTGACTTCTGCCATTTCACTACATGGTATCGTCAGTGATCTTTATCATTACTAAATATTTGCAAAGAATAAATACAACTGTTATAAAATATTGAAACACTTTATAAATGGAGGACAATATTAACATAAAAATACATATAAACTCAGTAACTACAAGTATAAATAATGTATGTTTATCGTGCAGATTCATTATATATTAATGCATGAATGGATACATATACATTTTGTAGATGTATGTTACCACGGCTATCTTCCCATCAAAACAATTTTTCAAATTTGATGTCATTTACTTAGAATTGACACGATAAAGTAAAACAACGAATAAGACTGGAGCCATAACGTCTTAAAACCTTTCGGATTTCTTTTTGTAGAATGTTTAGAAGTATAAACTATATTTCTAGTTTTGACATTGTAACTATCAAGTTCTACTCTCTCAATGCTGGAAACGTCAAGGAGAGAACCGTCAATGATCTTAAATTATTGGTCCTACACGTAATCATGTAAACTTAAATCAGTCGCTTTGGCATCAGTTTCTGACATATAAAAAGAAATAAAAAACATATGATGTAAGAGTTTAACCCATTAATACCATGCTGAGGACAATTTAATTGCGCATGCAAACGGTGTTGAAATAAGGCCACTGTCGAATTCTTTCGTGTCTAGTATGGTTCCAAATTGTTTGACGCAGAGTCAATACTTCTTCTAAACTTTGAGTTAAGTTAGTAAATAATTTTTGTACAACCGGGACCAGACACAGGAAGTCCAAATTCGGCAATTATCATGCTTCAGATACTTTCGCTAAATACGATAAATTTTCATATCGAACAAAAATTACAGAATACAATACATATTACGGTACAGCGGATTTTTGAAGAAAAAATCCGTAATCATGAATTTTAAAAGGCACACCGTAGACCCTCTTGAATTTGAAACCTATACTCATTTAGCTTTTGAACATTTGCACCCGGATTACAACTGAGGTGTCGAGAGTAATTAACTCACCCATGTATAGCCGAATAAAATCGAAGAAGATTTTGACTAAAACCCTTGGGACATGTAGATCTATACAGGCAAAAAACAGAAACGAAATGTACACTCTACATGTCATGTTCATCGGACACAAAAATTAGCAAACATAAAGAATCATGGATTGAGGTTTGACTGGGCAGAGGTGTTTATATCAGTTGTCGAGTGTTTTATTCAATTGCTCATTACGCTTTTAAAATGATTTTGCGACTATCGGAATTTGATGACATCCGAAAACTTCCAAACAGCTTTAGTTTTCCTGTATATCATACATTTTCCTGTATATCATACATAAAATGTAGCCGCACACGTAGCGGGTCCTTAGCCGCACACGTAGCGGGCCCTTAGCCGCACACGTAGCGGGACCTTAACCGCACACGTTACGGGACCTTGGCCGCACACGTAGCAGGATGAGTTGCACACGTAGCATGATGAGTCTACCCCGAGCAGGACCTAAGTCTACCCGGAGCAGGACCAAATATTTTCACCTATTTTTGTTTACAAGTCGATTTCTCCACTAAGAAACGGACAATAACAAAATCTTTTTGTCAGAGTATGCAGTAAGCATTGCAGTTTATGATTTTATTTTCAAAAATACGCTTTCTTATGCTTTGAGACTGTAAATAGTCGACAGACAGCAAAACATCTATTTTTCGCAATTACCTTGCACTTTAACTCGCATCTTTCTTATTTTATGAGTAAATAGTCTAGGATTTTTATAACTTGCAATTAAAAGCCACCTAAATATATAGCAACAATTATTTTCTTCCTTATTAAAACGGAATATATGAAAATCAAGTAAAAACTTCCTTTGCTCATTTCCTGTACGATAAAAACCGAACATAGCAGCACGACTGTACCTAGCAGGACAAACCGAACATAGCGGGAGCGGTTTACGGGTGTGGTTTAGAAAACCTCAGTTTTTGCCTAAGCAGCTTTCGTTAATATTTTGAGCTGAAATTCTCAACTCAAAGTCTGAGACTTTCTCAATGACGCTGAGAACTCCCAGACCTATCTCAAACTAATTGAGAAAATCTAAAAAAGAACGTCTCTGAAAACAATATTGCGATTGTAAATCGTCGCAGGAGACGAGCTCGGCGAGTGTTTCGTGAAAGTTCCTGAGATTTTATGTCGTTTTAGGTATAGGTTTATGTTCATTAGCTTATTAACTCGAGCGTTACAGCCGCATCTTGAAAGCGCAACATGCAGATATTTTGTGATATCTTCATTTTTGAAAGCTGTGGCAACCCTTCGGTTCTTGGCCAACAGGTGAATTTTTGAGGGTCGTCGGTGATAAGGTGAGGATATCCGAATTATCCATGACCCGCATCGTCCACCATGTATGCAAAGCAGATGGTCTCCTAATCCAGGTGCAAGCTGGAAGGATGTTCGGCATTATGTGCCCAATCGTAATACCATAGAATAGTGGTGTACATGTACGTTGAGATAGATGCACTATTACATGTAATTTATTTCCCTTCATCTGACGTGACATGTTCATACAAGTCCAGTTAAAATGTAAAAACAACGTGACTGTATCAATTAGTAAAATCTGTAAAAAATAAATATTTTAGATCTACCTGAGGATAAATAGTAAGACAAAATAAATTCATTGATTTGAAAACACGTAAACGGTCGTTTAGCGTTCTCCGTGGAGTGGTGGCTGCTGGTCGCGTTAGGCAGGTGGTCGCTCAATAACGGTTAATTGCATAGGGAAATGCGTCGGGCGGACCACAGAGTAGTCGTTTATTATAGGTGGTCGCACAAAACAGGTGGTCGCATGAGCAGGTTAAACTTTGGTTGATTGGTTTCAATTCATATTCAATGTACATGTAGTATCGGTAGTGACAACAATTTGTTGATGAAGTTTATGAGAATCACAATTTGTTTTTAAGTTTCTTAAACTAATCTGAAACATTCGCTAATGAATATGATCACATGTATGTTGGAAAAAGCATGGTATCTCGGCCAATTTCTTTTAAATGGACCATCATAAAAAATATAGACTAGATGAGTGGTAGACTGGCAATTTTGTTTACTAGCACCCCATTGAAAATAAATTAAAACCCCATTGAAAAAAGTTGCAAAACTTTCATGGGTCATTCTGTGTTAAATTTTGTTCAAGCTTTAAAAATCATTTATATGTGAATGTCTTCATTACTATGTGATAGCATTTCTGAGATGGTTCTGTTTGAAATTTTGAATGCAATGCATTCTTTATTATATTGCGCTTTGTATAATATCACTGTAAGACATATAATGTATGTCATGTACCAATAAATCAATCATTTATATCTATCATGTCTGCGTTCAGGTATATCTATCACCGTAATGGAATGTTGTCAAACTGAAGAATAACAACCTTACCCCTTTGCCAAATATTTAAAAGTTGTTTCTGACACTCCTAAACAACAGTGGAAAACCTGGGACACATGGACTTAACAATTACATGTACATGCATATTCAAACCGCATATTTAACTCCTTAGAACAACATAAATAAAATAAATTTAAAATACTAAAGCAGAAAATTTGCTGTAGATTGCACCCCACAGAAAACTCTTAGTATTCGCCGTGCACTTAGAGACGTCGAATTTTGCGCAAAGCTGGTCATAATAACATGGGCCTCCATCGTCAGTGGTGTCAATCGCCACCAAACTGGCCTTTACTGCCTCTGTTCATATTTCCTAAAGTGAATAATTGAAGTTGACATTGTTGATACTAACAGGAAAATTCACGCGACATTGTATATGTCAGTAAAACAGGTGTGCGTTTTGCAAAGGAAGGAACTTTGTCGCTTACGTAATTAATAAACATGAAATATTCTTAGCGTCTCTCAATGGTGAGAAAATCTCAGCTGCGACTTTTTTTCAGCGTGAGCTGAGATTTTTTATGCAAGTCGAATTTCGAAGGTTTGACCAAAATCTCAGCTGTGATTTTCACAGGCCACCCTGAGCTTGAGATGAACTCAACTCTAAGATGGTTAATGCCTTTCGTAATTACTCGGGTATTTCCGGTAACTATAACTTTTCAAACACTAGGTACTCGTTTTCAAGAATTATTCTCAGAATTATAGACATTAGTTCCGATTGGCTTTATGCACGTCAGACCAGGTCACGTTACCAAACCTTAAGTGCAAGAGTGCAATGTTTGTCAAACCCTCGTCATTTCGTTGAATAAAACTACTATAAAGGATATATTCATTTGTCACAGTGTACTATTTTAAGGTAGTTCGCGGTGTTGCTCGGCAAAAAAGAAAGTTTGTTAGAATGACATGAAATTTGGAGGAATTATTCCTGAAGTAGGTGCGCTTACGAAAATATTGTTCTTTTTACAGTTTGACGTCAGTAACCTAGCAACTAAACGACGTTAAAACGCCATCTAGCGGCACCAGCTATGTGAATGACTCGCTTTACTTTTCCCCTCGTAGCTTTGCTATAAATTGTCATAAATTGAATATTCGAACTTTGAGGATGAGCGAATTCTGTGGTCTAATGAGTGATCATCATCAATGCTTTGAATATCCATGACCGCCCGGCGTGTCGGAAGTTAATCGACGTCAAAACGTTATTATGGGGACGTTTTTTTAGACGTAAAATATTCAGATAAATGCAAATGTAGCTAAAACGCCGCCGTAGAAGTTTTTCAAAAATTAACATTATGTAAAAAATTCATTTATCTACACATTAAGCGAAAAAAATCTATACCTCTTCAGGCTACTTTTTTCAGTATCGTAACGTTTCCTGCACCACTTGAAATGAAAACACGGCGTCATTACGTCATTATTTAGGCCATTTTCGCGCTTTATACTTTGTTTATTGTAATCACATTTTAATCTTATGTTTCCATAATGAGATATTTGTAGACTTTTATCAATTCCAACAATTATAGTTAGAAACGTAATATACGTTTTAAAAGGCAATAAATGCTTTTGCCGAATTAAGATCAGCACAAGTATATCGTCTTCTTGTAGGAAATTGTAATGTATGCAGTCAAAAGTATTAATGTCGATATGCTACCGTAATATTAAAACAACAATGTTTCTATGTTAACTTTATTATTTAGATACCAACATTCCATGCTAATATTTTTTTATACTCAATGATATATAGTACCGGTATTGATTCGTTACCATGATACATTTTTCACACCACATTAAAAGCTGTGCTGTAAGTAATATGTATTTTACAATATTTAATAATCGGTTGATATACAGAATATGACATGTTCAATCACGTCCAGTTAGCAGGGTACATGTATCACGTAATATCCTGGCTTGGTCCATCAATGCCATGACGATTTAATGTCAGATTTATATGGTTGACATGTAAGTCTCTGCTGTCTGTAATTTCAGCGAAACATGTAGTAATAAACTTTGTGTCTGATGACACATGAAGTTTTGTTTTTCGTAAAAGATTTTTGCAACTTCACAACGACTTCATTCTCACTGAAAACATGTTTTCTTTCTCAACATTTAGGACAAACATGATAACGTCCTCTCAAGTTAATGGAGCATCAGAAACTGCGTAACATATTCATTTTTTAGCAATTTTTGTACGAGACATTCCTGCGTGTGTTTACTATTTCAGGATGTTGTTATCTGTACAGTGTTAGACTGTCCAAAACCACATACACCAGGAAAAGGCGTATTTCTTAATGATGATTTTTTAGTTAAATGCAAAAATTGGTTAACTGAACTTCTACAGCCACTGACTTTTCGGCGAAATTTACACGCCTCTTTGTCGAGTGACAAACCGTCGTCACGTGTCCTGAAATTAATCTGATTAGCTCAGTATTTGATAAATGTGACTGACGATCAAGAAAATAAAATTTATCGGCGGTGTCAACTGAAAATAATGGTGTGTAGCGCGCTGTAAATAAATGATCTACCATTTTTATTTTTTAAATCCATGCAGAACTCTGGTTGTCATAGCAACCAATAAGAAAATCTTTATTTTTTTCTGAACTTGTCAGAAACAACAATATCTAAACATAGATACTTGGTTTGTACATGTAGCATTATCTAGTAGACCTCTACCAGGTTCACTCAAATTATGGTCATGGAGTAAAAATTGGCCCCCGTCCCGGCGGTTACTTGAATCATAAATAAAATTATATGAAATCATTTAGAATCTTTTTGTCCGAAGCAAGTCCTTGAGCTATGATATTTTGCGTGAAACATTGTCTAGCAGACCTCTACCAAGTTTGTTCAAATGATGGCCTCGTGGTCAATTTTTTTTTATTGATAATAGTCTTTTCTTCTTGTGAGCGATTATAGGTAAGAAGGTAAGAAGTAAAAGGATAGGTTTATAGTCTGAAATTATATTCAACCGACTTTCACAAGTTACCCCCGATCACTGGTTTACAGGCAAGTTCGTGAGTCGATAGATATTTTTTTCAAGCCGTAACTTTCCATTTACGCGCGCCCGCAATTTGTCTGTATACACTAAGTTTGAATGAAAAATACGTTAGTAATATCTTTTCCGTCATTATGTGCATTACATCCGTGTCCTTATGCAGTAACTGTTTGTAAATTGCACGTTTGTATGTGCATTCAACCTGACCTTGTGGCGTGTACAAATATAAACAAAAACGAAATATTATCATATTTTTTAGTTATAATGATACATTCGTTTTATGAGAGTTCGCCACAACGGTTGTCGTCTGTAAATCTTCAAAGGGCGACGATCCAGTCGAGAACTTAATAAAACATATTCCAGTTATTTCCTCAATCGGTAAATACCTTCACACTGTTACGTATTGTTATTTTAATGTGGCTTTTACAAGGTATTAAATACCGAACAAAGGAAAGAATGTATGACGTAAAAAGTGATAATACGTTGGCTTCAAAAACACTGATGGATTCGTGAAGCACGTTTTTTATCATGAGTTTACAAAATGTGTTGACAGAAAACGTTTGGCATTGATATATTAAAAATGGTTCATGAAAACAAACGTAAAACGAAGTCTTTTGTGTTCTAGTTTGACACTCAAATTAATTTGTATCTTCTTATTACAAATCATAGTAAATCGTGCAACTCGAAAAGAGTTGAGTGAACACGTTTGGTATATTTTATCAATACATAATTATACACAATGGTAGAATTGTTGTTTTGTTCGATATTTAAAAAATGTGTAAATAATTCGCATTACACTAAAATTACAATTTGGTCCGTTGTCATGACTCGTTCTTTTTTTATTATAAAATGCATCTATATCACTCCAAAACTACAAATAACAGATAAGTGCATCTCGTATTAAGATGTACATTGTCATTCAGTCATATTCGAATAGTACGAAATATTTTAGGATTTTTGCCATTATTGTAACGTCTTGAAATACTCGTATTTTCGTTTTACGGCCTTCTTTTAATGTCAATAAGTCTCCTTTACTACATGTCCCTTTTCACTAAGTCTAATGAATGTAGAATATAACTTTTATTGTAGGAACTTTGCGTTTGCTATCTGAACTTGGATATATTCTATGTAATTCTTTTATTAATATTTATTAATGTATACCTTCGATAAAAATCGGAGGCAATTAAGACGTACAGTCAAACCTGTCAACAAAGGACATCCCTCGGAAATACATGATATGGTCTTTATTGACGGTGGCCTTTACTCGGAGGTGACCGCTCACATAGGTTTAACACTATATATATTGTCACAGTGTATAATGCACTTTGTTTATGTATATAGCTCAAATTGTATGAGTAATTAATTCGTCATCATTGTGATGTGATGTATATATGTTACATTGTTATCATTCATATAATTGATCTGCGATTATTGAGGAATATAAATCAATAATTTTGATCTACTCGTAGAAAAAGACCACTCATGTATATAGTGCATGTATTTGTTTTGTGTTCTATTATTTTGATTATGACATGAACATTAGAAACTACATAACACATTCTTGATAGATATTCTTTCCAATGTTAATTGCTCCGTACAAAAGCCTAAAAATAAGAGTTTATCTCAAGCACTCGGCACTGAGTCCGAATACTATAGCTAATAAGTTGAAAATAGTTGCATACGATAGTTAAATGAATGTCTCTTTTCTGTCTATTACATTCACTATGATAATGAATAACATGAAGATGAGACCAAATAAATTTTGTATTTCCCAAGTGTGGCCTTTTCACAGCTTGGACTATTTTACATTACGAACATTAACATATTAAGCAGTGAAATGTTGTATTATTAGTTCGCAAGAATGCTATTTAAAGCATACATTTGTATAAGTCCCTTGGAAACGGTCAAAGTCATATGAGGCAGACAATTCACATAAGCATCGCTCCTGGGAAGAACCAGTACTAGTCTTCCATCCTCCGTAAGCAACCGCCTACTTTCTCACATAAAGAGAAGTGGTCGGTAGCGGGCTCCAACCCACGACCATCTATCAGTGAGAGGTTACAGTGATTTGTTACTTGTAATACGTTGACTTTTTCTTATATTTAATGTGATAGATCAAACAAAGCATTTCGTATTATTTTAGTAAAGAAATCCCCTCCTTATATACAAACTATTTTCACTAAACCTGTACCAAATGAGGTACATAACATATATGAGCTGAGTATTAATAACACTTCATGTGTATGAGGGTTGTATATTAAGTATAAATATCACTATAGACCATACATGTATGAGGGTTGTACGCTATCAATAGCATTATAGACTATACATGTATGAGGGCTGTAAGTTGAGTATCAATAGCACTACAGACTATACATGTATGAGGGCTGTATGCTAAGTATCAATAGCACTACAGACTATACATGTATGAATGTTGTATTCTAAGTATCAATAGCACTATAGACTATACATGTATGAGTGTTGTATTCTAAGTATAAATAGCATTATAGACTATACATGTATGAGTGTTGTATTCTAAGTATAAATAGCACTATAGACTATACATGTATGAGTGTTGTATTCTAAGTATCAATAGCACTATAGAATATACATGTATGAGTGTTGTATTCTAAGTATCAATAGTAATATAGACTATACATGTATGAGTGTTGTATTCTAAGTATAAATAGCACTATAGACTATACATGTATGAGTGTTGTATTCTAAGTATAAATAGCACTATAGACTATACATGTATGAGTGTTGTATTCTAAATATCAATAGCATTATAGACTATACATGTATGAGGGCTGTAAGTTGAGTATCAATAGCACTACAAACTATACATGTATGAGGGCTGTATTCTAAGTATCAATAGCACTATAGACTATACATGTATGAGTGTTGTATGCTAAGTATTAAAAATACTATAGACCGTACATGTATGAATGTGGTATGCTTAATATCAATAGCACTATAGACTATGAGCGTTGTGTGCTGAGTATTATTAACATTATAGACTATAAATGCATATCTATGCACGCGCCTGTTGACTGGATACAAAATCTTCTCTTAACAGGTTTCCTTTCCTTGAACCGGCCGGTTTGACATGTTTTAGGTGTTTTTACTGTAATATTCTAAGGGTCTGTAGACGGTGAAGTAAGTAAAACAGTCAGCCGTAATGAGTATACATGTTTTACTATATTTATATACTTAAAATTCATGTGTTATGCCTTTATAAACGAGAATGATTTCATGTTATAAATACCAGTAAAGATGATGTTATGAATACTAGTGATGGTGATGTTATGAATACTATTGAAGATTATGTTATGAATACTATTGAAGGTGATGTTATGAATATTATTGAAGGTGACGTTATGAATACTAGTGATGGTGATGTTATGAATACTATTGAAGGTGATGTTATGAATATTATTGAATGTGACGTTATGAATACTAGTGATGGTGATGTTATGAATACTAGTGATGGTGATGTTATGAATATTATTAAAGGTGATGTTATGAATACTAGTGATGGTGATGTTATGAATATTATTAAAGGTGACGTTATGAATACTAGTGATGGTGATGTTATGAATACTATTAAAGGTGATGTTATGAATACTAGTGATGGTGATGTTATGAATACTAGTGATGGTGATGTTATGAATACTAGTGATGGTGATGTTATGAATACTATTAAAGGTGACGTTATGAATACTAGTGATGGTGATGTTATGAATACTAGTGATGGTGATGTTATGAATACTAGTGATGGTGATGTTATGAATACTAGTGATGGTGATGTTATGAATATTATTAAAGGTGATGTTATGAATACTAGTGATGGTGATGTTATGAATATTATTAAAGGTGATGTTATGAATACTAGTGATGGTGATGTTATGAATACTAGTGATGGTGATGTTATGAATATTATTAAAGGTGACGTTATGAATACTAGTGATGGTGATGTTATGAATATTATTAAAGGTGACGTTATGAATACTAGTGATGGTGATGTTATGAATACTAGTGATGGTGATGTTATGAATATTATTAAAGGTGATGTTATGAATACTAGTGATGGTGATGTTATGAATATTATTAAAGGTGACGTTATGAATACTAGTGATGGTGATGTTATGAATATTATTAAAGGTGATGTTATGAATATTATTAAAGCTGATGTTATGAATACTATTAAAGGTGATGTTATGAATACTAGTGATGGTGATGTTATGAATACTAGTGATGGTGATGTTATGCATATTATTAAAGGTGACGTTATGAATACTAGTGATGGTGATGTAATGAATACTAGTGATGGTGATGTTATGAATACTAGTGATGGTGATGTAATGAATATTATTAAAGGTGACGTTATGAATACTAGTGATGGTGATGTTATGAATATTATTAAAGGTGATGTTATGAATACTATTAAAGGTGATGTTATGAATACTAGTGATGGTGATGTTATGAATACTAGTGATGGTGATGTTATGAATATTATTAAATGTGACGTTATGAATACTAGTGATGGTGATGTTATGAATATTATTAAAGGTGATGTTATGAATACTAGTGATGGTGATGTTATGAATATTATTAAAGGTGATGTTATGAATACTAGTGATGGTGATGTTATTAATACTAGTGATGGTGACGTTATGAATACTAGTGATGGTGATGTTATGAAAACTAATGATGGTGATGTTATTAATACTAGTGATGGTGACGTTATGAATACTAGTGATGGTGATGTTATGAAAACTAATGATGGTGATGTTATGAATACTAATGATGGTGACGCTATGAATACTAGTGAAGGTGATGTTATGAATACTAGTGATGGTGATGTTATGAATACTAATGATGGTGATGTTATGAATACTAGTGATGGTGATGTTATGAATACGAGTGATGGTGACGTTATGAATATTATTGAAGGTGATGTTATGAATATTATTAAAGGTGATGTTATGAATACTAGTGATGGTGATGTTATGAATACTAGTGATGATGATGTTATGAATACTAGTGATGGTGATGTTATGAATACTAGTGATGGTGACGTTATGAATATTATTAAAGGTGATGTTATGAATACTAGTGATGGTGACGTTATGAATATTATTAAAGGTGATGTTATGAATACTAGTGATGGTGATGTTATGAATACTAGTGATGGTGACGTTATGAATATTATTAAAGGTGATGTTATGAATACTAGTGATGGTGATGTTATGAATACTAGTGATGATGACGTTATGAATATTATTGAAGGTGATGTTATGAATATTATTAAAGGTGATGTTATGAATACTAGTGATGGTGACGTTATGAATACTAGTGATGGTGATGTTATGAATACTAGTGATGGTGGTGTTATGAATACTAGTGATGGTGATGTTATGAATACTAGTGATGGTGATGTTATGAATACTAGTGATGATGATGTTATGAATACTAGTGATGGTGATATTATGAATACTAGTGATGATGACGTTATGAATATTATTGAAGGTGATGTTATGAATATTATTAAAGGTGATGTTATGAATACTAGTGATGGTGACGTTATGAATACTAGTGATGGTGATGTTATGAATACTAGTGATGGTGATGTTATGAATACTAGTGATGATGATGTTATGAATACTAGTGATGTTGATGTTATGAATACTAGTGATGGTGATGTTATGAATACTAGTGATGGTGACGTTATGAATACTAGTGATGGTGATGTTATGAATACTAGTGATGGTGATGTTATGAATACTAGTGATGGTGACGTTATGAATACTAGTGATGGTGATGCTATGAATACTAGTGATGGTGATGTTATGAATATTATTAAAGGTGATGTTATGAATACTAGTGATGGTGATATTATGAATACTAGTGATGGTGACGTTATGAATATTATTAAAGGTGACGTTATGAATACTAGTGATGGTGATGTTATAAATACTAGTGATGTTGATGTTATGAATACTAGTGATGGTGATATTATGAATATTATTAAAGGTGATGTTATGAATACTAGTGATGGTGATGTTATGAATACTAGTGATGGTGATATTATGAATATTATTAAAGGTGATGTTATGAATACTAGTGATGGTGACGTTATGAATACTAGTGATGGTGATGTTATGAATACTAGTGATGGTGATATTATGAATATTATTAAAGGTGATGTTATGAATACTAGTGATGGTGATGTTATGAATACTAGTGATGGTGACGTTATGAATACTAGTGATGGTGACGTTATGAATACTAGTGATGGTGATGTTATGAATACTAGTAATGGTGATATTATGAATATTATTAAAGGTGATATTATGAATATTATTGAAGGTGATGTTATGAATACTAGTGATGGTGATGTTATGAATACTAGTGATGGTGACGTTATGAATACTAGTGATGGTGATATTATGAATATTATTAAAGGTGATGTTATGAATATTATTGAAGGTGATGTTATGAATATTATTAAAGGTGATGTTATGTATACTAGTGATGGTGATGTTATGAATACTAGTGATGGTGATGTTATGAATACTATTGAAGGTGATGTTATGAATACTAGTGATGGTGATGTTATGAATACTATTGAAGGTGATGTTATGAATACTAGTGATGGTGATGTTATGAATATTATTAAAGGTGACGTTATGAATACTAGTGATAGTGATGTTATGAAAACTAATGATGGTGATGTTATGAATACTAATGATGGTGATGCTATGAATACTAGTGAAGGTGATGTTATGAATATTATTAAAGGTGACGTTATGAATACTAGTGAAGGTGATGTTATGAATACTAGTGATGGTGATGTTATGAATACTAATGATGGTGATGTTATGAATACTAGTGAAGGTGATGTTATGAATACTAATGATGGTGATGTTATAAATACTAGTAAAGGTGATGTTATGAATACTGATGATGGTGATGTTATAAATACTAGTAAAGGTGATGTTATGAATACTAATGATGGTGATGTTATAGATACTAGTAAAGGTGATGTTATGAATACTAATGATGGTGATGTTATAGATACTAGTAAAGGTGATGTTATGAATACTGATGATGGTGATGTTATAAATACTAGTGAAGGTGATGTTATGAATACTAATGATGGTGATGTTATAGATACTAGTAAAGGTGATGTTATAAATACTAGTGAAGGTGATGTTATGACTACTAATGATGGTGATGTTATAGATACTAGTAAAGGTGATGTTATGAATACTAATGATGGTGATGTTATAAATACTAGTAAAGGTGATGTTATGAATACTAATGATGGTGATGTTATAAATACTAGTGAAGGTGATGTTATGACTACTAATGATGGTGATGTTATAGATACTAGTAAAGGTGATGTTATGAATACTAATGATGGTGATGTTATAAATACTAGTGTTGGTGATGTTATTACGTGACCTATACCTGACATACGTACTTACGAGTATTTGCGCGTGTTTGGTGTATGAAGACTAAGAGCCACGGCGACTATCAAACCATACTTGATCAGTTAAGAATAAAACGACTTAGGTGTAACTGGCAGATACATAAATAATTTATACAACTGAAGATCTACTAAACGGCGGTGCATAATGTTACTGATTCTTTAGAAATATGTTTAGATAAATCGAACAGGTTTTCACTATGATGCTTTCAATAGCAATATATTCATAATAAAACAAACATATTTCTTATATCAAATACAGTGTAACCTTCATGAATGGTCACCTCCGAACAATAGCCGTCTCCCTGTTACAGTCGGTATATTAGCAACACAAATTGACGTTTTATACTATTCTCACTCTCCCAACAACAGCACCTCATTACAACAGTCTTTTTTTGTCCTTCCCATTGATGACTGTTTTATGGAGGTTGCACTGTGCAATAATCACAGATGTAGAGATTCGAAAACTAGCGTCTGATGTAAGCTATCACTACTTTCCTTACGGTAACGTGTTTTATGGTTGCAAAAGTGGTTGTTGTAATATCAACTAAATGCCTAGTATCGGGAGTAAATCCGTCATTCATTAATCACAAGCCACATAACTTGGATACATTAGGCAACAAATAAGGTGTAAACTAAGTTTTAAGTAGCATTGTGCACGTTCCCAATAAAGTATATAGCATCGGCCTTGACATGAGTCATCAAGGATTCTACGATTTTAGCATTTGTGCATACACTAGTCTGATTGATAACGTGAAACTCGATTTTCACGTTATTACATGTTTCAACATATTTCGTGTAGTATTCAACCATAATTGTTCATTAGTTTAAATAGCTTACCGACAGTTGTGACATTTTGAAGAAAACGCGGTTTTCAAATTCGTAAAAACAAACTCTCTTTCTGCAGTTGCAGCATTTTCAACAGTATATTGTACCGAGAATACCAAGAAATTAATGTGTCGGTATTAACTGACTGGTCATATCAAGTTTCACCATTCTATATATATAAATATGGTGTTTAAATTCCATTTCAGTGATTTGAAACAAATATCACATTTGGTGGGTCTTCTACAATCAGTACCGCTTGCAATTTACAATTCTTTAACAACGACAACTACTCTGTATTTAGGAGTGTATTGCAACAATTAGCCTTACAATAACTATAAATGAATAGCAAGGATATGTGGCGGAACATTTGTACGGAAGACAGTCGTAAATACAGTTTTATGTATTGGCTAATCTACCGGACGATATAGGTCCGATGCTGGCTAAATTTCAAATTAGAAATATTTCAATTTGATGGGAGCGGATCAAAATTTAGTTTTCAGTGAAAAAGAAAGGACACTGTGTCCGTAATGTTTCGATGAAGATGTAAATGCATACACAGTATAATAACAAGAAATATGATTTATATACATTTATATATACCAAAGACCTATATATATGTACGAGTATAGGTATTTATATATACGATCTCGTATACAACAGTAAACATTGACTGTACATGTTGCAAATATGGGAAGTGTGTAAAAAGAAAAGTAATATTAATCAAATGGCTGCAATAATGTTGTACCATCGTATCTGCACGAATATATATATTACCGGGATGGTCATCAAATAAAATGTTGTTGTACATGTTTTTGTATTAAATTGTAGATTAGACACAAACAAAAAAGCTCGGGCATCAGTGAACCAAAATCATGCAAACCATGTAAACGGATATTCTGTCCGAATTGATAATCCCAAACACCGGTGATTATGGATAAAATACGTTGTGTTCGGAATGGCGGACACAAAGAAAAACAAACTTCAACTTATATCATGACAGTTTGTCATCAGGAATTAAGATACGTATAATTTATATAAAATTATTAATTAATACTAAAAACTGTGTGTGAAATCCCGTCATGTCGAGACGGTAATTACCATGCTGTAATCTAGTTCGGATGATACTCTGGAGTTGAAATAAAAAAATGGGCGGTTGTTGTGTCATGGATACCAATCGTCCATTCCTGAAGTATTCAATTGATAAAAGTACGACATATGACGATTTGTTTCTCTGAGTCTATTAAAGGTGGATATTTATGTGACAGGCTGTATATTACCGGCCATGTTATGTATTTCTAGGATTGTGGTTGGTGATAACCAAATATCCTACAGTTTGGGGCAATTTAAGTGCAACCATTTTTTTACCCATAAACTTAACACAATTAAATTTGTGTAGAAACGATATCTTGATTTACTTATCAGTCTTATTTTATGAGTTTTATTTTATGAGTTTTATTATCAATTTAGAAAATCAACATTAGAATTTTATGTAAGTTTTACATCAACTGTATTTCAGAAAGTTCTGTGTGCCTAGTTGTTTGTGGTATTGGATATGAACAATAATAATAAGAACACTATTTATCAGGTATTTGTTGGATTTAGGATATAGAATATATCAATTATAAAAATCAAACCTGTCATTGCTCCATGGTAAAGAAATTGTGAACGAAATATAAAACATTTTACTGCAGGAATATTTTGTTTGATCTAGATTAATTTGCAATGTTGTCACCAATTATCAACAGGTGTCTATGATATTGGTAAATATACTCCAGTATGAAGACACCTCATTTTCATCGGACAGAGACTGGTATTCAATATTTTATCTGTATTTCAAATTGACCATTGTTCTATTAAAACATACTTTACTCTGTTAAAGCTACACCAGTAATCAATGTTTGGTTGATGTTTTATTCACCAAATGTCAACCATTTTGTCATAACTAATATTACATTCTAATTTAAAAGTATTCTGTTAATTCTGCTTAAAGTCATGTCTTCATAAGATCTGTCATTATAACCATTTTATCTACAGGTTCTACGAGCAGTCTGGTGTGGGTAGTACTATAAATACAGTATAAGAAGCAATAGATACAAGTGTACACATACAGGATTTTATTATTATAACCATAACATTAATCATCCTGGAATAAGTGTCGATCTGTGCATAATTGTATATGGAATGATGTACAAAAATGCAAGAAGCAGCGATCGTGTTTTGCAGTTTCTATGTGACTTAGTGCGTAATTGTGTTGGAGTGGAGCATTTGTGTTTTATATAGTGTCCAATGTGTTGTGCTAGTGCTCAGTGTCTTGTGTTAGTGTTTAGTGTTGGAAAATAGTGTTATAGTGTTTAAATAAATGGAATAAAGGATTATATATCTAGGATTATAATTTCACAAGTAAGTGAATATTCTAGGACACTGCACTTATAAACTTTCACAATGATAGGTCCCCCTCACATTATAATTTGACCTCACATGCACTTAGGACATTTTTTAAGGTTTAGGAAGGAAATCTTTTTTTTATTTTTGAAAACATAATTATTTTTCAATGATGCAATACAATGCGTAAGTTAAGGAAAATTATTAAGTTTTAAATAAAATAAGTCAACAAACCCGTGACAATGATACTATTAATTATGATATTAAGTTCTAATGAATTGGTAATTTGCGCAAAATAAGCGTATCGCGCTAGTTATTTACTAAACATTCTCATTTCGTATGAAAAATATCAAAGACTCGTGACATGAACACATGAATATTTTTGACGTGGGCGTTGATATTATTATTCGATACATGCGATGCAATTTCATCTTAGAAAATGACTAATTTGACACACATTCAAACAACCAATACACATATTTATTAAATGAATACACAGAGATACATAGACTATTGTGGAAGATGTATATCCCAAAACTTTCAATGAATTTCAGTGTAGGCGTGTACATGTACAATAAGCACGCGAGATGCGCGTTTTTGAATTTATTATTAATGCGTGAGACCCGTATAATACGCATAACGGGCTTTGTTAACAAACTATACTCATGCAAATACTCATTAATAGGTTGCTTAGTCAATATACTATCTATGGAAATCGTATATAAGAACCGCACATTTTCATCATACATATTGACCAGTTTGATATCTTGTTTTATAGCAACCAATACACAATATTTAATGATTTAACACAAACAATTGGATATTCACTAATAATATGTGACGTAAATTTCTTCCATTCAAATTTATATAAAGTACACATGTCATTCGACACAGTCATAGACTATTGGGGAATGACAGTTTATTCTAAAATTTGGAAATAATTTAATGAAATCTTGTATGTACAATAAACATAACAGTCTCGGGACTTGAATTTATTAATCGATACATGTATATCATTTTAACCTTATAAATGGATAATTTGCGTAAAATGAGGCTAGCGCTCTTGTTATCTACAAATTATTCTACTTTCGTATGGACAATAATAATTTGAAACGTAACACAAAGGATTTTCATCAAAGAAAGCATACTTATTCATGAACTGTGTCAAGAATCCCGAGACATAAATGCATTTGTTATTAGATATCAATAACATGTATGCAACCGAATCTGTCCTAATGAATTTTCATCATAATTATTAGTAATACGTGAATCTCATCATTTAGATGTCTAGATATTATTTGAACGAAACTCGCGGCTTGAACACATCCATTTTACATATTGATATAGTAAGTGTAATTAATTTTGTGTAATTAATATCTGTATTATATTTTGTAATATTTATGATAATGGACTCATGTTCAAGTCTACGTGTTCTGTTCTGTTATTGTAAATACCGTTAAATGCTCTATTACCAAATTGCTAAATATGCGGGTTTTTAATTGAATCTTTCAGAAAATACTAGATGCAATACACGCGGTTTGTAAAGATTCAATTCTGAGTCGAACCAAATCACAATACTGAATACATGCAGAGTCTGTGATATCAACCTTTTTTGTAAGAAGTTAATTTCTTCAATTCGATCTGTTAGAAAATAAACCTCATATTTAAAAAGAATAAATAATTTGTCCATGAAATAGGCAAACATACGGCAACATGATTTCATTATTTTGTTCTTAGATATTTACAATATTTATGTAATCAAATAAGTTCAGATAAATTATTGGTCACGATATATATGACATTTACGTTAATTTTGTCATTTAAGATGTCTAGATAATAGTACACAAGACTCGCGGCTTGAAAACATGTATTTTACATATTGATAATGAACAATACACACTATTCAATGCACATAGATTCCCCGATATTAACGTGTTGTGTAAGATGTTAATTTCTTCAATTTAATCAAATTTTGTATTTATACAGAAAATATAATTTATCCGTGAAAAATGCGAACAGTCCCGCATAGAATTATTCTGTTGCTAGATATTTACAATTCGGCGTGATTTCTTTGATCCGAAGATGTACAAATGTCGCACGATAAATAGTCTATTGATGAACAACGCTTATTTCAAGACTTAAAATTATGTTAAGTGCTGCATACTTTGCCTAAATATATGCGTAGCACGCTTGTTATTTACAAAACAGACTCATCATTATAAGCTCAATCTATTTTTCATATTCAAAGGTTTCAACACAGTTTATAACATTTTTGTGAGTCGAATATTTTCCAATATATTATTGTGCAAGGATCACATCAATTGAAAACATTATAAAATATAAAGTTACGGCTTGTTGTTACCAAGTTTTCTCATTGTTTCGTCTAAAATATTGACTAGGAAAAAGTACACAAGAGCCGCCCCTTGCATACCATTCTGATAGTTTATCAAGAAATACACAGTATTCAATACATACAGAGTATGCGACATCAACTTGATCTCTTCGTTGTTAATTTCTTCATTTCGATCTGTTAGAAGTCAAATTTTGTATTTATTAAAAAGAAATCATCATTTATCCGCATGAAATACGCTAACAATCCCGCTACATAAACTTATTTGTTCCTAGATATTTACAACATTTATGCAACTAAATCAATTAAAAAAAATATTGCGCACGATATAGGCCTAATTATCATATAAACGTTAACTTTATCATTTAATAATTTAATAAGTAAACGACATCAGCAGCTTGAACACATGTATTTTAAATACTGATATTGAAAAATCAAGTCAAGATTCAAGTCAATAATTAAGGATGCTGTGTGAAAAGCATACGTAACAATTAAAGAGATGATAAATCTGTTGTTTAAAATTCATTCCTATTATATATACTCGTCTTCATTGATTAGGGCTTGCAGTCAAACTATATTCATTGAAATAATATAAACAAATCCCGCGACCGCAGTAACATACATTTCCAACGTAAATATAGATAATTATGACCATTTCGGACGATTTTCATGCAAAATAATTCTGAATTGATGTTCTATGTCCACGCTTTTTAATTGCATTAAATTCTCTATAACTTTCAAATTGATAAATATGCTATTTTATCTTTCAACTCATTTTGAAAATGCAATATTCGCGATTTGTAAATATTCAATACACAATATCCAATACACATTGGGTGCGCGATATTGGCGTGTTTTGAAAGACGTTAATTTATTCATTTCGATTTGTTAGAAATAAAAAAAATCATATAAATGGTACATTGTATTCGTAATATTTTCCTGAAATATGCCAAAAAGTGCCGCTTAAATAAGCTAATAAATATTCTTAATCAATAGCCAAAAACAATCATACATAATAGAAATACACGCTGGATAGTTCACCTTATAAAGTTCTGTTCAAATATTAATAATAAGAACAACAATAAATATTAATATGTCTGGTCAATTTTTGCATGAAATCATACCAGTCAAATAAAAATCAATCGCGCACGGGTTCTTTCCTTGATGTTCCATTCAAATCAGTTAATTAATATTCATAATTATTACACAAATGAAATACACGCGTCATTGTCATATTAAAAAGGCCAATCTTACGCGATTGAAGTACTTTCCGTTCCGTTCAAATAGTAATATATCTGATCATTTTTGCATAAAATCTTATTAGACAAATAAAACTGAAATGCACACGCGTTGTTTACATAATTTTCTGTTTAGATAAGTTGATTAATATTCATAAATACAAAATGAAGTACACGCGGGACTTTTGTACTTATTATGCCAATCGTATTATACTTAGTATATCTGGTCATTTTTAGATAAAATTTTATAAGTCAAATTAACTGAAATGAGCACGGGTTGTTTACCTAATGTCCCGTTTGAATAATGTGATTACTATTCATAGTTGATAATCAGGAACAATCTTACACAACTGAGAGATAGGATGGTGTGTTTATTTTACGTTCCGTTCACATATTGATATATCTGATTATTTTTTTATAAAATCATACGAATTAGATAAAAAAATGCACACAGGTTGTTTACATGAAGGTTACGTTCAAATGAGTTAATTAATATTCATAGTAAATGGTTAGAGACAAATGAAATACAGGCAGCGGGATTGTTATTATAATTATGCCAAACTCTTACAGAATTGAAATACACGTTGGATTGTTTATATTAATATATACAATTCCTTTCAAATTTGAATATATCAGGGCATTTTTGCATAAAACCTTACTTAAAAACAAAATATTCTGTGTAAATGATACAGAGAAAATTAATTATTGTCCATAGAAAGTAAACGAAACCCGTGACCAGATACCATGTATGTACATCGTGTGTAATTCATTCTAGCCATAATTTAGGACTGTTGTGTGAACATGAAATATAATAATTAAATATAACATAAGCTAGTTTACTATTATTAATTTATTTATCATGTAAGTTTTTTTTCATATTTTCAATCCAAGGTATAAACAAGCCCCGGTATCTGAGAACCATGCATTTCCGATCTAAATATTGACCATTTTTAACGATTTCAAAACGAAATCAAACGTTATTTGACTATGTCTAGAACCAAACATATATAAAACTGTTGATGACGGTATATTTTGATTACTTTAAAATCAAATAGTCTGTGTAAATAAGGGAATAAAATATCCGTGCAAAATTAAACAAAACCCGTTACCTGATTATCATGCGTGTACATCGTGTGTAATTCATTCAAGTCTATAATCTAGGATTGTTGTGTGAAAATAAAATCTAACAAAGATAAAATAAGCTAGTTGACTATTTTATTAATTTATTCTTATCATATAAGTTCATTTTTAGCGCGTGTTGTCAACATATTTTCATTCTGGACAAGGGATGAACAAATCCCGCGACCGGAGAACCATACATTTTCCGACCTAAACATTGACCATTATAACGATTTTAAAACGATATCAAACGTTATTTGAGTATGCATATAGTCTACCATATCTAAAAGTTGCTGAGGACTGTATTGTGTTTACTTTAAATGAAATATTCTGTGCAAATGAGAGAATGACAATAACATGACAATCTTGTTGTTTAAAATAGATTCCCATCAGATAAGTTCATTAAATTGGGCGTGTAGTCCACAGACACTTGGGGTTAGGAGCTTTAAAAAACCAAAATAATTGTATTTTTGTCAATCCCAACACATAAACTTATCATATCTATCAATAAAACCTAAAATAAGCCGTTTTGAAAAAATACATTTTTCAACGTCAACAATACATACTACAAGATATAAATTTTCGTTGGAAAAAATAGCTCACACATACCTTCGAAAACACCTCGTATTTTATTCCATTTCCAACATTTTCACATAATCCTTGTGTCAGTCGATGTAGTACACATTATTCTTCACGATTATTGTCAAGTTTAAGTTTCAACCTCAACATTAACACCAAAATATCCAAAACAATTAGCAAAATTGTCAATATTTTGCATCAGCTACATTTACAATCGACATGGTTCCCGGCTTCGTAGTGTTGATATTCATAGTAAATAATTAGAGTCAAATGAAATACAGGCCAGATTGTAATAATAATGCAATCTCGGCTTACATAATTGAAATAACGCTGGATTATTTACATTATACAACTCCTTTTAAAATTTAATATATCAGGGTGTTTTTGAATAAAATCTTAATTTAGAGTCAAATATTGTGTGTAAATGACACAAAGAAAATATAAGATAAGATGGATAAGTAAATATAACCCGTGACCAGATATATCATGCATGTACATCTTGTGTAATTCATTCAAGTCAATAGTCTTGAATCGTTGTGTGAGGACAGTATTTTGAATACTTTGAAATAATGAATATGCTATAAGTTCACTTCAAATCATTTGAAAATACCAAATCCGATATATACATGCGGTTTATAAATTTTCAATTCGTATGCTTACCAATATACCATATTCAATACACAAAGAGTGACCGATATATTAACCTGATCTGTAAGACTTTAATTTCTTCATTTAAAATCGTTAGAAATCATTTTTAATACATGTAGTGACAAGCATGTTGTTATTTTATTCCAATGAAATAACTTTGTTAATCAGGGCATTTATAGTCTATTTCAATTGAAAATATAAACAAACCCGCGATGGTTGTGCCATGCATTTCCGGCCATGATATTGACCATTGGACCAATTGAAAGCCTAAATATCATTATTTGAATACACACAAAGTTAACAATATTTCCTGTCTGTTAATGACATTATCTTTAGCAATATAAAGTGAAATATTGTGCGTGAATTATAACAAGGATATATCCTTTTAAAAAGTAAATAAAACCCGTACCATGATTAACGGAATAATTCATTATTGATATTCTATGTCCACGCTCCTTTATTACATTGAATTCTCTGAATATGCTACTTGCTCACTTCAAATCATTTTGAAAATACAAAATCCAATGTATGCGCGCCGTTTGCAAATATTCAATTCTTTTTCACCTGAAAACACAATATAATCAGCATACAATGAGTGCGCGATATTAACTTGTTATGCAAAACGTTAATTATTTCATTTCGAATCGTTAGAAATCAAATACTGAATTGTGATAACCCTGTTGCTTGAAATTTATTCCCATGAAATAACTTCATTAATTGGCGTTTGGTCGAACTATTTCAATTGAAAAATATTAACAAACCCCGCGATCGTTGTACCATGCATTTCAGACCTTAATATATGAGCTTTTAAAGCAAAATTACTCATTATTGATATTCTATGTCCACGCTCTTTTATTAAATTAAATTATCCATCGTTAAATTGATAAATTTGCTATTTTTCCACTTTAAATTATTTTGAAAATACAAATTCCAATATATAAACGCCGTTTGAAAATATTTAATTCTTTTTCACCCCAAAACCACACTATATTCAATGCACAATGAGTATGCGACATTAACTTGTTATGCAAGACTTTTTACTTCATTTTGAATCGTTAGAGATCAAATACTGAATTGTGATAACCCTGTTTGTTGAAATTTATTCTCATTATTAGGGCGTTTGGTCGAACTATTTCAATTGAAAATTATAAACAAAACCCGCGATCGTTGTACCATGCATTTTCGATTTTAAAGCAAAATAACTATTGATTGTTGATATTCTATGTTCGTGCTTTTGTATTGCATTATCTATCGTCAAATTGATAAATTTGCATCATTGTTTCACTTCGAATCATTTTTAAAAAATACTAAATGCGATATATACGCACGTTTTGTAAATATTCAATTCTGTCTCATACAAATCAAAACACAATATTCAATACACACCGTTTCTGCTAAAGCAACGAGGGATAATAAAGTCATGTTCTGTTCTGTTCTGTTCTGCTATTTATCTTGTGGTGTAAGACGTTTATTTCTTTATTATTCGTTATTTAAGCCTTTAATTTAACTGTTGTCTTTGAGAAATCATCAAATGTATAAAACAAACCCCGCGATCGGTATGTCATGCATTTCCGGTCAAAATATTGACCATAAAAATCATTATTTGCATACACACAGCGTCAAGAATATTTCCTGGCTGTTAATAACGGTATTTTTATCACTAAAAAGTAAATCCCGTAACCTGAATTCATTGTGTGTAATTCACTAAAGTCAATAATAAAAGATGTTACCTGAAAATCAATTAAGACATGAAAAGCTTGTTGTTTAAAATTTATTATTTGTCATATAAGTTCATTAAATTTGTCGAGAAGTCCTACCTTTTTCATTGACAAAATATAAACAAACCCCGCGATCGTCGTACCATGCATTTCCGACCTAAATATTTACTATCTTGGACTTGGATTTTACAGGAAAATAACTCATTATTTATATTATAAATCCACCTCTTGTCATTTAAAATCAAATCAATGAATATGCTATTTTTTCACTTCAAATCATCTTGAAAATGTTAAATGCGATATATAATGCACGCGGTTTGTAAATATTCAATTCTTATTCACGCCAAAACACACTATTCAATACACAAATAGCGCGATATCGTTAGTAACATGCTAAGTAAGACGTATACTAAATTAAGTTTATTGAAACAAAACAAACCCCGTAACCATGAGATTATCACGCATGTTCATTTTGTGCAATTCATTAAGTCAATATTTTAGGTGTGTTTGAAATTTATCAGTTGCAAAGACATGATAAGCCTGGTGGTTAATATGTAGTCTCGCCAAATGAGTGTATTGATTAGGGCGTTTAGTCAAACTACTTTCTTTGAAAAAAATACAAATAAACCCCGCGATCGTTGTATCAAGTCTTTGGTTGTATCATGCGTTTTCGGCCTAAATATTGACCATTATAGATTTATTTTTTTCAATATTGTACATGAAATCTAATATTTGATAACATCATAATGAATTAGCAAAGCGTCGAACACCTACATGTATGTACAATATACACGACTGGATACCAAGCATTATCGTCATAGATATTGACCACGTGCACTTTAAATGATAGTCTTTGCATCCAAGTGAGCCAATACTTGGATATTATTATATGAATCTAATATATTGAAAATTTGCATAAAATAGGCGTAGCGCAATTGTAATATAATTCTCATTTCGTTTGAAAAAAATACTCGGGGTCTTTGTCCCATCCATTGTTTGGTCCAGGGATACTATATTACATCCCTGTTTGGTCGTTTAAATGGAAGGTCATTTTTATCATTGGCTACATGCATATATATACTCATTTGAATCTGTAGATTGGTAATTAAGCTCATTAATTAGGGTGTTTAATCTTAATATTGCATGTTTATGTAATAGGTACTTAAGAACCGCAGAATAAATACTTCACATCTCTATCATATATATTGACTATAATTTTTGTTCTAGCAATAAATACACATAATAAATACACAGGCATATGCATTCTCCGATATTCATTATCAACTTGTTGTGTAAGTCGCAAATTATTTTTACAAGAAACATGCCACAATCCCGCGTCATAAATTAATTCTATTCTTTGATATTTACCATTCGACGTGTTATTTTCAAGCAAAGATATATATATACACATATAGTTCGAGACATTGTCTGTCAGTTGATGAACAACATTTACTTCTGAAATTTAGAATGATTTTAAATGATATATGTTTGTATAAAATATGTATAGCGTCCATTCTCATCATATAAGCTCAAAATATGTTTTAACTTCATGTTTTCAACAAAGGTACATGCTATTAAATCACTGTGCGCGGTGTATACGAACTGAAAACTATAAACATGCATGTTGTTTTCTCATAATTAAGTCGGAAATTCTGACTATGAAAAAAATATACAAGATCCGCGACTGGACACCAAGTATTTTCCTAATAGATATTGACCACTTTGCTAGTTTTTAGAGCTGTTAAAAATCAAATTATGTGTTTAAAAAGAAATAATAATTTATCCGTGAAATACGCCAACATAGTCGTGACATAAATTCTGTTCTTTTGCAGTTATGATGTCTGAGATAATATCAGAGATATAGATAACATGTCTCTGATAATATGTAAAATAGATTAATTTTAAAAATTCTAAGCGTGCTTGTTGTTTACAAAATATTCTCATTATATCATCTCAAAATAGATTTCAAATTTATGTTTTCAAAATCATTTTACAGCCGAATATTTTTAAATGAGTGATTGAGCACGTTATACATCATAATATTATTGAGGTAATTCGTAAAAGTGTAAAGAAATCAGCCTTCGTAAAAAAAAAAATATATATATATGAAATAATTTTTTTTTAAAAATGCTTTAGTTTGTGTTCAATTCATTAATTCATTTTGTGGAGACGACCGCAACATTTCAATTATTCGTTTGTTTTTATACCAGCCTTCTAATTAGCCAATCAAATCAAATCTCACTGGCTCGCTACTTATAAAAAGCATGCGCTCTTGGAACATTAGTCAGTCTGCTGGGTAACATCTGGAGTGGTAGTATCATTAGATGGAAGGTATGTTTTAATTTCTGACACTGATCAGTAATTTGTGGAGCTTAATACTCTTGATTGCGGCGAATGTACCATGATAGAGATTTTCTCCCAATTGCTGAATTTAGTCTTAAGAGATTATAAGGACTAGAGCCTCCGGATTGCGGCGTATGTACCATGAACGAGGTTTCTATTCCCATTACATAGATACAACGACGTTTCTTTGTCCTTTTATATAGTTATGGTATTATTAATTTTTGTACGAGTGCATGGCTGGGACTTTGGTCAGTGTGAATATGGACTAGAGCATCTCGATTGCGGCATATGTACCATGACGGATGTCTCTACTTCCTAGTACCAGTACCGGCTCGTAGTTATCTCTTTTTTTTTCCATTGTGCATTGTATTTGGTGCGTGTCCGGGACTTTGGGCAGTGTACGTAAGGGTTAGATCCTCTTGATTGCGGCATATTTACCATGATAGAGATTTCTATTCCCTAATACCAGTACCGGGTCGTGGGCAACTCCAACGAACTAATGTTTTACTTCAAACTACATTTTAACATTTTACAAACGTCTTTGTGTCTATTGAACATACGAGTGTCGTACTTACCATTGATTCATAAATTGATTTTGTGCATGTAAATATATAGTGCTTATTTATGTTTAGTTAGACAATCATACGGACCAAGTAGTCCCTGAGGAAAATTGATATATGTTCATGAACATTGTATTTGTTCAATTGTTTAATTCAATCTGTTGTCTATAAAGCCGTTCTTCATAGTTTAGGCCATAGTCGCTCGGTATACGACTTGAAACACGTTACAAAAGCACACATTTGTGACAAAATAGCCGTATGACATTTTTGAATGAAATTTTGTCTGTGAAATACGTCAATAAACGCATTATATGTTGTTCTGAGATATTCACAGTTATTGTGTGCAGCATATTTTATTTCAGGCAAAGACACTGTATGTATAGGTCTCTGATGTAATCTGGGATGCTATATGTAATCAAACGAATATTTATTTATTTATTTATTTATAATTATTATTATTATTATCTTAACTATTTCTAAAAACATAGTACATAGGAAATATATTACACAAAATGAGCATATAAAGTTACAGTGTTCAAACAAAAATGTATTACTGAATATACAAATTGAGACTGTAAAATTATGAAAGGTAAATATATAAATATCAGTAAAAAATTGAAACCATGTCACAAACGTTAAAATACAAGGATAACACAAAAAAGAAAGTATATAAAATCCTTATTTCCATTGTGGTCCTTTATAAAAATAAAATTAATGTAAATAACCAAGGAAACAACAACAAATTATATTAATATGAAAAAAAGAAAAGAGAATGGAATACAAATTTATCTTAAAGATAATTATTATCACCAGGTAGTTGTGTTAACTAAATACAACTACCTGTTATCACAGAATAAAAATACTATCATAGAATGTTGAAACGTGAAAAAAAAAACCTCAAACACTAGCAAGCAGATGGGCTAAATTGATGGTGGACTTAAACTGAGGGAGGCTCCTAACTTCTCTGATATGCTGTGTACCTTGATAAGCAAATGATCGTCTACCAAAACCCGTAACCTTGGTACAATACGCATGTGGTTCAATAGTAGACAATTCCAGAATATAGTTTGTTCCAAAATTCAGAATTAATTGATTCCAATAAATGAAATCTTAATTTAATACTGGACAATGGCCGAGTGATTAGGATGTCTGTCTTTGGAGCAGGAGATTGAAGGTTCAAACCCCAGTAGTGACAGGGTTAGACCTGATGCGGTCGGTTGGTGGACCGTCAGCTTATAGTTAAATGATGGTTTCCATAAGCCTATCTCAGTCAGGCGCCCAGTTAAAAGAGAAGGGATTCGGGGAATAGTATGCAAACAAAATATTGGTGTCTCATAAGCCAATATGGCTATAGCCCTTTCAATAGGGGTAACACTAAGATAAACAAAATGTGTACCTTTTACTATTAATTACATTATTATTACTACACATTGATACTTTGGCTGTATGCTCTGTCAATTTTATTATTCAATACATGTTGAATACTAATTTGAATCTATATATTGATATTTCCCGTTAAATATACATATTAACATGCTCAGAATGCATTATGGACCGTTAACAACTGTTAATTTAATATTTATACTTTTAACTCAGCTTATCTATGTTTGATGTTTGTTAATTCCCTCATTTTTTGATAAATTATCTAACTATTAATAAATATTTGCACTTTACCCATAAATCTCAGGTCAGATAGCTTAATTGGATAGAGCAACTCAGGCCAGTAATTGGCTATGGGGAGATTCGGGTTCGAACCCCGATCTGACTTGAATTATGGTCAATTAACATTTTCAAAATTGGGAACTTCTTTTTTACAGTTTATTTAAGGCTGACAAGGGACCATTGTAATAACTTCTACTTGAAGTTGAACAGTGCTAATTGAAAATTCAAATCAAAAGTACATCTACTTGAGACTAATCTATAAAAATCCCATTTTCTTATTTAGACAAATGAATAAACCCCTGTTCTAGTCAGTGTTACCCGCCTCCATAGTCAAATCACTTTAACCTCTCACTGATATATATATATATATAAAGATCGTTTGTGTGTTTGTTTGTTTCATCGGGTTTTACGCAATTTTCAACATTATTTCAGTCATATCATGGTGGGCAGTTATCCTAACCAGCTTTCCTGGACTTCATTTAGACCTTATATAATTAACCAGTAGTAACCACATTCTATCCGTAAGCTTCTGCCAAGCTGTAACCCCACATGATTTAAAGGTGGAGGACAATTTGGCATAGGATGTAATATCTTCAGTCAAATTTGTCACGGACAGTATGAGCCTCTCCCTGGGTTCGAACTCACAACCTCTCGATCATCAGACAAACGCTCTAACCACTGAGCTGGCCGGACGGGCATATATATATAGGGTTGAGGGATCACACCCACGTACCAACCTTATCTCTTTATGTGATTAGTAGGCAGTTGCTTATGGAAGATGGAATTCCAGTACTGCATGGTTCTTCTGATATATAGGTGAATTATCTGCATAGTGTGACTCTGACTTTTGAAAAGGCGTGTAAAACTCAAATAAACAAATCTATTGCAATGAATTATATATTATATATTTCATATTTTTTAAAAACTGAACATAACAAAACATAATATTTATTAATTGACTCAAGCATTCAGAGCTCATCGTCATAATAATCTACAATATAACATAAACAAATAAAAAGAGAAAGGCGAAAAGTGGTTTTGGTGCAAACGATCAATAGGCTGCAGATCTATATGATTTTGTCAAAACAATATTCCTGAAACTGACCATAAGTGTGGAATAGTCAATTAATTACTAGATACATTGATATTGTTTTTTCTGTGATACTGTAATTAAATTTTGATTGATTTTTTTATAAATTTGCTTTGTTAGCTTAGATAACAGAAGATATAGATGGAGAGAGACGTTGTGAATGACTCATGTTTTGGGAGATTTTAGTGCTTTGATTTTTGTCAGTGGAACTGGTTCCCGCTCTATGTAAGCAGTGCAGCAAAGGTACAGCTAACAGGAACCAGTTTAACAAGCGTCCAGACCGACGAGAAGTTCTTCACTTGTTGATGTACAGAAGTTTTCTCCTGTTAATGAACTACTAAATCGTATGTGTTGATTCTTGTTGATAAAATGTAATGCACTTAGTGATGCTACATAATTGTTGACCTGTTTTGTGTTGTAACTGCTAGTTATGTGAATGTCATGGGATTTCGCGAATATGCGAAATTTGTGTCCTTGTGTTTAGTTTCAATCAAGGTTAATATATGATTTTATATGATTTCATATTATTTCATATTACCAGTGACGAAAGGGATATAATTATGCCTACCAATGTTTTATCATGAAACAAATCAATGAAGTTCTTTCTGTCCGGGTACCCAGCCCCAGGGTACTAGCTTCAACAGCCCAGCAACGGTGTCACAGGGGATGAACAAACTTTTGTCACATAATCACAAAAGGAAACGCAGATTGTTGATTTACATTAGAAATTACAAACTATCAGGTAATAATTCATATTTTTCATGGGAATCAATCATTCATAAATTACAGAAAATACCTTGCCTATGATATAATGTCTACATTTTCCTTTTATTTTGACATATAGTATGGTTTCTCATTCTATCGGGGCTTCCATTTTATCGGTGTAAACAGTTTTTCTGGCGCTGTTTCAACCTTGCGCTGTCTATGGGTTGTTTACGTTCCTGCTTCAATAGCCCAGAAGTCACTCGTCTGTAACAAACTTTTTTTCCTAAAAATGTCTGAAATACTGATGATTTACTAATGATTTTACATAAAATCAGGTGAAATTTTTTTTTCTTCAAACGATGCCTACCACTATGTTTATAAAACACTATATTTTCTGTAAACGATTGTTAAAGTCTTGAAACTGCTAGTGAAAAAGGTTGTCTGACATTATATTGTGACGTCACTAAACAGAAAGTATAATAATTTTAATGATACGCAAGCGAACACCTGTCAATTTTGAACATTCTAAATGTGGGTCTATCATAAATATATGATTCATATATACACCTATAATCTATTTTTACTGCTCTTAATGCAGTTTTTGAGTATGATCTTGTACTTTTGTAAAGATTTTAGGGGTTAGATACATGTTTCAGTATGTGAAATATTGAAATATATCTTATTTCAAAGTTCCAAAGAGTTCAGCCAACTTGCTGTATTCAACTAACTGTTGAAACTTGTCTAAAATTGTTTACTTTTCCCATGTAAAACGTTTTCAATAATAATCAAATCATTATGTATCCGACGTTCCATTGTTGGCACATCTTTAAATTTACACCGATAGAAGGGGAAACATGGCAAATTGGACAAGCATTGATAGAAGATATTTATGTTTTTGTTTTGATAATTCTAAATATAGCATATTCATATGTGGCAACTACATTTTCTTAGACCTGATGTGCTTATGGCCATTACAACTTCATGGTCTGTCAATTAGTCTAAACATGTGATAGAGCATAGAAGTGTTTGCAGTTATCCCTTTCTAATAATTAGACAGCTAGATCATGACGTAAGTCATTTACTGAAGATAAACTTATAAAATCAGTTTCAGCAGGAAAATAGAGTGATGAGATATAAATATTTAGAGATTTATTTACTGAACTGGTTCATGTTCCATGTTGCAGTGCACCGTAGGCTTTGTACAGGCAAGTCAATGGGAACCAGTTTATTATGCCCCGCCATGAAATGGCGGATGGCATATAGTGTTTACCCTGTCCGTTGGTGCAGGGTCTTTCAATTGAATGGTCTGGACTTGTGCTCTTCAGGCGCTTATATCTGTATAAACATCAAGTTGTGCTGTCGATACTTATCAGAATTTTTTTCACGCGTGTATAGATAAAACACACACTTTCTATTTCCATTTAGTCAAAAACAAGAAATCGAAAATTTAAAATAAAATCATGAATTAACGGAGTATTGATCTTTCTAAAATGTATTGCAAGCATTTCAGCGATAGATGATTATTAAAGACGGAATCACTTACTAAAAATCGTAAAATTCGTCAAACTCAAAATGGCGACTTCGTCAAAAAGGCTCAAATTCATGTATCATTATTTCTTAGCATCGGAATCAATATGAAAAAGTAACTGCATGATTTACTTCAACAACCTTTAAAAGACATGAAATTAATCCCGACTACATCACTCTATAACTTAGAAGGGTTATATTTACTTACAAAAAATACACGCTTTGCGACAACAATCTAGATCTGGGCTTAAAACGAGTTTTCGTCAATTTATGTACCGTCGGATTTCAACATAAATAAATGGATTTTATCCGAAGAAATTGGTCAAATTAGAAGGAGATATTTACGATCTAACTTTTCGTGGAGCTCTACACCAATAAAATGATTAGTAATTTGTGAATATTTGGGTATCTATTTCAATGCAATCTTCACCGTTTCACAATGACGGCCATCTTGCGCGCGATCACGTGATCGCTACACAACGCTTTAATTAACGGAGTCAAGACCCTTCTATTTGAGTGACCCTGGTTGGTGTGTGCGTGATTTTTGTGTCCGGCTCATAACTTTGTCATGCATGATTGGATTTTGAAATAAAATGGAACAAAAGTGATCATATCAAGACAATGTGTCTTGAGCAAAACTTTGTCACTTGCTCAAAGGTCAAAGTCACAGTCGACACATATATGTATATGTTTGTGTCCGGCTTATAACTCAGTCATGCATGATTGGATTTTGAAATAAACTGGCACAAATGTTCATCATATCAAGACGTCATGCGCATCAACTGTGTCACTTGCTCAAAGTGTTCGTGACAGGCTCATAACTTTGTCATCGTAATTGAATCTTAAAATAAATTGGCACAAATTTTCATCATATTAAGACGACGTGTCATGTGCTAAAACTATGGTTGCTTACTTAAAGGTCAAGGTCACAGTGGACACTTAAATATTTACATTCATTCCTGAAATTGAAATAGTGAAAGTACATGTAGTTGTGTGTTTACCACCCTTAGGTGATCTTTACCTCCCACTATTGGCAGCATTCCCAAGCAACCTGCTCTATGTTGTATTCACATATTCGCCACACAACACTCATTTATGTGTCCAGTGTGAAATGGCGGGGGCATCCATAGGACCCATCCGTGTCCTATGGACACATTTCTAGTTCATTTTCGTGCACACCGATTGCACGGAGTTACCTTCCAAGACGATCTGATATTGACTTTTGAAACATTGACATTTCGATTTTCTGAAAGTCTTCCCTGATCATGTAGTAAAACGTAAGATATGAGTGAATGAGTATGATTTCACTCGCTAATGCAGTCCTGAATGAACATTGATCAAACGCACATTGTTCCGTAATATATTTTCAGAACCCTTTCTTCATTTAGAAATTGTTCTTAGTACCTCATGTTTTAGGTATAGTGTTACATATCTGGGCATAATAATCTGTTTGGAATGTTACGTACAGAGAGTGTCACTCATAAATGATGAACAACCACAAGGAATGCTTAATTTTGTGATGACACTTTATGTTTTTAAATTTTACTGGCAGGGAATGAAGCTCACTGCATGAAGTGACGTCATGCGCTCTATATATTTCAAGTTTACAAAAGCAAAATTCACAGCAAAATGAGTATTTTTAGAAGAAAATGGGCTTGTTTCGTCGGTTATAATTATTTTGGGATAAAATCAGCAATTGTTTGTTTTTTTGCATATATCTTTTATAGCAAAAAGCTAATGGGACTTTAATTACCAAATAGTTTCTGTTATGTGTAAAATGTTGAACATGTTGTCTTTAATTATCTTTCAAATAAGATCTATCTATCTATAATTGTGTATTATTTGTTGCATTCTTTCAGTACTTGGATGTCATTGTAGATACAGCCCGGAATGCTAAAATGGAAGAGAATTTGGAAAGGATCAACAGGTTTTTATTCCACCATATTTATTTCCTATCGTTATATCATTTGAGTATATAAGTGTGACAGTCCTATTATTTGCTGAGTAATTGTTTGTATGTGATAACAGTCATACTCAAGCACCCAAACTGTAAAATGTACATTGGAATTGACCTTTACTATAGAAAGGGAGATAACTTGGAAATTAAAAAATCCCCAAAATAAAATTTTCGGAATAATGATACATTGATGTATTTGTATATACTTATGTATGTAAATATGTTGTTCACATGAGCCTGAGAGCCTTATGAATCTAAAATAAAATAAACTCATATGTATGAGTATTAGAATTATCATTAACTGATGTAGATATTGTTGTAAATAGATGTAGAAATTGACTACTGATTAATGATTTGGAATTCAGGAATGATGATATATTGATATTGTCTTTTAGGAATGATTTTTAAGTATGAATATATAATTAATAGATGATATTTTATGTAACCAAATATTTGTTTCTATTATGTTTGAAATGTTGAACATGTTGTCTTATCTTTCAAATAAATTCTATCTATAATTTTGTATTATTTGTTGCATTCTTTCAGTACATGGACATCATTGTTAATACAGCCAATGCTAAAATGAAAGAGAATTAGGAAAGGATTGACAGGTTATTGTTTCATCATATTTCCCATCATAGCTGTCCCTAAATATAATGTGCTGCTTTAAAGTTGCTATCTGAGTCGGATTTTCATGGACAAGTTTTCTTAATTACTCTGTTATTGTCATTTATTTTTGGTTACATTTCTTTTAATTTTGACAATATACAGATACATTTGAAATTTGATATATAATCTGTCTCAATAAACAAGTTATTTGTACTTTGTAAATTATACAGTGCATCGTTGATATATAGATGTATTTTTTTGTAACTTTGATAACTATCTACATCATGAAAGTGTATATGAAAGCTATATCTGACAGTCCTGTGATATGTAGAATTATACCCAAGTAGCTAAATTTTGAAATGAATATTGGAATCAACCTTTGTTCATAAGCAATAATAAAATTAGAAATGGAAGGGAGATAACTCAAAAACTAAAAATCGACCAAATTATAAGTAAAATATTTGGGATATTGATACCTTGATGCATGAGTGGAGAATTATTACTTACTGATGTAGATATTGTAATAAATATATGAAGAATTTGACTGCTGATTAATTATTAAATATTCATGAATAATAATCTATTAATAATTGTCTTTAAGGTGTGATTTTTCAGCATTTTTGTATGATTACTATAACCATACTAAAATTATGTTTCAGCTGTCCAACATCAACTAAGACAACAAGTTGGCCTAACATTGCTATCCCTGAGACTGTCAGTAAGGAAACCACTGACAACCATGGGCAGTCCAATATGTGACTTCAATATAGCTACTGTTGCCACATCACCATCAACTGTGATAGGCAGAATTACAAAGGTTGACTAATATTTGAGTTTCATTTTAACAAATGTTAAACTTAAGTTGGTTACACTTGACTGAAATATTGGAGGTATATATATATCAATTCTCAGGCTTTTTAAACATGGTATACATATAATGTACACATTTTGTACAACTTTCTTAATATGTGCTTTTTGTATTGTTGTTTGCATCTTTACTTTCTTAGTCTAACAAACTAATTACATACAATTCTTGGTATCCGTCATATTTGCTGTTATAGTTGTTCATAATTATTTTGCTTGATACACTTCAAAAACGAGATTGCTCACTAAAAGTTACTAAAGAAGACTATTGGCTTTGAACAAGTTGTTACGGATTCATTTTTCTTGCATTTTTATGGCCATAAAAATAGATAAAATAGCGTGTATTTTAAAGCCTACACGGTAGGTACCTTTAAATCAACTCTTTCAATCACACTGCTAGGGTAGCATGAGGAATGTACATTTTATTCAAACCATCATTCTAGCGTATTCATTTGTTGAAAATGGGTGGCATTCCATTTAAAATTCTAAATAATTTGTAAAACAGTACAATATGGAAGGTTTGAAAAACTGTTTATGTCAGATTTCTGTGGGATACCTTTGTTTGATTTGTTGTATCAAATGCTTAATTTTCACCAGCTGAGTGATATGAAATTTTCTCAATATATATCATGTTTCTTCAATTATATTTTTTGTTGTAATAGGAGGAAAATAATGCACCCGGTGCGGGTCTGGAACCTGCGACCTCCTGCCTGCAAGTCAGATGTTCTATCAACTGAGCTAATCGGGCTATTAATAATACAACCGATTCATAAATACAAGTACAATATACAGTACTGCTACATTATTCCCAGCTTTTTATTCAAATTAATTAATTGCGACAACCACAGGTTCTTTTGACTTACCCAGCCTTTGCTTCATCCTAACTGTTGGATTCTAAGACTATTCTCACGTTAATGGCATCAATGACAATTTAGGAGGAAGAAATTAATGTACCTGATGCGGGGCTCAAACCCGCAACCTCCTTGCAAGTCAGATGCTTTGTAAACTGAGATAATCAGTTTTTATATATGTGTTCTATATACAGTACTTCTACATTTACATTAAAATCTTAAATGAGACCAAGAACTTATATACATATATACGTCCTTAATAAGACCCATAAGTTATATTTATTTTCAAATTATTAAAGCATTCCAAAATCTTATGCATGCGTCGTTGTCAGTGTCCAAATTTGAGTTGCAGTCCAATATGTCGACTACACTCCAATATTACAAAAAAATAACGGACGATTGTCCATTGAGAGTGATCCATTTGTAAAAATATTGGACATGCAGTGAGAACAAAAGGATGAAGTCACAGGAATGGTTTAAATACTAATAATTACGCTAATTAAGAATATTATAACTACCATGTCAAACAATAAATTTGCAGTCTACCTTGTTGCTATCATAAATTAACTTTGACCAAAGTATAAACATAAAAGAAAAACTTGACAATTTGTATTTAAAATATAGTCAAATAAAAGTTCATTTATAACTGTGAACATTTAATACTAATTTTTTTATTGCTCACTTTTTTGTTAAGTATTGTTTATTCTTTATATTTTTCAGACATCTACCATTACAACTCTGTGATATCGAGAATTACAAACAAGATTCATTGGGCCTCCAGTAAAACATTCATTATTTGGAAAAGAAGCTAAGTGACGATCCTATGTTGGTGATGTTGAAAAAAATACAGAATTAATGTCTATCCTTACAACAAGAGACAATCTCTATTTACAATAAAAACAAGCCAAAATAGAGGTAGAGTTGCTCACTATCATTTCTGATCTTTCTTCAAGTAATTTTGTATTAAATACTGGTATGAGAAGTTTTTTAACACATAAAAAGCGTGAAATAGACATTTCTGTTACTGTAATAAATTTCGTAATATTCATATCAATATATAGATAGTTTCATAGTTACAAATTATAAATGTCATTAATGATAATAAGAACTGATTATTGAATGACTTCATGCCATTGGCAAAATGTTTGAGGTCACGCAGTCCCTTACAAAATAAAGCAATATTGGACAATCAATTCAACTATTCCGAAGATGAAAATTGAGAACAAACAAAATGGGGATGATTTTATACGATTTGCCACTTGTAAGTATTAAATTTGGAATTACTTTGGTCAGACTTTAGCCAGTTAAGTGGCAAACAACAGCATGGGCCCTGAATGATTGTTTTTGTTTGGCTATAGCCAGCCTGTGTTGATAAAAAATTATACCCTTCAATTGCAAGTGCTTTTGAATAAGCTATGTTGCAGATACGTTGATTACTAATTATCTTTTGTGTTGTTTGTACTATTTATAGTAAACAATATTTGTCACATTTTGACTATGAAATAATTACAAATGTCTGTTGCAGTTCCATCCCAGTGAAAAAGTTGCAGTGTCAATAAGCAGCATGCTGAAATCAGAGGACCCTCAGACTTTAAAGAGGAAATTACTACTGTTGAGCATTTTGAAATCACGGAAGTGATATCTGTGTACTCATGCCAAAGCTGCAACAAACATGGTATCTATCATTGTCGCCATTTTATTTGTGCATATAGTATATAAAAGAATTTACTTTATAAACAGACAGTTATTTTACATTTTTGTTTTGGCATTTTAATTAAGTAATGACTTGTTCAACTAAGTAAGACATAGTACATATGTATTTAATGTACATCATTACGTTATTCTTACTTTACAGATTATCATAATATCTCAACTCTACATTTTTTGCCAAATGAATCTACATTTAAGAGACATTCATACCTGATCTATCTTGACAGTCAAGAACTGAGTGAGAATCTATGTTTCAGCACTATAGACTGTTCCTTTGTTATATGATTGATTATAATGATACATTATACAATCTTTTTACAGGATGTAGGAATAAGAAAATTGTAGACAGCACATCACTGTCCAACGTGTGGTGAAACCCCATCTGGAGAAGCTTATTGTTATTCGGCAGTCTTGTTCATAAAAAGAATGACAAATATACTCCAATAAGAATGTTCATGGACAACTTGTAGAAGTTACCTAGGCTACAACATGATATCAGTTACTGAGATACTCTATACAGAAATTTAAGAAAACAATGTAGGTCAGTTGATATAAGGTCAAGGTTACAGTGACCATCAGCTTAAAGACCTTGTCAGCTTAATTACTTGATAAATCTGTGGGTTTGTCATCTTTGTCTTAAGCGTAACCAGAAGATGACCTCTGTCCATTTTGAGGTCAGTCAGTCAGTCAAAGGTCAACTGGTCACAGTGACAAATAATACTTTCTTCCACCATAACAATGATTAAAAAAGCATGCATATATGTTTAAGTTTGTTGACAAACAATTAATCATGTAACAATTAAAGCATACATTTATGATCCAAACAACCCTATTTTTTGCCACTGACTTAAATTATTTCTTCGGCCATTTATGCTTGTCGATATTATGGACAAGTTCAAATATGGGTCACCTAGGGTAAAAAACTAGGTCACAAGGTCAAATCTTTGGAAAACCTTATTAACACTGTAGATTTTCAAATGTTGATTGTATCTTCACCAAGCCTTGTCAGAATGTCTGTCTTAATGATATGTAGGACAAGTACTAACATGGATCATCTTGGGTAAAAAACTAGGTCACTGGTTCAAAACAATGTTTTAATGAGTCACAGAGCAGTGATTGACATGTGAGTGATATAGGGCCATCTTGGCCCTCTTGTTTTCTTTAGATATAACAAACGCCATGGACTTAGTCATGCAGCTGTGGTCTATAATGGGATTTATTTGTATCTGTTTGATTTATAAATGATTACAAACTGCTTCTCTCTAGAAAGTTGGTGAGAAATAAATTATTTAAACATGCAAATGTTTGGACTAATATTATAATGTACTGTATCTTTATTCTAGTTTTCATCTCCATATCATAAACCATATTGAATAAATGAATTATGTTATTATGTTCAATCTTTGTTTTATTTTTTCCCTGAGTGCACTAAAACAATCTTCATCTGAAACACTATAACAGCCATAATGTCTCATACACTAAACAAACATAATTTAACATATTAAAACAGTATAATTATCCAATACTGAAACTTGGTCGAGCAACTATGAGGTCTGGTCTACTGAAATTCAGGCTGAAAGACCACTGGTCTTTCTGTGAAAATAGTTAATGTCGAACACCCTTGGACAACGGAGTATGCTGTGGAATCATTCATTTTCGTTGAGGATTTAATTTCGTGGGTCGGCTCATCCACGAAATCAGATGCCCACGAATTTAAATGCAGAGATAAGGTATTTCTTTTCAAAAAACTAAATCCACCAATTTATGTCCCCACGAAATAGCCATATTGGTTAAAAAACACGAAAATTGAGCCCAACGAATACAAATGAAAATACAGTTACTGTATTATATTTGGAGACTATTTAGATATATTAAATGTATTCCAGTAGATATTGCAACGTCTGATACATCGAAGTGATAGTTTCCCCTGATTTTAATGAATATTTGAATCACATATTAATCTGATAAAAATGTAACATAGGCCAGATTCTAGTATTCAATTGACGGATGAAATTTTGCACCGTACAAACATTTAACTTGTTTTCTTCTGGCAAGTATAATTCATCTACTATGTTATGTTATACTGCCACAAAATCGTGATCGATTACATTAGGCAGGCGCGACGTTGTCAAGAAATAGCTGCTAAAAATAAAGTTAGATGCAGTTACTAAGTACAAGTAGTTTATTTGTAAGACTGATACTTATGTCAGTAACACCCGAGAAAGAATTCAATCGTTTGAAGTCGTGTTCACAAAGTGTATGCGAATTTTTCTAGAAGGTATACAACATTTGAACAACCTTATCTATATTATCCGGTATAATGTTTGCTCCACAGGTTTGATATGAGTTGCTTATATGAATTTTCAGTTAACACTTGGTATGCGATAGACGGATGTATTAATATAAAATGTCAATATTAGTCTTCGTCGGATATTATTCGTTGAATACACGAGGTTGTTTCTTGGTCCGCTACTAGTTGTTTCACTATTGATAAAGTTTCGTAAATCTTAAGAATACAACATTTTATTGACAGTGTAAATATATCAGAGTGTATTACATTAATTGTTTCACAATTCGCTGTCGTACAGTATTATAGCAGACACACACATAGACAACTATGTCTCTGATTATAGGTACATGTACATGTATAATACTCTTGATATAGAGCTGGCAACTTTAATTTATTGAGGACGAATGATACAGAAGACTGGAAGTTAATTGGGATAGTCACTGTATCGCGATACGTATTGAAATATGGGTCGAAAGTATTGTATTATATTGCAATACGGGCTATATCATATAGCTGTACCCCAGGTAGTTGTATCTAATACAACTACCTGCTGTGCCCCTAATGTTCTGTAGATCTATATTGTTACTGAATACAGTCATAATTGTGAACAAAGACCATTCTTTGGAAAGACGAAATGTGGCTCTTTCTGAGTGATAGGTAGTCTGTACTGAGGTCATTTTGTTCTTAGTAATCAATGACGGCATCTAAGAGCATGATTTTATTCACAAGGTGATATTTACTCGGAGATGTCCGCTTACACAGGTTTGATTGTATTAAAAATGTTGCATAAAATAAGAAGTGAAGTAAAAATATGACAAAACCAATATTTACAATTAGTAATTAGATTCATCTGTGTGGACATATTAAGTCACTTCAAAATAATGAATAGGTCTGGACAGTACGTGGTATTCAATTGACGAGTTATACTGTGCACACTGTATCATCAAATATTTAGGTTGGGAGATTTGTATAATCACTGAAATCACGAGAAACATGTGCAGTTTGTAAATATTCGGTTGTAACTGTGGAATGTCATTGATGAAAAAGAGAGATTATTATTGATGTAGGATTTACGAGTTCAAGCAGAATAGAATTTACCAGCGATAGGTCAGCGGTGACCAAGCTCCGAGATTATAAAACTTGAGATCGGTCTCCTTGCTCAAAGCTCAAGTCTGTCTATCATAGTTTACAACTGAGTCATGTTTAGACAATGAGGATTTCTCTGATACATTTAACTGACTGCAAAATTGACCCGAACATGTACTTAAACGTTAACCAGCTCTATAAATCTTTTCAACCATGATACTTTGAAAATGAAATTGAGATTTGAGATCAGAAACTGTTCTTAAGTTTTATAACCATGTAGTCATAGCTTGTCTTTTAATGTGCATTAGTTAATTCTGATCGGATGACAATATTATTGAACTTTAGCCTGACAGTACAATTGATCTTAACATGTATTTACACATTAATCTGCTTTATTTTCAAATCATTACACTTCGATAATTGAATTTGGATTGGAGCTTTTATGAATAATGATAATGGAATTATTTCCGATCTTTAAAGAAAATCAAGGGTACTAATCGTGCAGTATCGCATCAGAGAAATGTGTAGACAATGTAGTGAGTAGTATTGTGTTTTTCAGATATACAGTATATGTATAAAGATGCATATATACTTGTATTAGATTTATTGAGCACCATAGAAGTGTATTTCTTGGTTGTTAAAGTTTAATTGTTCCAGTGACTGCACATGGTTCACCTTAGTGTCCTCTGCAGGAACTTGTATCTCTGAGAACAATGGATGTTATAAATCAACTCGTAGGTTTCAGTGTAAGCTTGGTAATGCTACAAAGAAGATTTATGGTGCTACACTCCTTATATGGGGGCAACATCTGAGATTTATTATGCTACACCCTTTATATGGAAATGGATGATAGATTGATGAGGTTATGTCCCATATTTGGAGGACAGGGTATATAAGTTGGAGCAAACTGTTGTTCGGGGAGTGGGTATGAAATAGGATATATCTTTCGATTTTAAATATAAAAAAAAGATTTTTACTAACAATATAAAGGGTAGTCATGACATTCTAGAGCATCTAAAATTACTTGTATTAGTAAACTTAGAATAGAATCAGAGTAAAGAAATAAATGCTATAATTTCATTTGGATTTGTGTTATTAGTTAGAATAGGTAATTAAAACTGTGATCACAACCGTAAAATGTAACAGTTACATACGACTCTTTTCATTGTTTTAGTGACAGTATCAGTGTTTTAACAATTGTAGCATATCCGCTAATACATGTATAAGATTTGAAAACCTCATGTTGTTAATAGTGGAAACAGTCAGTGAAGCACGCGTAGTTCTTACATACGGAATGTGACTGCAAATAGCTTATATTATTCAAGGGAGATAACAAAATCAGCTTTGTGGATACTTTTACAACTATAGTTACCAAACATTGACCGTTCTAAACGTGTATTTTACATTATATCCTTACTTGTTTTACATGTACATATAGTAAATTGAGATAAACGCATGAAAACTCATAGACTTACAACAACTTTCGGGTGTATTTAATGGAAATAAATAACAAATATAAGTCTCATCACAAGTATCTCTCGGACATATTTTATAAATACACAGTCTGCAAATTACTTATACTTTTGCAGCATTTTTGGAAGATGTAATAATAAACGAGTCTTGCTTTTTGCTTAAAGAAGAATCATCTCTTTCAATTTAGGTGAATTTTGCATAAATTTGTACTTGAATGTCTAGCCGATCATGTGGCATTCAATCAAAGTTTACACAGGATATGATATACCTAATTTGAAATTAGATTTAGATGAAACAGAAATTCTTGTCTTATGCCCTAGCATATTGACTACAGTGCCCCTACGATAATTTGACATCCGCCAAAATGGAAGTTTGTGGTACGGGGACCGTATCTGATAATACAACCACAATTGACGATTTTCATTATGAAAACGTGTCTTACCTTTAGGGTCACTTTTCACAATCATCGGAGTCAATACACATGTTTGATGTATGTATACATTGAGTTTAATGGACATGTTCATCTTTGCAGTACATAGATATTAAATAAGTATAATGATACAACAAATATTTTAATATTATGTATTCGACGATCCTTTAAAGACTAGTGAAAATGGAAAAAAGGAAAAGTGAGTTTGCGGATTCATACTAGAGCGGTAACTTAGTCAAAGTTTGTCAGCCGCCTATCATTATAATGATACAAACACAGTTTCTATGCAAACGTTTATTAATCAATTTGGAGTTTCCTTCACACATAGTTAATGTGAGCTTGTTCTTTCTATTTATTTGAAAGAACATCTTAGTATCATTACAGAACTTAACTTCAATGTTTGTTACCCCCATTTTGGATGTAACACATGTCTTTGAATCATTGCACCTTACTTGAAATTCCCAACCGACACCAAGGGCTGCGCTGTTCATCAGTCTCAAAACATCGTCTATACCTGATTAATCCGTAAGCTGAAAAGATCAAGGTATAAATAGAGTAAAACAATTGGTGGTACAAGGCCTTTGAGAAAAGTGTGTACGTTTGCCATATTTTGAGCAAAAGTGTGCACATTTGCCAAAACGCAATATCTTCAGGGTTTTTTTAATTTACGTTTTAAACGTGTATCTTACATTATAACCTTGCTTGTTTCACATGCACATATAGTAAATTGAGATAAACACATAAAAATGCATACAACAACTTTCTCAAATACTGGATTCGTTATAGGCTCCTCGCTTCGGAATTTGTGTTTGAATGTTCTCGAAAAATACTAAATATTAAACAACATGTTTTATTACCGATAAAAAGCGGACGATGCGAGGGGTACAATGCGCTTAAGATTATTGAAATGCGAAACTTCATTCCTATAGAAATCGCCAAAATTCACCTTTCTATGGTGTTCGTTCGCCTTCAGTTTGGATGTATTTGATGATAACTGGAAAACTTTCGTGAATTAATCAGTCGATAGATAGAGCTGTGAATAACTTGTCATCAGATAAAAATGCATAAGTTTTGCGAGACAATGTGAAAAGTGCTATCAAAACTCTGTCGACGGTAAAACGTGTGTCGGTAAAAAGCTATTCATAGCTAATGTTTAGCATGTTTATATACTATTCCGACAATAAATAAAGTTAGAACATTTTATGGACATTTTATATTTGCAAATGACGTTTCATCATCTATACTTGCAAACATGTTTACATAATTATATATAATTATGCTACGTATTGGATACAAGTATGTACCGATAAATATGAAGAAATGTGTTATAATAACACTACCACACCCGTAAACCGCTCCCGCTATGTTCGGTTTGTCCTGCTAGGTACAGTCGTGCTGCTATGTTCGGTTTTAATCGTACCGGCAAATGAGCAAAGTAAGTTTTAGCTTGATTTTTATACATTCTGTTTTAATAAGGAAGAAAATAAATATTTCTTTATATTTAGGTTACTTTTAATTGCAAGTCATAAAAATCCTATACTATTTACTCATAAAATAAGAAAGATACGGCGAGTTAAACTGCAAAGTAATTGCAAAAAATAGATGTTTTGCTGTTTACCGACTATTTACAGTCCTAAAGCATAAGCAAGTGTACTTTTGAAAATATAATCATAAACTGCAGTGCTTACTGCATTGTCTGCCCAAATGATTTTGTTATTGTCCGTTTTATAGTGAAGAAATCGACTTGTAAACCAACATAGGTGAAACAAAGTGGTCCTGCTCCGGGTAGACTTAGGTCCTGCTCCGGGTAGACTCAGTCCTGCTACGTGTGCAACTCAGGTCCCGCTACGTGTGCGGCTAAGGTCCCGCTGAAAGATAAAAATAGTCAATAAACCGTGTTGTCATAAAGCCCATGCGTGGTATCCTATTTTCCGTAATTCGTGAGTTTTTCTGTATAACATTCATTTTCATACATAAAATGTAGCCGCACACGCAGCCGGACCTTAGCCGCACACGTAGCGGGACCTAAGTCGCACACGTAGCGGGACCTTAGCTGCACACGTAGCAGCATGAGTTGCACACGTAGCAGGACTGAGTCTACCCGGAGCAGGACCTGAGTCTACCCGGAGCAGGACCACTTTGTTTCACCTATGTTGGTTTACAAGTCGATTTCTTCACTATAAAACGGACAATAACAAAATCATTTGGACAGACTATGCAGTAAGCACTGAAGTTTGTGATTATATTTTCAAAAGTACGCTTGCTTATGCTTTAGGACTGTAAATAGTCGGTAAACAGCAAAACATCTATTTTTCGCAATTACTTTGCAGTTTAACTCGCCGTATCTTTCTTATTTTATGAGTAAATAGTCTAGGATTTTTATGACTTGCAATTAAAAGTAACCTAAATATAAAGAAATATTTATTTTCTTCCTTATAAAAACAGAATGTATAAAAATCAAGCTAAAACTTACTTTGCTCATTTGCCGGTACGATTAAAACCGAACATAGCAGCACGACTGTACCTAGCAGGACAAACCGAACATAGCGGGAGCGGTTTACGGGTGTGACTACACAGAGGTGGAAAGAAAAGGAAAGACGATCCGAACAATTATACAGCCATTACATTATCTTCTATAATTCTCTAGTTATTTGAAGTGATTCTGTTATCATTATGCAACAATCAAATCTTAAGCAGTTCAAGTAAACAGCAATATGAATTTCAGGAAAAGTTAGGATGTTTGATGACTTCTTTTGTACTCCGCGAATGTATCAACTTTTCTCGCGAGAACTCGTCAAAACTATTCGTTTGCTAATGTATAGCATAGCTGGAAAAAAGCTTTCGACAATGCATGACATGCTGGTTTATTTTTAAATTAAGCCAACTTGGAATTGATAATACTTCACTCGTTGCTTTCAATCAACTCTATAGTAATACTACCAGTGTAGTGGAAGTCAATGATTTACTGCCAGGCCCATTTCCGTTTTGCAGGGGACACTCCAAGGCCGTAAAAGCTCGTCACTCTTGTATCTTTTGTTCATCAATGATCTTATCAAAGAACTAGAACAATGTGGTTATGGCTTTTGTATCTACGATATGAACGTGTGTTCTCCAACAGTATAGCAGACAATATGGTGTTTGTGACGCTTTGAAAAAACAATGTATGGACGAAATGTTACATATTTGTTATAAATATTCTATCAAATGACAGTATCAGTACAATGTTAAATAATGTACAGTGACTGTATTTAATGATGGTAACACATGTCAATGTAGAGAGAAACATTTCAAAATTGGTGCTGATGTTATAAAGGAATCAGACTCGTATACTTATCTTGGCATTATGACTGACACATATATATCTTCTAGTCATTCAATGCAAGCAGCCAGTAACAAACTGAGAGGAACCTTTTTAAATATCATTAACTCGGATTTGCATCCTATTTCCTTAAATCCTATAACATCTCGGACTATTTATAATTACATGTATATTGTGATTCCAAGAGCGCTGCACGAGTGTGAATTGTGGGGTTCGACCTACAGTCATTGGATAGATCCCTTCGTTTCTGCATGAAATTAATGCAGTCTTTTTGTAAATATACTAATACCGATTTCATCTTATGTGCGTTGAATCAGAATTCATTAGAATCCAGAGTCGAATTCAGAAAACTTTAATTCTTTGGACAGATATGTCGTCTGCCTTGTGAATATCTCACAAAACGATTACTCTTCCATGGACTAATACGGTATACCGATTGTGATACGCAGTTGACCAGCTTTGTACAGGATACTTACATCCTAGTATGTAAATACAATCTTACTGGCGTAAGTCATGATTTCTTAACATACGGTGTTTTCTCATCTAAACGAGTTTGGAAAACCGCTCTTCCGAACCTCATTCTGAATGGAAATATTCGTGAATACTCAGCAAGTTCTATACGGCAGTATTGCTTCACCAGTCCCACTTTTGAGTTCAGTTAAATGTTGCGGGTTGTGGGCTTTAGCGAAAAACGTCTAAAATGTGTAGATTTCTTATGTCAAATATTGGCCATTTAGTGGCATGGTCATACGTCAAACTTTGTAGGAGATGTAACTAACAGATAGAACATTGTCATATGAACGCATCACTGTAGGACATGATTGTATCTGTGTGTGGTATGCAAACGTTTGATTACCTCTTGTCTTTCAGCCAGAAGGAACAATATGTCTATATTTTAACCTGGCCTCTGAAAACAGTCGTTTCAATTTAAGATATCTTCCAATAACTGTTAACTTTGCCGTACCGTAAGTAGTTCTATATAACCGTTTACATTGTACACTTAAACAGAATTTATGCAGCTACTTCCTGATTCTGCATCATGGTCTTACTGCGATGTATTACCTTTGAAAGCCTATGTATTTTGTTTCGTCATAGACTTTTCTCTTGACATATTGTTTGATTGTTTATTTATTTTATGTTTTTTTATCTGCAAAATAAACGTGTTTATATAACTATTCAAGTTAACGTTAATCATAGAATGACGTTGTAACTTTTTACGTACGATGTACGAAACAGATGCTTTTGCTTCACTTGATTAGTAAATTCATGTGTGTCATGCTGTATTGTCATACGTTTGTTTTATGAATTTAATAAAATGACATGTAAAATATCCAAACAAATACCATGACATGTCCATTAAATAACTACACAAGAACCACCGAGAAGTATAGGCCAACCATAAATACCATATCATACTACATAAATGCACATGTGGAACGAACTACAAACTGTATCTTTTTTATTTAAGACGCCAAATTGTTATTCGGGACTTAGAAATAGCCTCAACACAACCTTAATTGTATATGTATAAAAAAGCAGAACAATTGCTATTTTTTTCCTCTTATGGCGAAAAAAATCGTATTAAGCGAGTTCGCCATTACGGCTATTCATCTGTAAAGCTTCAAAGGGCGACGGACCAGTCATGTACTTTTTGCCAATTATTCGATTTACTTCCCTTCATTTGGACATCGTTTTATATGGTTCATGTCTGGAATGTGTGGATGACTGGATTATGTATTAAATACATAACAAAAGAAAGAATGTGCGATAATTAAGAGTAATGAAAGATGTTTGCTTAAATGAAAAAAGCGATTCGTGAAGCACGTTTTATCCTGAGTTCACGATATGTGTTGACAGAAAATGGTTTGTATGAATACGAAGTCTTCTCTGTTAAAGTTATTGGTGTATAATTGGTGTGTTATATGCAAACTGATTTCATACCACGTTTTCATAAATCGTAGTAATGTGTGTAACTCCAAAAAGGGACACAAGTGAACACGCTATTACATACATGTAGGGATGTGCGACATTTTGTCAATGCACAAACATGAGTTAAAGAATCGTATCACACTGAAAATTACATTTTGGTCAGTTGCTGGGACTCGTTTTTTATTTATGTCATTTTAATATCTTACATTTATGAAGAACATAACACATTGCCAATAGAACTCCGTGAAACAACTGTATCTACACATATCTGTTATATACAGATACTATAACCATGGAGAAATAAAAGATCAATTGTTAACAATAGTTTCTTGATCTCTTATAAAGAGCTGTACAAACTAACTGTGGCCATATTTCCCTAACCTTCATATTACGAGTTATTTTAGAAATATACTATCAGATTATAAGTTGTGTTGAAAATAGTAGACTTTTTAAAAGGGTAACCTATGTCGGTGCTTAACCAAAAACGATAGTTTAGATATAATGTCAGTGATATGTATACAATTTATCTTTCCTTATATAGTATTAAGAAATTGATTGATCATTTAGACCAAAATGATCCCCGAATAAAGTCCATCTGTGAATAAAGGCCACATTATGACTTTCCCAAGGTTGGCCTTTGTTTACATGTATGACAGTATGTCCGAGTCTAAATGTGTTTGATTAATTAAATGTCAATAACTGATCAACATTAAATGGCTTAAGCCAGTCAACAAATGATCAATAAACATTTGTAAAGGTTAAATGTTGAATGTTAATTCTGGAAAAAATCTTACCATAAAAAGGTACAAACATTATCAAAATGCAATTACAAATGTAATAGAAAAATAGAATCAAAACAACCTTCTTCGTTGTGTATAAAAACACATATATTTCTCCGACATAGAGACTGGCACTTTATTCGGAGGTGGCCCCGAACACAGGGTTGACTACACTCATGATTTTTTATTAAAGTCGGACGGTTATTCTTTTCGTCGAAGCACCAGCCAGTATCATTAAGCGACTTTGTCGGCTATAATTGTGGATGCAGAACCTGAGCACACATGCATAACCTTTCTACTGATCATTTGCTGACTAGCTTAAGCCATTCTTTGACATCATAGTAATCAAATACATTAAAATACACTCGGAAATACAGTCAAACATGTGATCAAATGTCACCATTGGGAAATGCATTATGTAGCCTTAATGAAAGATTGACTTCATTTGGAGGTCATTTTGGTCTAGATGAGAAACGACTTTCATAGATAATGGCCTTTATTTACTGGAGGGCCTTTATTCATTCAGGATTGTGAAACTGCATTTATTTTAACACCAAACCACTATAGTCAGTATCATTTATACACCTGAATATAGATCCATCAATGCTAGCTAGGCAGCTTCCTCACTTTTATTAGGTCCTGTGTGTAATTCGAAGTCATGGTAGTGAAAGGCTAGTGGTAACTAGGCAGGAAGCCAGAAACCCTTACCATGTGACCACCGAGGTCCCTTTATACATCATCAGTGATATTGTGTTTGACCAATTCGGAAGACTGCTTCTTTATAGCGTGTACTGGTCGTGTTTCGTGCAAGAACGAGTAATATTAATCAGCCCCAGACAACATCTGATACAGATAACATTTACAATAGTCAACATCAGATAACATGAACTACAGATAACATCAGATAGCATGAACTACAGACAAAATCAGATAACATGAACTACAGACAACATCAGATAACATGAACTACAGACAACATCAGATGGCATCAACTACAGACAACATCAGATAACCTCAACTACAGACAAAATCAGATGCATCAACTACAGACAACATTAGACAACATCAACTACAGGCAACATCAGATAACTTGAACTACAGACAACATCAGATAGCATCAGCTACAGACAACATCAGATGACATCAACTACGGACAACATCAGATAACGTGAACTACAGACAACATCAGATGGCATTCACTACAGACAACATCAGATAACATGAACTACAGACAACATCAACTTCAGACATCAACCACAGACAGCATCAGGTACGGCGTGTACAGACAACATCAGATAACATCACACACAGTCAACATCAGATGGCATTCACTACAGACAACATCAGATAACATGAACTACAGACAACATCAACTTCAGACATCAACCACAGACAGCATCAGGTACGGCGTGTACAGACAACATCAGATAACATCACACACAGTCAACATCAGATGGCATTCACTACAGACAACATCAGATAACATGAACTACAGACAACATCAGATAACATCACACACAGTCAACTTTAGAGGGCATTCACTACAGACAACATCAGATAACATGAACTACAGACAACATCAGACAACATCAACTTCAGACATCAACCACAGACAGCATCAGGTACGGCGTGTACAGACAACATCAGATAACATCACAAACAGTCAACTTTAGAGGGCATTCACTACAGACAACATCAGATAACATGAACTACCGACAACATCAGACAACATCAACTTCAGACATCAACCACAGACAGCATCAGGTACGGCGTGTACAGACAACATCAGATAACATCACACACAGTCAACTTTAGAGGGCATTCACTACAGACAACATCAGATAACATGAACTACAGACAACATCAGGTACGGCGTGTACAGACAACATCAGATAACATCACACACAGTCAACTTTAGAGGGCATTCACTACAGACAACATCAGATAACATGAACTACAGACAGCATCAGGTACGGCGTGTACAGACAACATCAGATAACATCACACACAGTCAACTTTAGAGGGCATTCACTACAGACAACATCAGATAACATGAACTACCGACAACATCAGACAACATCAACTTCAGACATCAACCACAGACAGCATCAGGTATGACGTGTACAGACAACATCAGATAACATGAACTACCGACAACATCAGACAACATCAACTTCAGACATCAACCACAGACAGCATCAGGTATGACGTGTACAGACAACATCAGATAACATGAACTACCGACAACATCAGACAACATCAACTTCAAACATCAACCACAGACAGCATCAGGTATGACGTGTACAGACAACATCAGATAACATGAACTACCGACAACATCAGACAACATCAACTTCAGACATCAACCACAGACAGCATCAAGTATTGCGTGTACAGACAACATCAGATAACATCACACACAGTCAACTTTAGAGGGCATTCACTACAGACAACATCAGATAACATGAACTACAGACAACATCAGGTACGGCGTGTACAGACAACATCAGATAACATCACACACAGTCAACTTTAGAGGGCATTCACTACAGACAACATCAGATAACATCACACACAGTCAACTTTAGAGGGCATTCACTACAGACAACATCAGATAACATGAACTACAGACAGCATCAGGTACGGCGTGTACAGACAACATCAGATAACATCACACACAGTCAACTTTAGAGGGCATTCACTACAGACAACATCAGATAACATGAACTACCGACAACATCAGACAACATCAACTTCAGACATCAACCACAGACAGCATCAGGTATGACGTGTACAGACAACATCAGATAACATGAACTACCGACAACATCAGACAACATCAACTTCAGACATCAACCACAGACAGCATCAGGTATGACGTGTACAGACAACATCAGATAACATGAACTACCGACAACATCAGACAACATCAACTTCAAACATCAACCACAGACAGCATCAGGTATGACGTGTACAGACAACATCAGATAACATGAACTACCGACAACATCAGACAACATCAACTTCAGACATCAACCACAGACAGCATCAAGTATGGCGTGTACAGACAACATCAGATAACATCACACACAGTCAACTTTAGAGGGCATTCACTACAGACAACATCAGATAACATGAACTACAGACAACATCAGGTACGGCGTGTACAGACAACATCAGATAACATCACACACAGTCAACTTTAGAGGGCATTCACTACAGACAACATCAGATAACATGAACTACCGACAACATCAGACAACATCACACACAGTCAACTTTAGAGGGCATTCACTACAGACAACATCAGATAACATGAACTACAGACAGCATCAGGTACGGCGTGTACAGACAACATCAGATAACATCACACACAGTCAACTTTAGAGGGCATTCACTACAGACAACATCAGATAACATGAACTACCGACAACAGCAGACAACATCAACTTCAGACATCAACCACAGACAGCATCAGGTATGACGTGTACAGACAACATCAGATAACATGAACTACCGACAACATCAGACAACATCAACTTCAGACATCAACCACAGACAGCATCAGGTATGACGTGTACAGACAACATCAGATAACATGAACTACCGACAACATCAGACAACATCAACTTCAGACATCAACCACAGACAGCATCAAGTATGGCGTGTACAGACAACAAATATAACATCATCTACAGTTAACAGCAGATAACATTAACAACGGTTATTTTCTTATTCGCTTTGCTCAAACGAAAATAAATTATTTACCGACAACTTTAAGTTATCCAACTTATGGAATTAAAGAACAACAAACTCAAAATCTTGGTTCTTAGGACATTGGTATTGTATAGCTTGTACATGTAATACATAACAACTCAAAGTTCAAATTTCCGTAAAACGGTTCAAGATCTTTGTCCTTTAAGTTCAATCAAGTTCAAAACACATCAAGATCGACTGTATTTCTTGTTCGAATGCTTCATAGTCCGGAACATCGCATAAAATCTGTCAGAAACTACAGGACATAATCTGTATGTAATGTTTAGTATTATAAACTCTATCTTACTTATGTATCATGCATAATGCGATGGTGTGGGTGAGTGTACTACATGTAGTGCGAGCCTCGTACTAACTTTACACAATCTATCCTCCCTATTATACACCTAAGATGCACGGATCACGCGTGCAAATAAATCGCTTGGATGAATTTTTTTATACGACTATATCCCTAACAGAGCTATTCGAAAAATGTCTTCTAACGTTTGTAAGAAGACACATTTCAATAGCTCAACTTTCACGTGGACATTATCCTTTATCGTCGTATAAGTCAGATACACGTACTCGTATTTTCTTCAAAAATGTCTTCTTACAGACGCTAAGAAGACGGTTCCCTTAGACAAACAACCATTTTATACTCGGCTTCGCCTCGGACAAATTGGTTGTTTATCTAAGCGAACCGTCTGTATGAAGACACTTTTGAAGAAAAACTCGTACTGTATCTATTACATACCCAATAAATAAATTCTACATCAGATAACATTAACATCGGGTAACAGTCTCAAACAATTATAGTTTAGGTATTGTAACTGAAACATATCAGCAACAGTTACTGTACATCAGATAACACCATGCAACTACAGTCGACATCAGATAACATCATGCAACTACAGTCAACATCAGATAACATCGTCTATACAGTCAACGTCTCAGATAACATCAACTACAGTCAACATCACAACAACAACTCAGTCAACGTCTGATAGCATCAGTTACAGTCAAAATCAGAAGATATACTGTTGATAACCTCTATGTTTCATGCGGTTTTTGTATTGATAATTTCAATGCGTGATGACGTTCTTAGGTCCAGCGTCTTGATTCTGTCATTCTAGTTTTTTTGACAGCCTGACCACCTGAAAATCAGCAGAAAACAACAACACTTCGTGCTCTTGACATGGCAATAGTCGCGTACATTTGTGTGCAGCATCCTCAAGAAAGCTTCAGAAAAAACATAACTTAAGAAATGTGGAAAACGCGGCACAAAGGGGAAGATGAATTCAATAATTGAATGATTTCCCATTGAATGATGTTTCATTTTTAAGTATGGTCGGGGACTTCTGGTGGGGGCCGGGGCCGGGGCCGGGTGCACCTCGTACTTGAATCCGTCTCTAGGATCTGTCATCATTACGTCGGTAAAACCACTTGTGGACAGCAGATTTAGAGATCGGAAAACTGGAACCAACTTCAGATTGAACGCAATATGTTAAAAGTATTGTGATTTGTTAACAGCTATCGTTCTACAATAGCAGCCGCATTATCAAGCTACCATGATGGGAGTTCCCGGTGGCAAGAGTAAACAATCTCAATTCATTCAAGTCACCATTGAACAACTACCACTTTTTCCTTTCGGAAGTCTATTATAAAATCGGGATATTCAATTATTACTTCCGAATCGTCTTTTTCATCAACAATAGTTACAAGAAAGAGTGAAACATGTTCACGCCGTCTTGGTTTGTTTTCTTTACTGTGCTTAAATCAATCACTTTGGTCATTACTGAAAGGAAACAGCGGAGGATTGTTCAAGTTAAGTTATAGATACGCCCCTAACATAATGTACATGTAGTATAATTTTTATACGTAGTACACTTGAATAATCAATGAAAACAGTCTAAATCGAATTAGACAATCGTGTATCAAAATTTGCACATCATAAAATGGTGACTCGAGGGATAAATAACCAACGTATATTGACAGACAAGCAGCATATAAGTTTTATGGATACGGACGGACCGACCGAACGACCGATAGCAACTTAATATAATCAACAAGCACCAGTACATCATATATTAAATTGGTAGCATTATATAATGACATATTATTAGCGTATAATGACAAATAGTCACTGTATGATAAAAAATGAACAGGAAATATTAAAATTGCATGTCAATCATGATAATTTTATATTCACAGCACAAAAAAGGTTCTCCTTATGTTCAGGCAGCTACGGCTTTCCATAGTTTTCCGTAATGGTATGATTACGAACTCACGTGCAGGGTATTTATGTTGGTCTTGTGCCTTGGATGTTTGGATAATTTTCATAACATTTTGGTTCAAACCCGGAAAACTAATGTGAACACTTTTACTGTTGATTGCGCATAAAAGTAAAATCATGATCTCATTAGTACAATTTATTGATCAAGCCGAACTTTAATTAGGTTCGCACCTTTTTGACACAATGATTACCTTCAATAGGCAACTCAGGTTGATCTAAGTCATTGATTGAAGTGTAGATTTCAGATTATAGGTGTACATGACTGTGTAATTACGAATTCGAATTATTTAGGAACTTGTTCGTCACCTCGAATAAGTCATAGCACTCGGATAAAACATTTCGGATAATGATTGTCAGTTTGAATTATTGTATAGGGACAATACCGGTATTGAAAGTTCTTTTCGGATAACACGACGAAATTTTCGGATAAGATGATGTCAGACAATCAGGATTCTGTGGTAATAATAAATGCTACTTGTCCTAGCGAACCGCCTGCAAACGTCTGTATGACGACTATTTAGAAGAAAACAAATCGTCAGGTATAAACAAACTAGAATTTATGTCTGTGTTGATTTACTAATTATGACTTGTTTGTATATAACATATATGTACATACATATACTCACTTATTGCGTTATATATATAAATGATTGAAACCTTCTTGTATGTGCATGTACCAAAACACATGTATATATTTACCAATTGCTCTGTTACTATGTGTACATATTGTTGATAATTAGTTAATTATGACGTACCATTGATAACTGAAAGTTACTTATTTGTCTTAACTGCAATTGCATAAGAACGTGTACTTACGTCTTGTACACTTTCAGTGCTTATTATCCGTACTACACTGACCCAAAATTAAAACTTTATACTTTATTTATATATCTGTCAGTTCTTAACTGTTTGTGATTTGTACTTAAATGTCAGTACTAAATTATTTGTGACTTGTACTTAATTTGCAGTACTTTTTTTAATTTATTTTGAATAATTAATTCACCATTGAATTTCAGGACATTGCAACGCACAATAACATCTCAGATAAATTGTATGTTTCCATGCATTTTCGAATGGAAACTGTTGGCTGTTTTGGATTAGTGATTGTATGTACTGTTTCATCTGCTAAATGCAAACATGTAACAGACTTTCAGTTGGAAAAACTGGATAAGTATACTTTTACTTCCTTATATCATACATCATATGTAAACACGTTTACTATGCTATTCATACCTGATTGAAACTTACCCTACATGTATAAGTTTACCAATAAATGTTTACCAATTGTTCAACTCCTGATGAGTACATGTTTTCGATAATAAGTTACTATTACTTGCAATTAATTTCTCAAAGATACTTATTCGTCTTAATTACTCATATTAGGTACGTTCTTGCTAGTATTTAATGGTATGTGATTTGTACTTAATTTACCAGAACTAAATTATTTGTGATTTGTACTTAATTACATTTGATTTGCACATCATTCCACTAATAGCTGATTTACCATTGAATTTCAGGACAATTTAAGCACCACACCATGATATCTAAGATGAATTGAGGCTTTGTGCTCTTATGTGTTTCCATGCATTTTCTAGTGGAACGTGCTGTTTTAGAAAATATGTTTATTAGTGTGCATAGTGATAACTGTTTGTGATTAGTGAAATGTGCACGTGTTTATGCTTAATGAAATGTGCATAGTAATTGTGCTTAATGAAATATGCAGAGTGTTTGTGCTTAATGAAATATGCATAGTGTTTGTGCTTAATGAAATATGCATAGTGTTTATGCTTAATGAAATGTGCATAGTGTTTGTGCTTACTTAAATGTTCTTAGTGTTTGTGCTAAATGTGTTTTATTTGTGGTTAAAAAATAGGAATTTGGAATATATAATATATTGGATTTTTAGGATTAATTTTATAAAGTAAGTGGATATTCTTGATTACAGCATTTAAACGTTCACAAAGATAGGTCCCCCTCACATAATTTAACTTCACATGCACTATTTTTTTTAGGATTAGGATTTCTTAGATTTTTTAAAATTTGAATTTAATATTTTAAAATTTCAATTTTCATAGTTTTCGTTAATTTAATAGGACGGTTAGGAACCAAATCATTTTCTAGAAATAGGCAATTATGCGCGTCGGTTTGTTTTAAATTCAGTACTGTAACAATAAAATGAATTAGATAACTAGGGTGTTAATGAACATTATAAACCACGTTCCCGGAATAAAGAAATGTGTAAAGGTAAACTTTGTTTCTTAACAATTTGAACGGAATGAAGTTACATAGTTTCCAATTTATTTCAACATAATAAAGTCATGCAAAAGAACGTTTGCAATAAAATAATGTCACTGAAATAAAACAAGACGTTACCTTTTGACAAAAAGTGATAAAGATGCTGACAAAATCTTAAAAGTGTGAGTACCTTAAAAGAACTTAAGACCTGCAACAGGTTACTTTTTTATGGTCAATGATATTGACAACTGATGTCGATTTATTTAATCAAACGCATACAATAAAATTAAGATCGTTGGAATGTTCTAGATCCAGGTTAATCTTATATTAACCAATCCATTTTAACAAATTATTAGAAATAAACTACCAAATATTTACTAAATGTGACCTCATTTCGATTTAAATGGAATACAACCCAGTCCATAAAATATCTAAAGGAAATCCCAGTCGGTTTCTGCTATTTGTCACAGTTTAGTATGTTTTGAACTAAAATGTTATACAAGAAATAAGTAAAGAATTTAATCGTGTGACATATTTACGATTCTGAAGGTTGTTTTTCAATCAAATCCGTCTGAACAAATTGATAAATATATTACGTCATATATTTACAATTGATGAAAAGCGTTTATTCAATATCTATATTGAAATCGTGTAACTATGTAAAAGCCGACATTTACATTCAGCTATTAACCTTTATAATTATATTGTTAACTTACATTAAAATTTATTAAAATCCAATTCGCATAAAAAGCACTTTTTCAAACAAGACTTTGTTTACACATACATTTGTTTTTTATCAGAATATCGTCAATTTTTAATGAAATATGAAAAACACATTTAGAATACACATATAGCACAATATGTATACTACTGAGGAAACCAATTCAAAAAATCAAAGGCATTTCGCTCATAATTCAAAAAATAATAATAGCCGTGTACATAATTATGAAATTTGCGAACGGGAACTGCAACATGTGAATAAGTCATTACAAATAATTTAATACATATAGAGTCCGCGATATTTACTGTTTGTGTAAGTAGCTAATTTCTTCAGTTCGAGAAATGATAAATTTGCCCTAGAACTAAGACAACAAACGGGCGAAATGAATGTCATTCATTTTGTTCTTAAATATTTACAATTTTCATTGTTATTTTATGCACAGACACTTGGGGTTAGGATCTCCAAAAAACAAAATAATTGTATTTTTGTAGATTTTGTATATTTAATTGAAGACGTTGAAAACCAATTCTTTTAAAACGGCTTATTTTAGGTTTTATTGATAGATGTGATAAGTTTATGTGTTGGGATGGCCAAATATACAATTTTTAGAGCACCTAGCATCAAGTGTCTGTGATTTTATGACATTACATTCTCTATAATCATACTGATAAATATGGTATTTTTTATTATTTTAAACATAAGCATGTAAACATACATTCAGTACACATGTCGCTCGAAACTATTGGTGAAGATTCTATCTTCCATAATTAAGAATGCATTTCATTGAAACCGCGCGACTTGAATTAATCATGGTTTCAACACAGTTATAAAACTTTCTGCAGCCCGAATCTTTTCAAATGAATGAATGTTCACGGTGTATAACAATTGAAAATTCTAAAATATGAGTAACGACATGTTGATTACATCATTAAGTATAAAATTTGGACTACGAAAAAAGTACATAATGATCCGCGACTTGGATACATAGCATTTTGGTCATAGATATTGACTGTCATGAAAGAGTTTCATGAAAACCAATACACAATGTTAGATATTTACATATTAACTGTAACTCAGCCATGGTCTGTTCTTAGATATTTCCAACGTTCATGCATGCGAATCAGTTCAAATAAAATATTTCGGAAGATGAACATCATACATTGTATCTACGTTGATTTCATCATCTAAATAATAAGTAAACGAAAACCACGACTTAAACACATGCATTATACCTATTGATATGTGATGTCCACGCGCATTTATAACATTACATTCTCTGTAATCAAATTGATAAATACGGTATTTTTTGCTTGAAATCATTTTGAAAATACATATTGGATATTGACCAGTTAGGCATTTTGAAAATACTAAATGCGACACATGTGTTTTGTAAACAATCCATTCTTATACAAGCCAATACACACGAATCGCAGAATCCGCGATATCAACTTGTTGTGTAAGACGTTAATTTCTTGATTTCAATTTGTAAGAAATCGAATTTTGTATTTAAGAAACTCATAATTTATTCGTGTAAAACGACAGCAATCCTGCGACGTAAATTCATATTATTCTTAGATATTAACATTTTGGCATGTATGTGTTTCAATCAGGCATGTAATCAAACAAATACACATGTCGTTCGGTAAATACTCTATCTGTGAACAACGTTTATTTCAAAGTTTAGGACGAAATTCATTGAAATCTTGTGCATGAACCGCACGAATTGAATTTATTGTTCGCTAAATGTATATTATAATTATGTAATAATAATTAATATCAGAGACAAATTAAATACACGCGAGATCGTTACATAATTGAAATACACGCTGGTTTGACTTTATTATGTTCCGTTGAAATATACCAGGTCACTTTTTATAAAACCATAAGATTCAAATAAAAATCATTTGCACACGGGTTGTTTACTAGAAGTTACGTTGTAATAAGTTTTTTTAATATTAATAATTGATAGTCAAAGACAAATGAAATACACGCGGGATCGGAAAAGAATTTAGACAATCTTCAACAATTGAAATACACGTTAGTTTGTTAATTTTATTCTGTTCCGTTAAATTGTCAATACATCTAGTCATTTTGGTAATAATAATTACTATCACAGACAAATGAAATACACGCGGTGTCTTTATGTAACATAATTGAAATACATGTACACGCTGGTTTCACTTTATTATGTTCCGTTGAAATATACCAGGTCACTTTTTATAAAACCATAAGATTCAAATAAAAATCATTTGCACACGGTTTGTTTACTAGAAGTTACGTTGAAATAAGTTTTTTTTAATATTATTAATTGACAATCAAAGACAAATGAAAAACACGCGGGATCTGTAAAAGAATTTAGACCATCTTAAAAAATTGAAATGCACGCTAAGTTTAATGTTACCTTTATTATATTCCAAATTTAGGTCTTACACAACAACTAAAAGCAATTTATCCATGAAATATGTCAACAAACCCGCAATTTTGATTTCATTTTGTTTTAAGATTTATGCAAGGGAATCAATTCAAACATACTATTGCGCATGATTTATATCAAATATTGGCTTATTCCAACAATTAAGATGTCTAGATAATCAGTAAAAGAGACATTAAAAGTATGGAAACTCCAAAGCGCGCTCGCTGTTTACAAATTAATCTAAGGACCTTGGATTCTCGTCATTTTTGTCATAGATATTGACCATTTTGATAGTGTTTCTTTTTCAATAAAACAAATGCACATTATTCAATACACAGTGTCCGCTCCATTAAATTGTTGTGTTAGACCTTAATTTCTCCATTTTACATCAAACAAAAATCAATAGCGCACGGGTTATTCACTTGAACTTCCGTTGAAATAATTTAATCATCATTCATAATAAATAATCAAAGACAAATGAAAAACACGCGGGATCGTTAAAGAATTTAGACAATCTTACATAATTGAAATACACGCTTAGTTTGTTAACTTTATTATATTCTGTTGAAAATGAAGAAATTAAAGTCTATTACAACAACTAAAAGCAATCTATCCGTGAAATATGCCAACAAACCCGCAAACTTAAATTCATTTTTGTTCTTAAATAATTGATTATTTGGTGTGTTAGTTTCGAACAAAGCGTGTAAGTTATATGCAGCTACACATGCCGTTCAACACAAACCATGACAGTATGCTAAGTCAATTTCATAATTCGATACATGCATTAATAATCACTTGAATCTTATTAATTCGTATTTTTCGTAAAACGCACGTAATGCAATTGTCCGTGAAATACGTCAAGACGCCAACAATAATAATGCAATTAATTTATTCTTAAATATTTACAATTGTGCAGATTCTTTTCAACCAATGCATGTAAACAAACCAATACACACTTCGGTGGATACGTTGACTATTGAGGATGATTATAAGTTCATTCCAAAATTGAGAATGCATTTCACTATATTTCATGTACAATAAATACACGCGACGCGCGACTTGCATTTATTATTTCTTACATGAATGGTATCATTTGCGTCTCATAAGTTCATAATTTGCCTAAAGCAAACGTAGCGCGTGCATTGTTTACACACTATTCTAATGAAACCCAACACATTGATACTTTGGCCGTGTGTTTGGTCAGTTTCATTTTTTCGCTACATGCATAATACTCATTTAAATATATAGACTAATATTTTGCGTTGAATATGAATATCACACTTTGATAACTCATAAACTCATTGATTAGCGCATTTGGTCAATATACTGTCTAAGGAACAGGTACATAAGAACCGCAAAATGAGTACCACACATTTTCATCTTATATATTGAACATTTTGATATTTTGTTCATACAACCAATACACATTATGGAATACACACAGATTCACGGTGATATTCACTAACATAGTATTACGTTTATATCTCCATTCTGACATATATATGATTTACTACCAAAAGCATGTAAACAAATGGATACACATATTGTGCGTTACATATAGACTATTCACGAAAAATGTTTACATCAAAATTGAAATATTCTTAAATGCTATATACTTTGAATAAAATGTGCGTGGCGCTAGTTGTTTACAAGATAGTCTCTTTATATAATATAATGAAATACACGCTGAATTGTTAATTTTATTATATTCCGTTGAAAAAAATAATATATCTGGTCATTTTTGAATCAAATCATGTGTATGGCAAGCGAAATGCACAATAATTCCTTAAACTATGGGTTTAACTGTTAAACCCAGGGTTTAAGAGCTCTTAAACCCATAGTTTCAACTGCCGTTTGCACAAATATTCATAAACCGCAGTTTCATCTCTTAAACTAGGGTTTAAAGTCGGTTAAACCCAGGGTTTAAGTGAGGACCAATCAAATGAGCTAAAACTGTGGTTTAAAGTATCACGTGGACCCTTAAAACAATCAATTAAGATGTAAGTCTTTAAACCAGGGTTTAAGACTTTAAACTAGGGTTTAAGATACCTAGAGCACATTTATTTTAAAATTATGTGTTAATCAGTTAAACCCAGGGTTTAAGAGCTCTTAAACCCGTAGTTTCAACTGCCGTTTGCACATTAATTGTTTAAACCACAGTTTCATCTCTTAAACTAGGGTTTAAAGTCTGTTAAACCCTGGGTTTAAGAGAGGACCAATCAAATGAGCTGAAACCATGGTTTAAACTATCACGTGACTGGTCAAACTGTATACAGTCTGTTAATACCATAGTTTAAGCGAGGACCAATCAAATGAGCTGAAACTATGGTTTAAGTACCACGTGATGTCTCCATGGTACTGGTGTAAATAATATATATTTTTTATATCAAATTTCTTCTACAATAGATTTAAAAGAATCGCTATATTAAAAAATTATTAAACTGATAAATATTTAAACCTTGATACGACTTTTTAGCGCTTTTTTACGGCAGAGCAATTTTACCGTATTAGTAGTTAGTCGTCCGAACCTTTATATTTTGTCCGAAAGTAAACACCGTATTTTCCGTTGACTGGGGAAAGAAATGTCGGCGTTTTTTCTTCATTAATTTCTACGCTACTACACACTCGACATCATTTTGGATAGGCATAATACTAAAAAATCGTACAACTGCTATGTGTACAGATAGGCCATTGGTAGAGCTATTTTCATTTAATTTCAAATCACAATAATTCAGTACGTATTGTAGTAAATTTATGGTCATCTCGGCCCCAGACATTTCGTACCCAAAATTCACGGGACTTCCAGGACCCCATGTATTCATACATCCATCATTTTTATTTCCCTCCTCCCATAACAATTAAGGGATTTTACAGTGCCTTATAACCCTGCAATAAACAGTTAAAGCTTAAAATAACTATATTTTGATATAATGTATATTAATATTCAATCTATTAAATATTCATAGATTAATATCAACCATTTAAGCCAAAGAACTCAGTTGATTTGAAATGAGAGACTGCATGACTAGTGAATGACTGAAAATATTTCAGATCACTGGATTCTGTACTGCATCTTATTTTGGGTTGAAATCAGTTTTTTTAAATCCACAAAAAGTTTTTTATGGTGGGGATTTTTTTTCTAGAAAGAGAAAAAAGTATAATATTTAAGGGGATGGATGAAGAAATGTCATATGAGGGCCCTGAATGAAATAGTGAAATCATGCACCTATATGAGGTAATCAATAGAAACTTGAAAAGTCAAAAAAAATTATACCATTGTAATACATCTTAGTAGTATCTTTGACCCCTTAATGGCAATTTTCAACAGTCAGAGTTACAGTGTAATTATATGTATTTTTTTAAATTTGTAATTGAAATTCAATGAATAAAGTTACCGTATAATTATTATATATAAATTATTAACATACTTCAACTTACATGAATAATTATGAATATAATTATGAGAGTAAAAAAAATACTTATGTTATCGGTGCTGAAGAATTCTTTTTATGGGGTACGAGATAGCTGGAGTTTGAGAAATCTATTTATCGTTAGGGTGCCGAGATGTCATCATGCATGCAAATGGAATGACATAATATCCATAATTTATAATATAACTGCAACATTTCCATTTTATCAGATTTGTTGTGACCAAAATGCATCACTTCTCAAAATAAAAACAGTTATCATGACAGTTATCAAGTTCTTAAATACAGTAATCACAACATTTTAACTTCATTTCCTTCATTTAACTATTAATAGTGTGCTGTTCTCATTATCTATTATCTTTATGAAAATAATAACATTTATTTACTAAGGTAATCTAGGGATGTTACAAATTAAGATTGCTGCAATTTTAAGCAGCAAAGTGTCCTCAAATTGATTGACTGACTCATTGATAGATTTTTTAAATTTTATTTTTACTTATATAATTATGATAATTTATTATTATTATATACTTAAGTGTCAGGTATCATTTTTTTGTTGCTTTCTAGGTCGGTCAACATATGTAGCTTCTGCTGCGAAGTCATCATGCAGAAAAGCATTACACAATGTGAGAGGAAAACAGGTAATTCAGTTTTTTTAACACTATCAGGAAATTTGGCTTGTTAGCTATAACTAGCATTAAATAAAGAAGATGATACTTTGGTTAAAATACATAGGAAATATAATAATAACAACATGTATTTTGTAGTCATGATATCCAATGTGCAGATCATAAAAGCATATTCTATGTAAAGTAGGCAAGAGGACATGACAATACAACTTAAGCTTACATATGCTTTTGAACTAACTGTCATAATTTGCAAAAGCCTAGTAGAACTTTACTAGTTAATATTCTGTTTTAATTGTGACCTCAGTCACATAAAATGCTATATATATATATATATATAGTAAGATATAATTTATGGTATGTTATGGTTACAGGTATTTATTCATTTGTATGTTTATCTTTAAATTATAGAGGTGGTTGTTTTGCTGAAGATACACATGATTCCCAAGCTGCAGATGTAATCATACATGATGATACTAACTTGGCAGTAGATGATTCAGTGAATTGACTGATCTACTTGTTAATTGAATGGAAATCAAGTCTTATGTCAGATTTTCATAAAAGGGAAAGGCCTGGCAGAATCACAATAACTTTATAGCCTGATTGGAGTCAATTTTAGTAACCAATATGTTGAAAAAAGCTGACTCATTTCCTACATTAGTGGAATATGTGACCATATTTTGTATTGATTGTTCCTGCAAATGTCAAAAGTTTATGTTAACCATTAGTACATGAAGTTACAGTTTAGTCAATTTGTAGAATGCAGAAGATATACATTTACACTTAAGGCACTTCATATGATTATTATATTGATATTGTTGTCTGTATAACCAATCTCTGAAATAACTTGTATAATGATATTCATTTGACTCTGATTTTACTTTTGACATTATTAAATTTTTGTTTTAAATTCCTGAAAATTCTACATGTATCTGATTTTTCAAATGTCCTTTATTAGAATATTCTTCTGATCAGAGAAATATCACAGCAAATTATCTGTTTTAAGTGTTTATGCACTTGTCAATATTTTGCCCGCCCAGGTGGGGTGGGGCTGACCCCAGGGAATTTGACATTTCTAAAATTCTAATGTCTAATTGCCCATCATAGAGACAACCGTAATTGTCCCTAGAGTCTACTTGGTCTTTCAAATGCGACATGGATGTAAAACACAGCCGAAGTCTATTTCCTGGGACCCAGAGTCAATAAGTTTTTCAAATTCCCGCCTGTCGGAAATCCTCTTCTGTCCAAAGTCCTGTGTATGACCGCCACCTCCCCACCCCCTTCCGGGCGGGCAGGCAAAATATTGACAAGTGCATTAATCCAAGTCTATAGTGACAACCTTTCATCACAAATGCATGGTTGATGAAAATATTGAACACTTCCATCAAATTCATTCAGAAAATCTATAATTAGTTTAATAGAAGTGGAAAGAATTGCACATATGCAAGAGTTTGTTGTTGCTGATGAATTGCATATCAATTTACAAGTCTGAACTTGACATTCAGTGGGATTTTGATTAAGAACATAGAAAATATTTTTTTATTCCAGTCTGTCAAATTTTCTGTTTTTTTCCTGGTCCTTTTCATAGCTGATGTTATATAGATATATATTATGATGCATAGAGAATGAAAGGATATGGCATTCTGACAGCAATTAGCAAAATATGTCCTGTTGTTTTATGTCTTTATGTTGACTGTGTGTTCTTAATTGTTGGTGCCTACAATCAATTGGATCTAATAACATAGTGGGTGATTGTTTAATTTTTAAACTGAGCAAAGCTAAAGGTGGGCTGTTTGTTTACATTCATTCAAACCTGTGTTAGTGGCCACCTCCGAAAAAAGACCATCATGTGAAAAAGGCCTTTCTTGGAGACCCAGTGGCTGATTATTTATAACACTTGAAACTCAGAGTAAAGGCCACCTGTTAATGAAGGTCACAAACTGTCATTCCAAAGGGTGACCTTTGTTTTCTGGTTTGACTGTATTATTTTGATAAATGTTTTTATTTAACAAAAGTTAACTAAGAAATATGAGATTTGAATGATAAAGCAAAAGCATATGCTGATATCTTCTGCTGTGTGATGACAATAGTTCAAGTTTACAGTAATAATTCAATCATCCAATCCCCTATTAATGTTTCCAGCATGAGTAATTAAGATTAATTACACTGCTTATTTATGTAATACATATATTTGGAATAAACATCGTTGTTAATCAAGGCTGAAATTTAACAAATTGCCTGTGGAATTGATCAGCAAAGTTTAACTTAAATATTTTTCTATCAAATGTATTCTGATTATAACAATAGTTAAAATGTATAGCTAAAGGATGATTGAGGTTATATGTACATATATATATGTATGTTAAAGATATGTTATGTATATACTGTATTGTGTTAGCTATTGACTCAATAATGAAATCAGTGAAATATCAGAGAAATTTGCTTTTGGATTTCTGCCGCAACCCTGTGAAAGTTAGTTTTGATTTGGATCAAATCTATGTTGAAATGGATCATACCAGTTGAAAAAACTGTATTTCCTGATCATAAGGTATAGTGTAGTTGCTCTTAGATCAGCAATACAGGGCCATCTTGGTCTTCTTGTTTAAAGAATATTCCAAATAATCTTCCTATATTAATAGCAAACTAGGAATTTATGGACAGGTACTTATTAAGAATATAATAGGACAATATAACATGATGTTTTTTTCTCAGCATGTTCATATGATCTTAACATTGTGTGTTAATAAAGTTGGAAAAAGTTGTAATGAGCTATTGTCATTCATTTTACAGTTATACCCCAGACAAATTTCCGTTAAAGCATTAATCAAAGGGCAATAAATGAAAGAAGTACAAAAGCCAGGATTATGGTATTACACACTGCATTTCTCATCAATATCGATCTATTAGTTTTAAGTAAATGACTTTTGAGACAAATGCTTAGGGAAAAAATGTATATGTTTATATACTGACTATGAAAAGTCATAATCCAAAAACAAACATACAGAGTTATGGTTATTGTGTTCTGTACATCCCTTTATTTTCATCTACAAATACACTTAGTTTTAATAAGCTATCTGCATTAGCTGTAGAGTAATGTCCCAAGAAAATATTCAATATTTTTTGTTTGTTTTCTGTGAACATAAAATATTCACTTATTTGTTTAACAACGGCCAGGAGATATTACCCAAAAATGTATTACGGGCATCAATATACTCGTACAAGAAAGTTAGACATTATACTTTGACTCAACAACTCTACCATTACATATTCTACATTCTTAACGGAATGTGAACACAATATAAAACCAGTTAAACATTTGTGAAGTGAGTCTCGTATGACACATACAAGTTTGGATGTATAAGCTTCATATGCATTTATATTTTCTACAGTACATGCATGATGCACCAGATCTTTCTATCTATCTAGCGCATCGAACATAATATTTACAGAAAAGAATAGCAAGAAAATATGTGAAAATACATAAATATTTTACGAATGATGTACAGTATTCTAAATGTATACAAGTTTCAGTCATAGGCACACAACGATATTCAAAATCATATTAATTAATGTGGTACATCGGTAAATACATACATAATCATTAACCTCTGAGATAGTTTGCTTGATAATCAAATTGAGCTACTTTTTTGTTCACAGTACTTTGTGAACTGCTCAGAATAAGTTTTAACTTAGTTAAACTTGGCCATTGACAGTAGTACTTGTATCTCAATTGTCCATAAAATGAACATATTAAAAGGATAGCAAGACAGTCTGCTTTAAGTTAATATGTTCATTGACTTCAGTAAGAAGATAAATATACTTTGAGGTGTTAGCTTTTGTGCGACTTAAAAAATGAGAGACATAATAATAAATGAACATGTAGAAGACGATAGCGGTGAGATATTGTCCTTTCCGTTCAAATTATACTGGTGAGCTTTTCTCCGATTCTGTCAATTTTGACGGATGAGTTTTTGAGCCAGCTTTCGTGTACATCCATATATGTTTATGTTCTGTTGTTGATTTATGTAAACTAGATAACTGAGTTACTGAAAACTATGCAATTTACGATTTATTTGAGAAGTCGTCTTCCTGGTTTCATGATCAAAACATTTACAAACGAATAATAATTCTGATCAGCAGACTAAGAACTTGTTTTTTTAGTCTGTCTACCTGGATGTCAAAAACTATCACGACCCCTGTCACATATGATTTCGCGGTATATTGTTGGTCAAGACGTGGTACCCAAGTGTCATGTGAGCTGTAAATTAACAATTTAATATCCTGTTCCAGGTGTGAATCCAGTTGTCCTCACACCTTTTTAATATACATGTCATCACTTTGTTGGTAAAACGCCCATATATCATCCAGCCAATCATATGCAAATTTTTGCACAATTTGACCAATCAGTAATTTATCCTATTCTAACCTATACTGTCCAAAAATGTTTAAAACAACCAACAATTCCAACAAACGCATCAAATAGCAAACTTTCAGCATTTATATTTATTCGGAGAATAATCTTTACTATTCAAAAATATTCATTTTGTTGTGTGAAGGAGTACCTACTGGTGTTAAGGAGTACCTACTTGTGTGAAAGAGTACCTACAGAAAAGACAAGGTAGGTTTTTATGTTATACCTACAATGCACAATCTAGTTAAATTGTTGAAAAAAATAAACTCTTGTTAAACTTGTAAACTTACTTATAACCCTAATTGACTTATGAATGATGATAACTTACGAATAAACAAATAATCATCGATTCTCTTAAATAAAAGACGATTGTAAAATGTATTTTATAACTACAAGTGACCATGCTAAGTTTGTGAACTCTACAAGTTTTACAAGTTCGGAGACAGGCGTATTCCGCTGGAAATTTCAGTAAAATGCTTTCTAAATACATTAATTTGTTCCGACCAATGTTTCTTTTATTCCTTTAGATGTGAGATATCATATTTTCATTATAAGGAAAAATAAATTATGACAACTTTATATTTGATCGAAGTGTATTTACAGTTGATGTATTTTTTTCTCTGTTTACTATGAAATAGTAAGTTGTTCGGATTTACTGGAAAAGATAAAAATATCGTTCTTCAACCGCCATAAAAACTTATCATTTAAGGAACATTCTGGAAAATACAGCAGTATTAAATCAAACCGCAAATCGCGCCTAAAATTAGGGGAATTTGTATTACCTTAAGAGTGGTCCTAGTGCTGTGAACAAGAGAAACAATCAAATTTTAAGTCTCAGCTATCAGAAAACGCACAAATTTTATCTCATAAGAAATGAGAAAATTCGAAAAACTCGTACATGCAGGTAGAAAAAAAGTAAAAAATACACGAAAATTTGACGCACTTTCACGTTTCATTTTATTACTTTCGTATATTTATTTTTGTAAGCCCTAGAGCATGTCCTCTACAATAATACCTTTTTTAATGATATCGGTTGAGGATTTTGTTTTAACCATTTTTTTTTCTTTACCGGGTTTTACTTAAAATTTTCCACGTTTTACACTTGGTCCTAATTCGGACTTCAAACAATTGCAGCGAAATGGAACTGAATAATCATTAGAATTTAACTTTACATACCCAAACAATTTAAACAAATATCCGTTTTAGCGCAATAAAAATGGTGTTCATAAAAATAAATGAATTGAGGAATGTGGATAGACAGTATTTCATAGATGAAGATAATAATAATATTAACAGTATTCAAATACAATATGCAGACGTTTGTTTCACACACGTGTATATTCTGATTATAATTAATCAACCAATTAGTTAATGATAATGGTTAAATAGACAAACGTTTTTTTTTAGTTTTTAGTTTTGCCAATTTAGTTCATACTCAATCCATGTATAGCGTGACAATATGAGCATATTAACAAATGTACATGAAGAAATAAAGAAGCATAACTATTAACATGGTGGGAGAGACATATTATATACAATATCAAGTACATAAATAAAATGTTAACGGAGATGTAATGCAATTTTTATATATCATAGCACTAAGTGATATGTTCATTCAAATTTAATAATGATATCTTTTACCACACAAAAGTGTCTATATTTATCATATTGCTTAGTTGATGTGTTCATTACAGGTTTAAATGACATGATATTTGGTCGTTTTATATATTGGATGTCCAAATGTCTATTTCTTAGGACAGACGGATTTTTACACTCTAACATATAATGAAATTCATCGCCAATGCTGCTTATACAATTACAAAGGGTGCATGTACGTTGGTGATGTTCAACTCTACTCCAACTTCCCGTTTCAACTGGTAGTCTATGGTTTCGAGTTCTAAATTTTATTACATATCTGAGAAGCTTATAAGGCGTACTTACTAAATATGGTTCAAATTGGAATGTTTCTACATTTGCTAGAGTTATTAACAGTGAAGTACCACTTATTTATGGTTCGGGAACTCATAAGTATACATACTTCACAAAATTTTCGTAATTAGTAAATCTCATTAAAATAGACTGTTGACTGAGACAACAAAAATATTATTAAATTGGCGTTTATAGGTGTTTAAACAAAAACATGAACAGAACCGAAACTTTATTTAGACTTGTCATAACATATACATACAATTATGCAAACCTGCTTTTACACTAAATGTAAGAACTTACTAAATAGTAATTCAGTACATGTATAATGGAAAAAATATGAGATCGTATTTATCAAATGAAAAATACGTAGAGTCAGTAATAACAATACAGTTAAGTAAAGTGAGAATGTTGTTATCATAATATTATAATTATAATTTTAATAATTGATGAGAAGAGAGTCTTATTTTTGACATTACGTTTCTATATGTCTATATTTTGCAGTATTCTAAGATAGTGTGACGATTCTTGGGAAAGACAAGTTGAGTTCCTGCCTGGTAAATCATCATTTGCGGTTTCATATTCGCGCTAGTACGCCAACTATTTACATATAGATCCTTAATTAGTAATTATATATATTGACAAATGCTTTAATATTTATTGGTAATACCACACTTCTGAAAATCCAATTTGATTAAGTAGCTCACGAAATTTATATACCCGTATAGTGTCCTGTAAATCGTTACCTAAATTTTCTATTTGATTTCTAGTAACAGTGTTGATTACACAATTTGAACTTTTATCTTGGAATATCTTTAAAAAATATTTGATAATGCGTATTTGCTTACATATAATCATCGGATATCTACCAACTTCCGCGTAAATAGCGAGTGAATCTGTCGTTGGTTTTACGTTAAAGACCCGTTTAATAAACTTCCGGTGTATTTTCGACTTGGTAAAACCCCCAAATTCCGCGTGAATAATTTAAAATTGAAGCGACGTAAGAATCAAATACAAATGTAGATTAAACATTATGTCAACTGGTATGTCCAGTTTATTGGTAATACCAAACATGAACTCTTTTTGTGATTTTATAAAATTATAGACGCTTCTTCAAACTGAAATTTCAACATAAGCAGCGGTCCGTTGACACACCCAATAAGTCTTAAAAATCTCCCAATTTTAACTCAATAATAATAAAAGTCAACTTTATATGATGGAATAATGTAAAGTGTAATAATATTTTACGCAAGAAAAGACATGAACTAAAGTGATATTCATAGCTTAAATTTGTGACTGTATGCGTTATGATCCATATTCCTGAATCTGAACGAAAACTCAACAGTATAATTATGAACCATAATTATTTTCATTAATTTTGAGAATTTCGATTTTCTAAATCATCAAGAACAAGCTGTTATATGAATACTCGAGCGCGTCTACAATGCGAATATGAACCCTATTTTTGTCAATTTTATTTTTCCATATTTTTTCTATTAAATCATCGGTAACGTTATAATGATTTTTTACATTTGAGTTGCTATGTAAAAAAACATATATAAAACCTCATGACACGAATGCGCATTAAGAATTACTAAATTTATACCAATATACAAGGGATCATGTGTATACTGAATGTTATTCAGTCGAAAATCAAGCGTTAAAAGAAGTATTTTGTTTGTATTGGGGTATATTTTGCACATATATAGTTGTATTGGGGTGATTTAAACCAGTGATTCCCTTGTGATCGGTTATAATCGATAAGTGACCGTATAATTCGAACTTAGCGACAATCAATCAAGGTTTCTAAAAATCGATTATTGTCACCCCCATTTCCATTGAGATCTCATGATGTTTTAACATTAACACTGTCATTAATACAAGTTTTTCAGTGTTTTATTTTTCCTAAGTTGTGCAGGCTACTGAGGCCAGAAGAGCAGGATTGTGAATACTCAATACATGACTTAGCTGACTGTGTGTTTCAAATACTAGTAGCACTTAGGGATAGTTGAAAATAGCAGCAACTATAAAGCGTTTTCTTAATGTTAGATTTTTTATAATATTCTATTTCTATCTTATGTATCTTGTTGATTTTATAACATTAAGGTTGTTGTATGTTATATTTTATAACATTAAGGTTGTTGTATGTTATATTTTATAACATTAAGGTTGTTGTATGTTATATTTTATAACATTAAGGTTGTTGTATGTTATATTTTATAACATTAAGGTTGTTGTATGTTATATTTTATAACATTAAGGTTGTTGTATGTTATATTTTATAACATTAAGGTTGTTGTATGTTATATTTTATTTGAAATTCAATTCCATTAATCATTGCGGCCAACGCGTACAACATATTTACATATATATACAATATATACTAATAATAGAAATGTAACATTATAACATAATGTCAAACTGATATTAGCAAACAGCTCGAGCTTTAACAAAGCATATAAAATAAGCATATGCCTGTACTGTATAAAACATACAAAAATGTAGAATATTGATAATTATGATAATGTATGGTTTGAACTGAGTCAGTCTTCAAACACATGTGTGTAATATCAGTTATCAGAAAATAATCACAAAATGTGCGATATCACAATGAATGGATGGAAAGCCCGTAAAGCTGTATAAAGCATATGAAAATGAAAAATAAAGACATTAGTGTATGATTGACATTAGCCTGAATTTAAGCACATATGTGCAATATTTAAATTATCAGAAAATAATCACAATAATCACAAAATTTGCAACATCACAATGAAAGAACATATTATGCTTCATTAGCCTTGTGAGAAATATCATATAACTTGATTATTGTACATGTATATTATAAACGAAATCATTCAACTATAGATAAATAGTTTAATTGATAATACATTATCATCTTATTTAAATATTCATATAAACATATAAATACTTAAATAGTAGGACTGTCCCGATATGGCTGCGTACCGGTACCTACCGGTACAGTGCTGAACGATATGCGTATCGTATCGGAAGGTCCCGTATCGGCCGTATCGCGGTTTTTTTATTTTATATTAAAGAAACTCTTAAAATGTTGAACAACTGAACAAAGTTTGCGACTTTACTCTCGTATCATCGACGACAATGCTTACTTAACTAATATCCGGGATTCCATACTCTATTTATAGACATTATAGCAGCGTGAGGTAAAGCTAGACAGCGAATTCGATTCGTACTACTTTTAATAAATAGCAACCTTAGAACAAATATGTCTCACCATCATATGATTAATTGTTCATTATTAATTTAGTATTGTTAATCAATTTGACAATCATAACCCTGATTCTTTAAACAATTTTATGTGGCTAGGTTCTATTCATGATATGAGGTCATTGTTTTGTTCTATTAATATTTGGCAATAATCTACATATGTAAATGAAATCTGACTAATTTTTACTTCAATTTGAGAGATATCTTCCAGTCTTATTTATGAATGATCATATTGTTATTTTTAACTTAAATATTTACACATTTTAAGATAGCTGAATATGTATCTTAAAAGTTTTAAGAAATTTCTTAAAGCATGCACATTTTGTTTACCGAACCAACGACAGGACAGAAACAAGTAATACAGTGTATTAGCTAAAGTTACAGAGGGAACTAGATTCTACATTGTACGTTATTAATAAATTAATCTTTCTAATTGTAGCTCCTCAACAATGTTTTGAAGAAATCAATTTTTGTTTTTGCTGATCTTACTGAAGTTATTCATATCCAAGTTTCAAATTTCAATACCACCTATAATTTTCGTTTGAATTTGTAAATACCATACGTAATTCAAGGTAATTTGACATACATTTGGGCCTGGATAACTGACAAACACTGAGTATCCTTTCATGACAAAGATCAATATCCATGGTTAGATGTTAACATATACTAACTCAATATTCCCGTCTAATTATGTACATACTCACATACCAATTTCATCAACATATTATGACTTTTCTGTCACCAAAGCAACCACAATTTTTACCAAGGAGAAAAAAATATAAGAGACTTTACAGTTTGTCCTAATTTCTTGTCCAATGAAATGTCCGCATTTCATTTGAAATTTGAAAAATATATCGCATAAAATGTGCCGAAAACCCTGATATGGAGAAAATAAGTCAAGTTTGTGCGCTACGTGACCAAACGCTGATTAGGGCGGTGCAAAATACGTTATCATTTACCGCAATGGCACGGTGCTCAATAAAATAGGCGGAGTTAAATCACCATAGACTTTATAACAGATTGCATCATACTGAACCAAGTCGTACCTTTAGCATACGAATTGTCCATGCTTTTTGTTAATTTTGTTGGGTTTGACGCCCGTTCACCACAGAATTTCAGTCAATTACAGACGGGCAGTTCATTTTACCATCGTTCCTTGGTTGTACCAGGTCCCATGGTTATAAAACTGTTAATCAAATCTCATAGCTTGTCTTTCGATGTTTCTAAATTAATTATTACATTACTCATAATATTGATACACATGTACATGAATATCACATGATAATCGACCTGAATATGTGTTTTGTAAATTAATAATCAGCTCCATATCTTCAACCGTAATACTTTGGGAATGGAATTAAGATTTGAGCTCAGAGATAGATAACAAGTTTTAGATAGGCCAGAACTAGACACCTCAGTTAGCGACTGCATGTTAATACATACGACTCGACTTCGATAGGAAAACCCCGGAATTCTGTAGCAACAACATCTCATTAAAATATCTATTAAGTTCGTTGATAAATAGCACTTATATTAAAGTAAGATTTTTCTTATATTAGCTAATTTTAACCTAGTTTAAGAAAATAATGAAGATGCTTTATAAACTCGGGCCATGGTATGTTACAGTTGACCTTTCTTATTCGCTAAAAATTCAAGAATAAAGATATTTATACATGTTTATAAAAGCCGAGTTATTGATGTATCAACCTTCATTATCCCTCGTATTAAAAATTTTATACACTAGAGTTTCTCTATTGTTAATCTTTTTATACCAATAACTCGAAAATTCTAGTTTTTCTTTTAATATACCAATACCGATATTATTAGTAGTGTAGTACTGATGCGTTCGTGTTAGAACGGAATTCTACTATGGTAGAAGGCATTACATCTGGCTTGTACGTTTTCACCATTGGTAAGAACCATGCGATATACCGATAGTTATTATCGGAAAATTAACCCATTTGTCTGCGTCAATCAAACATTTTTGAGTAGGAAGTCTCATGATGATGTTTTTTCTCAATTTTAATGTGAAAGTCTTACGTAAACTGTTGAAAGTGAACGCCACGGATGAAAATAGACAATTAATTTAGGAAAAGTATAAAAGACAAAATCATTATATTCTGAAAAAAAAAAAATAAGAAGAAAAACGAATTGGGGACAATTTTGAATATATATATCATATAAAATTTGAAGGTTTTGCCTTCATATATTTTTACGTTATTTTACTCTTACTTGTTGCTTGTATACCGACTACAAATTACTTGTATTATTTATTGTTCCGCAAATTTTAGCCGAGGCAAATGCTTTGGCATGCCTCCCCGTGACTAGGTCGCAGCCAAGGAGAACGAAATGCATTAATGAAGATTTAATATAATTCGTAATATGTATACATGTACAAAGCATAAATTTGAAGCAAGAATCAATGACAAATTTAATCGTGTGTAGAAGTGCGGAAACGTTCGTTTCTTTTGGAGTTTGTATGGATATAATATCACTAATCTAAATCTAAATTTCTGGCTATCTTTTCTTTTAGATGGGGGATATCTTGCCAGGTGGAAGTATTGCGTCATTGCGGGACCTTGTAGCCAATGCAAGAGCTATATCATCAGACATCCGCAATCACCGTGCTGGAACCGATACGACGATCCAACGTCGTAGAGGTCCGTCAGCTTCGAAACTGCGCCTTCGGTACTACCTGCTGCCGGATAGGAGCGACGTCCCTACCCTTTCTGGCAAGAAAGACGCAGCTCTGATTGCCGCACATCACCAGTGCCAGTATGGTAAGAGGAACTTGACCTTATATGATATTTCACAGATTTATAATTTCCGGATTTACATGTATAACAAGTGCACATACTAGAACTGACTGAAAACACTTGGAACTAATTGTTTACTTAGTAGTCAATAAGTTTGTCTCAAGTGATATATTTCACACACAATGTATGTATATTGATGAAACAGTTCATGTCTTATGGCAAAATACTTTACAATGATCAGAAAACAATATCTTATGATTTTATCAATTGAAATGAGTTCGCAATTGATTATAAGAACCATTTGCACATTTTAGTTTTACAAGATATGAAATCAACAGGTCATGTATCATGTTATGCTATGAAAGAAACTAATCTCCTACAGAAAAATTGTGTCCAACTTCCCACATTGTATCTCCTTTTAAAAAAACAATTTGTTTAACAATAATTGTACTATTAGCGTTTTCCTTTTCGAGATTGAAGGACCAGTAAGATAATAACAAAACATGTTTACTACAACGCTGTCCACGTTTAAAAAACGAACATTATGTATTTAGGTTATACACATACAGTATAACCTCTCCAGTGTGATCCTCTCGTGAGCAACCACCTCCCTTCAACAAAAGCATGATTTCTTCCCACTTCATGATTAAACTATTAGTTTCTCTCTAGAACAAAACCTCTCAACAAAAATATAATTTTGCTACTCCCAAATATTATTACTTTGGAAAGGGTGAACGGTATGTGTGTGTGGGGGGGAGGGGGGCTTGTATTGCTATCTTGATGAGGTATATTTTTGGTCGTGAAATTATGTGACCATTTTAAGGGTACCATTCTTTAGTTTTAGGGTTAGATCTTAATTAGTTGTCTATCAGTCATTGCCAGTCATTCCCCACCCTAAAAAGGATTTTTTATGGGGAGCTGATGTACATACCGAGGGATACCTCGGATAGATCTATGTAAATGGCAAACAAAGTGAGGTACATTTTAAAATGGAAAAACCTCGGATAGTAAAACACGTGCGTACCTGCGTGCGTGCGTGCGTGCGCGCGTGCGTGATTTAGATGATTCCGTTTCAAACTTTATTAAGTTTTGTATATCAATTATTCATCCATATATTTTTCGAGAAGTAATACATAGGATAATACCAATGTTATTTACGATCACCAACGCTGAGTTCGGCATTGTTGAAATACAAATGTTGAAATAATCTTATTCATTTAAGGTTTCCTGGGTAGTCATGCGACAAAGAAACACTCGTGCGCCTTGGGTCTGAGCATTGATAGTTACAACGCCTTCCTGTGCACGCTGTATACCAACTTGCCACCAACGACATGCTTTAGACTGCACACCTGCGATAAGAGGAAGAACCTAAAAACTGTTGAACATCACAACGAACTTCATAAATACTCCGGCGTAGTATTCTTAAAGGTATGTGTATAATCAAGTTCATCATTGGCAAATGTTGACACGTTTAATCAACTGTAGTGCCACACTATATCGCCTTTTGCACAAATGCGCATGATATGACTAGCCTGCGCACCAATAGTCACATAATTACTATATATACATTTATAGCCGAAAAGTGGTGACGACAATTAAACTATTGTCGTTCCGGTACAAGAGGACGTATATGAAATAAGAATTAAACCGGAATGCCTCTGATTGGTATTTAAACCTTTAACAACGCATACATGTTTCGCCTTGTGGCTCTACAGTGCATTGATAAATAAAATAACGATAACTAAACAACACTGACAAGATTTTGAAATGTTTTACTGCTCATTATTTCAGATTGATGACGGTCACATAAGTGACTCAACAGAAAATGAGACGGTTCACTCAGACGGTGTCGATATCGACGATACAGAAACGCACCACATTGTACCAGCCACACCACCAAGTGTTACTGAGCCCATTAACCACACCACGCCGCCCATCGCTACTGAGTCCGTAAATCCCACAACACCGGTCGTCGCTAGTGAACTCACAAACAACGCCACGACATCAATCACACTTGAAACTATTACCACTGCAGCTGAATCTCGCAGACGCATTATTGCCGATCAAGACATCGCCTTTGCAGCAAGTCTCCGTATTGACAGAGAAAGGGTATGTTTCAAATTGTACAAAATGTTTGTTTATCTGATGTATGATAGAATGATTTTATTGTTATGTTTTGTTGACAACGAAATTGCAATAATACGTACTTAAATAAAACCGGAAATCGAACGGAACATTGAGTATAATTTCATCACTATCTGCTACTAGTATTTAAAGGGGCATGCCCTACAACTGACAAACATTCTGTGAAAGTGTAAAAATGTGCTAGCTGTATATGTAAAACAATATATAATGGATAATTGCAGGAAGAACATGGGTCATAAAATGACTAGTTTAGGTACTAGCCGCAAAAAACATAGCTATGAATAATGAATCACTCCCACCCAAAAATGTCCATGACTAAATGTATGTGTCACAAATACATATTTTTTATGATTTTATTTTTAATTGGATGAATTTTTGGCTGAAACTTTCTTCGTCGGCTTTTTTCTTCACAAGCTTCTACTTTATCATCATTTTGCCTTAATTCTAAATGCACCAAGTTGTAGGGTATGCCCCTTGAAAAGGTGTAAAACTTTTTGTACGCTGTGTACACCAGTTTTTTAATGAGTCGTTACTCATCGAACATATTCATAGCATAAGTTTTCATAAGTGACATCATTAGTATTTAGTGTGAAATGGATTTGTTTAATTCTATTACAAAGTATGCTTTGCTTAGTATAATTTTACTGCTTACCATTTTGTATGTAATGACAGTTATCAATAACGTTGTATCTTAACCATTAATTCTTATTGGCTTTGGACTTAATATCAATGTACTTGAACAAAACACAGGTCAGTCCGTCTTCGTGAGCAGGGCTTACTTGACATATGCGGATAAGGAACAGACTGTGTACGATTCCAGTGTTCAATCAACTATTTCAGAACAGATTCAACTCTTGACAAAGAAATTATTCTAGACATGAGTTGCGTTGTTATATTCTAATGTCTTTGTAAATGGTTTCAGGAACAGTTACAGCGAGACGCTAGAGAGAGGCTCAGCCTAAGATCCAGACGCAGGAGGCAACAACGATTGGACGCAGATGCAGAAGCTGAACAGGTACATTAATATACTTTTACTTAAATATGTATGCATTTAATAGCATTGAAAGACAGTCGCTACCAATATCTATGTTGGATATTTTTATAGTCTTTTTTATATACAAGTACATACATTATAGATTTTTTTCTTATGTCAGTTAATTGAGGTATACACATCAACTTATATGCTCATTTAAAAAAACAAGCGAAATATATTACAGTGTCTTGCTGTAAATATTACAATGCCGGTGTAGCATAAAATTTTGACCCCCATGGGTAATTTTTCAACGGATTATTGATCAATTTTCAACGTTAAATATTTACCCATACCGTTAAATAATGACCCCATCACGCGTGAAAATTTGACCCTCATTAAAAATTGATCAGCCTATGTACAGTTATTTTCAGCGTTGAAAATCACCACAGTATATAATCATGTAATTTAAGTCATTCTCACGATTTTTGTTTAAAAAGTATTTTATATTTATGATGATTTGTTCGTTCTTTCATTGTGTATTGATAGCGTCAGACAAAGATTTATTTCATTTTATTTAAAATGCTGACAAATCGCATGAAACATTGAAAAAAAAACGATCATATTGAGAATGCACGGTTGCATGGTGCCAAGATTAAGAGGGTATGTCCGGTGTGGCTTAGAAAGCTAACTTGAAAGTGCCAAGTCTCTGAATAAACTCTTTGGTTCGGCACCAACCACATATGTATTCGATTTGTCTTGTTCCAATAACAAAATAAGTCCCAAAATTCCATTTACGCGGATTTAAAAACACTTGCAGTTCCTCATGACGCGACAGTAAAATAATCACATGCAATCGTCATGATGTTTTGAATGAAAAGCCAATAAAATACGTTAATTTGTATAATAAAACTGTCTCATTTTAATGATATGAAAAACAACAGAATAATAACATACTGACAGGATAAAGCCAAGTTGGCCTTATTATGCCTAAAAATAAATTTAGAAACAGCATGAATTAATTAATTGGTATGACAGAAAGTATACCCTCTATACTTACGCAATAAAGTGTTACACCGCTAAATGTAAATTTGACTGCTTAAGACATAATGGATCACAGATCCTATTACAAGCAGTTCTCATAACCATTACACACTTTTATAATTAATAATTTGTAAAATATATATATGATATATGGTATAGTGATAGTTTGATATTTGTAAACATAAAATTAAAAATGCTATATAATCATACAAAAGGGAGAGCACTAACTAGTTAGTAATATTACCTCCCTTTATGATACAAAAGTCAAATATAACTGACCTAGGCCAAGGACTTATATACATACATATATAAGTCCTTGCCTAGGCCTAGCATTACAGAATGTTGCATGTTTACCAATTATGTTGGAATATCACAATTTAAAGTATCAAGTACCTCTAACTTTTGTCATAGATATTTACAAGTTCTATTATTTTGTATTTGTGTCCGTTTATTTATCCTTTATCTAATACTCGTTGTTTAATAACCAAGTTAAAATATTATTTCATTTTTGTTTTTAACTTTGTTTCAATAAAAGCATCTCAAATAACTCACATTTAAAGAAGTTGGAAACAGAATGACAAAAAATCGACATGGTCTCTCATATAGACAAGAGCAAAATTAAGGGCGCTTAGGACGACAATATGTATATATAAACTGTGCTAAACAATGTTTTACGAGAGCTACGCTTCTGCAGGACTAATTCTCTTATTCGTACAGTTGATCTCTGACGTTTGCCTAAAGTTTTAGTTATCGTTAAAAATTGACGGGGTCGATTTTCAACGTTGAGAAATGACCCTTGGGTATAAATTTCTTCTTTAGTTCAATGTATTACATTGAAGTTAATGTGTATCAGCAAAAGACTACAATGCTACTACATATATTTTTATTCGAAGTGTAACTTATTAATATGCAATGTTTTCACGTTTGCAGCGCCGTGCGCGTATCATTGAAGAGATGGCAGAAGAACCAGCTGACGGTGTTTGTCTGATATTTCGCCATCAGTCTGCTGACCTATATAGACGGTTTAACATCACTGACACATGCAAGGTAATAAGTAAAGCCTTTGTATCCTATGATAAGATATTAATTTACCGCTCAATTGGTACATGAATAATATAAGTACCTGCATCGATGTCTGTACTAAATAGTAATATGAACCTATTTCTGAGAGCTTAATATTCATGTGTATGGATGTATGAATCTATTCGCAATTATGAAACTGCAGTAAGTTCTCATCAACTGTATGTATGTATTTATATCAATTTTAGAAATAACTAATAACTATATCGTCAGAATAACGAGAATAAAACAAATTCTTGTTGTTGAGCAAATGTTTTTTTCGCCAATGCATTCTTTGGATTATACGTATAGCTTGTATTACTTTCCGATTTCAGTACGTCCATACGTTCGTTGCTGCATCGGTTGGGCGCGAGTGCCGCCTGGTCGGTCCAGATGGCCAAGAGTTATACAATGACTGCAGCAGATCCCTACAAGACTGTGGCTACGTTCGCAACTCCACTCTTCATGCTGAAGAAATCGAGGTATTTCACTTATTACAAATTAAATTTCAACAATTACTTCTTTCAGTTGGTTATGTAATTTGAACCAAAATTAGATGCAAGCTTTTTTAAATTTCAATGAAGACATACATTTGTATACTATGTCAATACTAGTAGCTAGCGACCGTAAAACAATATATACAGAAACAAATAAATTCGGTTTATAAATCAGAACCATTGACAATGACAATTGTCTCGCTTGAAAAAGTCAATCCTAAAATGATAAGCCAGTTTCAATGATGAGCAAACATCAGTCAATCCTTTATCATATATACAAAGATTATTCATTCACACGTATGTTTTTTTGTTCAGCCAGCTGATATCGGAGATGGCGCTGAAGATGATCACGACGATGAATTCACTGACGCTAGAGAGACACTTCCAACAGAATCCCCGTCACATGGAAAAGGCGGAGCTTCAGCTATTGGTAAGGTGTTACTGACTTAATAAGAAATCCCTTATTTTCAACATGGTTCGAAGTTATTTATATAAGTTGAAGCATGCTTATTTCTGCTCCGGACAATCAGTACTAGACAGTACTTGTTAAAGTGTTTGTGCAAGTACAAAAAGTATAGATCTAAGTTACCACTAATGGTATTGCATTAAAACTTCCAACTTGCCTTTAGGGAGAACATATAAAGTTATTGGCCATCGTATCAAATTCAGCGCTTTTTAACCTTGAAGTTTGTTAGTTATCTCTGTACATGTAGGCTTTGTTATTATTTCTTTGAATTTCACTGTGTTATCGCCATCAAAAGTCAAGGCGATTGAACCAGTAGTAAAACTTAACTATTCGGTCACTGACCTATCTTTACAGTGTTCGCATATAGCTACATTGAACTGAAGGACAGGCCCGTAACAGTATGAAATGGATGCCTTTTTGCGTCTTTGAGACCCAGAATGAGACTAAATGCATTTCGATACGTTCACAAACGTCATACTCATAAACATTTAAGCTCTAAAACCCTACTATATCGGCTTGATATGAAATCTACACATTACATCCTTATTAGTCAATCTTTTTATAATATTTATTGACAGCTTCACGGGCGTATCTTGTACACTTATTGATTTCATTTAAATTTAATTCTCTGTCTATCTCATCGAATACTACAAAATAATCCATTTAAATATCATTGGTTTAACATAATTATTTCTTTATCAGGTTGAAAGGATACTGGCTCTGGGTCATTGGTTGATATACACTAGATATAGTCATTAATAGGATGCAAGGAGTTTTTTAATGTACATGTAGTTATCATCAGTTATTTTAGACCGTAACTCAATATTATTTGAATATGAAGAATGAATCATAAATCATTGATTCAACACGAGCTTTTGTGTTATAATGGAATTGTTTTACTAGGAATTGAAAGTTATATACAACCATAAAAAGACCAATGGTTAGAAATATAACCTCCCTTCATCATATAAAGTCAAATAATTGTCCCGGTGTAACGGGCCAATCCCCTCGGGCCACTTTTCACCGTGTTGAATGGTTGGTTCCACCAGGCCAGTTTTCATCCAGTTTTTCTCATTTTATATATCTAAATCTTTCGACTAACATTTCTTCCCTGGTCACTCAAACTCTCACCGCCATTAAAAATAGTTCTTATATGATTAAGTGTGTAGGTAAATACTCGCCATATAATTATTCATATTACTGAGTTCATCCTTACATATGTATGTTCATATTACTGAGTTCATCCTTACATATGTATGTTCATATTACTGAGTTCATCCTTACATATGTATGTTCATATTACTGAGTTCATCTTTACATATGTATGCACATATTACTGAGTTCATCCTTACATATGTATGCACATATTACTTATTTATACTTACGTCTGTATGTTCATATTACTGAGTTTATACTTACATATGTATGTTCATATTACTGAGTTCATCCTTACATATGTATGTTCATATTACTGAGTTCATCCTTACATATGTATGTTCATATTACTGAGTTCATCCTTACATATGTATGTTCATATTACTGAGTTCATCCTTACATATGTATGCACATATTACTGAGTTCATCCTTACATATGTATGCACATATTACTTATTTATACTTACGTCTGTATGTTCATATTACTGAGTTTATACTTACATATGTATGTTCATATTACTGAGTTCATCCTTACATATGTATGCACATATTACTGAGTTCATCCTTACATATGTATGCACATATTACTTATTTATACTTACGTCTGTATGTTCATATTACTGAGTTTATACTTACATATGTATGTTCATATTACTGAGTTCATCCTTACATATGTATGTTCATATTACTGAGTTCATCCTTACATATGTATGTTCATATTACTGAGTTCATCCTTACATATGTATGTTCATATTACTGAGTTCATCCTTACATATGTATGTTCATATTACTGAGTTCATCCTTACATATGTATGTTCATATTACTGAGTTCATCCTTACATATGTATGTTCATATTACTGAGTTTATACTTACATATGTATGTTCATATTACTGAGTTTATACTTACATATGTATGTTCATATTACTGAGTTCATCCTTACATATGTATGTTCATATTACTGAGTTTATACTTACATATGTATGTTCATATTACTGAGTTTATACTTACATATGTATGTTCATATTACTGAGTTCATCCTTACATATGTATGTTCATATTACTGAGTTTATACTTACATATGTATGTTCATATTACTGAGTTCATCCTTACATATGTATGTTCATATTACTGAGTGTATACTTACATATGTATGTTCATATTACTGAGTTTATACTTACATATGTATGTTCATATTACTGAGTTCATCCTTACATATGTATGTTCATATTACTGAGTTCATCCTTACATATGTATGCACATATTACTTATTTATACTTACGTCTGTATGTTCGTATTACTGAGTTCATCCTTACATATGTATGCTCATATTACTGAGTTTATCCTTACATATGTATGCACATATTACTTATTTATACTTACGTCTGTATGTTCATATTACTGAGTTTATACTTACGTCTGTATGTTTATATTACTGAGTTTATACTTACGTCTGTATGCTCATATTACTTATATATACTTACGTCTGTATGCTCATATTACTTATTTTTACTTACGTCTGTATGCTCATATTACTTATTTATACTTACGTCTGTATGCTCATATTACTTATTTTTACTTACGTCTGTATGCTCATATTACTTATTTATACTTACGTCTGTATGCTCATATTACTTATTTATACTTACGTCTGTATGCTCATATTACTTATTTATACTTACGTCTGTATGCTCATATTACTTATTTATACTTACGTCTGTATGCTCATATTACTTATTTATACTTACGTCTGTATGTTCATATTACTGAGTTTATATTTACGTCTGTATGTATATATTACTGAGTTTATATTTACGTCTGTATGTTCATATTACTTATTTATACTTACGTCTGTATGCTCATATTACTTATATATACTTACGTCTGTATGCTCATATTACTTTTTTATACTTACGTCTGTATGCTCATATTACTTATTTATACTTACGTCTGTATGTTCATATTACTGAGTTCATCCCTACATCTGTATGTTCATATTACTTATTTATACTTACGTCTGTATGCTCATATTACTTATTTATACTTACGTCTGTATGTTCATATTACTTATTTATACTTACGTCTGTATGCTCATATTACTTATTTATACTTACGTCTGTATGCTCATGTTACTTATGTATACTTACGTCTGTATGCACATATTACTTATTTATACTTACGTCTGTATGCTCATATTACTTATTTATACTTACGTCTGTATGCTCATATTACTTATTTATACTTACGTCTGTATGCACATATTACTTAATTATACTTACGTCTGTATGCTCATATTACTTATTTATACTTACGTCTGTATGTTCATATTACTGAGTTTATATTTACGTCTGTATGTATATATTACTGAGTTTATATTTACGTCTGTATGTTCATATTACTGAGTTTATACTTACCTCTGTATGTTCATATTACTGAGTTTATATTTAAGTCTATATGTTCATATTACTGAGTTTATACTTACGTCTGTTTATTCATATTACTGATTTATACTTCTGTATTTATGAACATATTTCAGTTTTTATACTTACATCTGTATATTCATATTACTAAGTTTATACTTACTTACGACAGTATGTTCATATTTCTGAGTTTATATAATTACGTATGTATGTACATATATCAGAGTTTATACTTACGTCCGAAATGTACATATTTAAGGGGATTATATTATGATGTTTACAATTGCATTAAATAACTTTATACTATTTATAAACAAGGCCTGTTTGGACTTACGCTATAAAAGAGAATGATTATTAACATGTCCAACCTTACTTGAAAAGTTATGACAGAATCCAATTTGATGCAGTCTGACGGACGGATAAACCTATGTAATTCATAATTATTATATTACATATTAATGTCCCCTCTTGTGTATACATCGGTGGAGTACTGACTAAAAATGAACAAGAAACATAACGCAATACTGTTATCGGAAGGTCTTACATTAAAGATGATGTATGATTTAATTTAAATTCATGAACTTAGTATTTGGAAACGTATACCGTCATAGACCTTTATAAACCTGTGCAAAACATAACTTGCAAACAAGCACTTGTATATATATATTTAAAATTATTTTTATAGCATTTGATGAGTTGCTGACTCGGACAGCTGGTGTTAGAGAGAACCTTTTATGTGAAAAGAAAAGTACAGTTCGAAGAGAAGAACTTGTGAATGATCTTATTGACGCCTACCAGGCAGACTCGGACCTTCAGCACCACCACATCCAAATGAAGGTCGAAGGAGAGCCTGCCCTAGATTTGGATGGTGTGAAGCGGGAGGTGTACTGTACCTTTTTTATGATGATAACAGCGAGATTTTTTAGTGGCGTCTCCCAGTGTGTACCAAGAATGGACCCAGAATTGGTATGTGCTGGAATGTTTCATCTTCTGGGGAAAATCTTGGTACACGCATTTGTACTTGTGGGTTATTTCCCAATACGCATATCCCAGGCGTCTGTGGTTGCAATGCTGACCAGAACGTGTTCGTTAGAAATCATCATGTCATCTCTAAATGATTACATCAGCCCGCAAACAAAGAAATCCTTAAAGAAAGTGATGTGTGATGAGGAGCTGACCGCAGGGGACCGATTGACACTAATGTCATTTTTCGCAGATAACGGTATGACAAGGACACCACCTATCAACGAGTATCGACAGTGTATTCAACGTTGTGCGGAAATGGCCCTTGTTTACAAACCACTATATGCTCTAGGATCTATGTTCCAGGGTATTAACACATATCCCGGGTTGTGGGTCGGCATCGGGGAAGAAACAATCAATGAAATGTATAGGATGATGACGCCTACCGTCCAGGAAGTTCTTCAACGTTTGAATTTCGAACATTCAGACGATGCAATACTTAGGACAGCTGAAGAGCGCGTGAAGAACTTCCTGGAACATTATATAGAGCATGTGGTTTGTGAGCAAGGGCTTCCAAAGTTACTACAGTATTGGACTGCATCTAATACTTTGTGTGTGCCCAACTTGCATGTTGCGTTTAATTCACAGGAGGGCGTCATGCGACGTCCGTTTGTGAATGCGTGTGTCGCGCAGCTAAATCTCAGCAGAATGTATGTATCAGTGGGAGAATTTGTTGAAGAATTCAACACGTACATCAACAGTACTGCTGCTACTGAGTTTGATAGCTGGTGAACACTGTAATTATGCAATAGGATGTCCTTGTTGATGATAATGTTGTTATTTAAAGTGTTGTTTTTTTTCACAAAAATGTTTAATGTTTTGAAGAGTACATGTACTCAATTTCATCATTTTCACGTACAATTGACAAATTCCTTGAGGGTCATGGTTTCAAACCCCACTTTTTTTTATTTTTTAGGTAATGTTTTGTACTTAGAACATGAATTAACACAGTAATATGAAGGAAAATATACATTTCAAAATATTTTGTTTAGATTATAGGAATTTATACATCGTTAATTATCGAAAATCAAGTAACCATGGATTTCTGACACTCATCTTTTCAAAATCAGATGGTGAAACTTTTTAAAATTTGCTATAGACATTATACACGCACAGTAGTTAATTGTGAGAAAATTTCAGGCATTGCCCCACTTTGGTTTTTATCTTAGTGATAATTATCGATTTGTTTCTTTTTGGTAATAAGCAAATATTTTCACTAAATCTTGAAGGGCGGGGTTATATTTTTCATTTTTTCTGCAACATAGTAGTTCCAAAAATTATATTTATACTTTGGATTGACTAAATATTGGTTTCCCTGAGACTTATACACTTTTTTGCATTTATTGTGTCATCTGTTATAGAGGTAGATCAATTTTCATACAGGTGTCTTCATTAGATTTTAAGGTACTATTTTATGTTGGGGGTAGAGGAACAAAAATGGTCGTAACTCTCTTAACTGATGGTGAAATTTTTAAGAATTCACCTGTGAGTGTACTAGTGAATGTACAGAAATAAAGTTACCAAGAAACAATCAGGATAGGTTATTACCATGAAAATAAATATTTTCTAAAGGTCGACTTAGTTACCTTGTTATTCACACCACATGAGCCAGTTATTAACATTTTAACGTTACATGGGTGAATTCATAAAATGCTTTTCTTACAATCTCAAACATATATTGGTTTCATTGTTCTCAATTCAGCAAAAATAACAAATTGGAAGAAATTGTAAACTGACTACTGCACAGAACGCATATAATGTGTGTGAGTGGCATGCTAAAATGTGTTAACACTTGTATTCTAGTCCTTGCATAAAGAGGACTGCCAAAGAAAGCTGCTTATCACATAACAAACAAACACTTATTACTAAATATTTTATCAATTGATGTATGGTATTTAGAACAAATATGCAATACATTTATCACAAAACAAACACAAAAAATATTACTTTAGATTTAACAAATGATGTATGAAACAAAAGTTAATAGTACTATTATTAACTAATAGTTAACAATACATTAAGAAACATAGCAAAGGTAACAAATGATAACAAGCCAATATTGCCCTAAAGGCACATGCTAATGTATACACGATATGCATGGAAACAAGTCCTTAATTAATGTAATAAGTGCATGCTCTAGCCTCTACCAATAATTCTGTCAAAAATGATCAAATCATGAAACCTTGACAAATGTGACCTTGGCATTAGACTTGAAAATGTCCTGGTCCTGTAGAAATTGTCATAAACAAGAGGGCCAAGATGGCCCTATATCGCTCACATGACAATCACTGTTCACTCATTAAAACATTGTTTTGAACCGGTGACCTAGTTTTTTAGCCCCAGACGATCCGGACGGAGAGTGATCCTAATAGCTCACTTTGTCACTTTGTGACATGTGAGCTAAAAACAAAATAAGAAGTTTGTTGATTGTACAGTACAACCTCTCCAGAGCGGCCCACTGTAGAGCAACAAACTCTGAACAATGACCAATATTTGCAGCGCCGACTGGGTGTTGCTCGACAGAGGTTGTACTGTATATGGAAGAGTTGTGATTTTAAAGTGAAGGTAAACGTTCAAACGAAATAAAAATATGCCCCTGATCTATCCATATAGGACATACAAACGTCTGACAGACATATATCAGGACAGACGAACACCAGGACATAGTTTGACAACCCTCATTGCACAGTTTCAAATTTGACTTTTTTTTATAAGACAACCATTCCCAACAAATTACATGAGATAGGAATGGGAAACGAACAATCTGATTCGATTTTACCAGAGACGTAGAGATAGTAAACATAAACTAGAGCTTTGTCACAGAGGTGACTAATACCCCCAACAATGCTTTGACACTAAAAACGCGATAGTATGGCTAAGTTCAAGGGCCCTTACTCTAGAAGTGTCGGACACTGGGCATGTAAATTGTGTCTTGCACATTTTCATTTCATATTGATCAATAATTTATTTCACGTTTCAATTCAATCCCTTGAAAAATGTGGAAAATTCATGAGCTAAGAATGCAATTGTACACTATATAGCTATGCTTAAGGGCACATAACTCTGAAAATAATGGATCGCTGGGCATGAATTGTTTTTGGCACATTAACACTCCATGTTGATGACATGTTATAACTTTCACTGCAAACACTTAAGTGTGGAAGTAGTTCAGTCCACAAACTTTTGACATTATTTGATATTTTGACAGACCAATAACAGACCATCAGAGTGACATAACCCCTCTCAAACTTTGTTTGCGTGAGTATAACTATCATGTGTGCCAGCATTTCATAAATTCTATAACCATAGAAGTAAGAACACTGTCATAAATAAATAAACTTGACATTTTAACGTTTGACCCCCTACTGGATTTAATACTTTCATACATTTTTTCTCATTTTTGTAGCTTTACCCACTTAATTGAACATAACGGTATTCACCTCAACAAACTGTTACCATGCAAAATTTTTTAGGGATGTTATTAAACTGAAAGTCAAGTTGATTTTTGAAAAACTCTGCAGCAATAGATTTAATAACAAACAATGTGAAATTAATGCATGTATTATCAATAGGTAAGAAGTTTGTAATCAGCATTTTATGATATTATAACTATATAGGTAATATTATAGCTGAAGTTGCATATCTCTTATCTATGTCTCTGGTTTACATATACAATTACAGTGAAATTGTTTAATAAAAATAGTGAAATATATGCTAAAAGGTGTATCATAGGGAAAAATTCTTGCATTAATTGCAGAAAATAATCTTAAATGGATGTAACAATTCCTTATGATTAATTTTTTTCTCTTGGCCATTATATTGAATATTAAATAATCACTGTTTACTCAATAGCACTTGAGGCAATGGCCTCGGACACATATGTCAAAACTTCACCATACATATCAATGCAGTCGTCAAGTTTGAATCCATGCAGACCAAACATCGTAACTAAAGCTGTAACTATGTTGTCAGGAACTTCTGAGCAAGCACGAGGCAAGTTAAATCTTTCCTCCTGAACAACCTCCTCCATATCAAGCTCAGGCAGCACATGCTGACACATTGGCTGAAAGTCTCTTGGGGCTACAAAATTCCTTACAGCTGTGGTGTCCCTCCCACGCTGCTCCATCATACCAGAGATCCATAACTGCTCTGGTGTTCGATGACCTTCTGTCCTTATCTTCGCATTGTTGTGAGTCACCCTCCACTCTTCTAATGCAAGGTTTAGGGATGGAAGGAAAACAAACTGCGCACAATACAACTGTACATTGTTTTCGATGTCTAGAGCGCCAGAGTCTTCAAGGGCCCTCAACAAGTTGGAAAATATGGAGACAATCTTGCAACGCACATCCCTCCAAAGCCTTTCAATCCTCTGATTGTGGACTGATTTCCCTTGAATGGCACTTCCCCTTCCTTCACCATTTGCTGTATCCATAAAACTTTTGATGAGTCCATTCTCAACACCGTCGTCCATCCGTACTCGACTTGGAATACAAGATCTCATCATACCGCTGATAAAGGCATGGAACGCAACTTTGCTGGTGTTGAAGGACGAGGCCCTCAAGTATGGTATCAGCCGAGAATACCCATCAATACCACCATGGATGTAGATCTTGTAACTGATAATAAAAGAAGAACCATTATCAATTCATGAAAGTCAAATTAACTTTTTAACAAAGAAGAATATACAAAGACTGTGGTGTTGAAAGAACTTTTTTACCAACATTTCAAAAACCATGTCTGCAGCATTTCATTATGAATACATAGGATTACTAAGAAACAAATCCTGTTCACAGAAAAGAAGATCAATTAGCAACTCCTTGCAGGTGCAGTTGCTATCTTTTTTTCTTAATTTATTTGAATAAATGAAAATTTGGCAATATATATATTAGCCTAGGCTCTAGAGTTAATATGGGAAATGTAAACACTAAACAGTTTTCAAATATAGCCCCGGACCTTTAACAGAGTCTACCAAAATGGCCATCAGTGCAGTAAATTTGAAAAGGTCAGGGGATCTAAGGTCCAGTAAATTTTTCAGAAACTAGAAATGTGTCCATAGGACACGGATGCCCTTGTCATTTCACACTGGACACAGAAATGAGTGTTGTGTGGCAAATATGTGAATACAACATAGAGCAGGTTGTTTGGGACTTCTGCCCTTAGTGGGAGGTAAAGATCACCTAAGGGTGGTAAATACACAACTACATATACTTTCACTATTTCAATATAAGGAATGAACGTAAATATTCAAGTGTCCACTGTGACATTGACATTTGAGTAAGCAACACAGTTTTTGCGCATGACACGTCGTCTTATGGTTCTTAATATGATGAACATTTGTGCCAATGTATTTCAAAATCTAATCATGCATGACAAAGTTAAGAGCTGGACACGAACATACTCTTTCACTATATCCATAATAATATGCACAAACTTTGAACGTCAACTGTGACCTTTGAGCAAGAGACACAGTTGATGCTAGAGCGGGAAGTTTTATCGATTTATCTGTTTACCGCGATATCAGTTAGACAATTATATAAATATCACAATATTTTTTCAGCATACCGATATATAGGGTTTAGCTTAAATAACGGAACTTTATATTTATTATGGTAAAAATAGTTCATACATTGTGGTAAAGTGGTATTCATTTCTAAATGCTGGTCAATCTTGTAATATTATTTACTGAGCATGCATACATATTTACATATATACATGCATTAATAGTTTCAACAGTGCTAAAAAGAACAAATTATTTGAAGTGTGAAACTACATTGTCAGCTATAGTCTATATTATTACCCAAGACATTGTATAAATGGTAATCTTTAATGCTTTTCTGTAAATTTACCATTTATACATATCGCGATACGTGTCGCGATACAGCATGAAATATTGTGATATATATGATACGCTTTTAAGGACCGATACCCAGCTCTAGTTGATGCACATGACATGTCGTCTTGATATGCTGAATATTTGTGCCAGTTTATTTCAAATTCAATCATGCATGACAGAGTATTAAGCCGAATACAAACATATACATGTAATGCTTTAAGTGTAAATTGTGACCTTGACCTTTGAGCAAGCTACACAGTTTTGACTGCATTGTCATTACTAGGAAGTAAATAACATTTGTTGGAAATTCAATTGTTCAATATCGGAAAGAAATTTCAGACTCTGATATTATAGGTTTAAATTTCATAACAAACAGTTTTGATTTATAAGTCAATTATTTACGTACCGAACCAACTTATGATGTCCATCGATATGCCACAATGAATTTGGTCCTGCTACGGCATACTGGCGGCGCTGAACAACATTACGCCATCTGATAGCAACACCTTCTGGATCAAGCTCAGAAACAATTGCTCTCACTCTGGCTCTTGTAACATGGATAGGGGGGTCTCTTGTAGTTAAGTATGCCCTGATCTCTTCATAACCAGCATTGCGGTGGTGAGTAATGTAGCTGTTGATTACTCCTGACACATCTTCATCTGTGGTACCATACATTCGTTTGCTCGACTGCAACCCATTCCTTCTCATGTGGTTGTACACAGTATTTCTGAATATGTTCAAAGAAAATGTTTCTTTGTCAGAATAAATCATAACCATTAATAGAAGTAATCATTATATTCTATGGTGTTTCACAAATATACACCATTTCTTGCATATAATTAATCTGTTATTACTTCTAATAATTTTTTTAAGTAAAAAAATGCAGTATTTTACAAAATATATATATTTGAAATAGCTAAACAAATGACACGCAGGACAATTAACTCTATGACAGTCATTTCTATGTATCCTACATTTTATTAGGACTTGCAGCTCAACATAACCGGAAAATAATGTAACGTGATAAGTACCTGTGCATTGGTTTTCCTAATAGACCCTTTCTGGCAATGGATGTGACTGGATATCCAAGACGAAGAAGTTGCTGTAAGTTTTCCTTGTCAATGGCAAAGGTTGGTGCCCCTCTTGGTCCTTGCACATGATTTAAACCTGCAAACAAAAGGCAATGAATATCAGATCCATAGTGTACTGGTTTAACATGACAGCATTGCATATCAATGGTCCCCAATTAAAATGCCAAACCTACATTTTTTATGAATTCGCTGTTTGCACTATCTGGCGCGGGAAATCAGTGCGCATATGCCGCGAAAATTACTAAACCTGCAGGCAATCAAAACATGTCAAAATGATCTTGTGATAAAATGAAATCAGATGAGACAAAAGACGAAGTTACTGGAACTTCGACATTTTGCCAATAATAATGTAAACAGCCAGTAAAATGAATTGTCGAAATTGAAATTTCATTTTATAAAACAATCAATGTGAGTATCATGATACATGTCTTAAGTAATCAATATATATACAGAAAAAAAATGTTATGACAATATTCTTTGCAAATGGTGGTATTATTGTTGCCTATTTTCTGTGAAATGTAGGTTCGTCACTTTAGTTAGATTATATACAAGTGAACAGCTCAAGGTTCGTCATTTTGCATGCATCTCTAAATATATTATAACATAATTATATATACAATATGATAAATTGTGTAAGATTTATCATTAATTAGCACCATTCCATAGTTGAGAATGTTAGTTAAAGATAAAATAGTTTTGGATGTTTAAGTTTTTTTATTTTTGTCTTGTGTCTTACTCTTAGTTAAATGTTTCTATACTTAGATAATTTGATAAATTGTGAAAGATTTATTATTACATAATAGCACCATTCCATTGTTGATAAAACTTAGACTTGAGAATGTTAGTTTTTAAAATAGATTCGAATCTTAAAGATTTTATGTTTTTGTTTCGTGTTTCAGTTAAATTTTTCATATAGAAAATGTGATAAATTGTTCAAATGTTGATGTTGAAATTATCCAATAGAAACATGTTCGAATGGTCAAATTGTGTTGTTTCTGCTTTCAATTTCCTTCTTTGTCTACTTATTTCAATATTTGATTTTCTATGGGTTACTGAGCCGCTATATTAATATGTCCACCAAATCTGCTCTTGTTCGAATATGCTGATAAACTTAAATATTATAAAGTTGAGATTTTGTAGGTTCAGCATTTTAAATGGAGACCATCAATATGTTTTTCTTTATCTAGATCCATTAACATTACTAAGGGTTGTCACAAAGTGACAAATACATCTACAAGCTGCTTGGACCATGGTAGTTGTGCACAACACATATGACCTTGACCTTAGAGCTAAGAGCATGCATACAGCCATGGGAGTTGCCCATGACTCATCATCTAGTGTTGATTGGCATTTGTGATAAGTTGTTTCAAAATCCTCAAATGAAAGAAAATATTCCGGACTGACTGACATACTAACCGACAGACTAAGCTACCCCTATATATCCCCCATTATTTTAGTAAGGGTATAAAGAGGGCAATAATATGCATTAATTTAGAGCAAGACATATCCCACTTATCTTGGCTATTTAAATGTATAACAACTACAACTTGCTTGTTACTAGAGTGACAAATATACCCACACACCACACTGATACAGAATGCTTAAAATCTGATGTATAAAGATGCAAACTTGATTTCTTTCAATTTAAGCAGTTTTACACTTGGTCTGACTCAACACTACATGTTGGTGAACATTTCCGTCAAGTATTTCCAAATTCCATCAATAAATGGCAGAAGTACAGATAAGAAAAAATCCCAGTTTCTAACCTTTAACCTCTAAGTGTGACCTTGACTCAGGAGGTACAGAACTAGGCCTATGAAAGACATGACATAATATGTTGGAAATTTCTTAAATACTTAGAAAAATCCACCCAAAGTTACAGAGCAGATACAAACAATTATGCACTGTTTTTCCCTTTAACCTCCAAATGTAACCTGGAAGTACTCAGCAGAAACAAAAAAGTACTGATTTTTTACCTGTAACCTCCAAGAGTAACTTTGACCTTATATGTATATAATCGAACCTTGGATTAGATACATAACCAAATATATATGAACATTTCCGCCAAATATCTTTAAAATCAACCAGTGGAAAACAGTTGCAGAAATGGATGGATACACACATATATGCACAGACAAGGTGACTTCAGTGTACTCCACTTAAACTCTTAATCTGTCAGGGAGCATAAAAATTAATACCAAAACATTGTATATTGACCGAAGGGTCATTTATTGAACAAACTTGTTGGAGGTCTACCAGACAATACTACACGCCTAATATTTTGGTAGTTTTAGACAAGAAGATTGTAGACAGGTTGAATTACTAAGATTAAATACAAAATATACATAAAACCAGTCCCTCATGAGGAGTTTCACTTACCTGAAGTCTCAGGGTATGTCACAGAGCCAATAGGTACATCCCCATCCGGTTGCAGAATGGACACAATCTGGTCAAGTGTTTCTAACAAAGACTGGCAATCGTTCTCCGGAATGACATTTCTCAATCTAAGGACATTGTTCCTGTGGAAGCAAACACATACCTGGTAAATTATACTGAATAATAAATTGTCTTTCCAACAGATAAAAATCACTCATAGTCATGTATAATCATCATTCAATTAAAAATACTGTTAAATACAGACTTCCCTAAAGTTAAACATTATACAAATAACTTCCAAACCTTGCCTTACTTTGAAAATAATTAATTACATAATTTTATGTTATTTGTTATAATACAAGAACAAAACACCTTGTTAATGTTACTCAACAGTTCAAATTACTGTTATGCAATGTGTACACTATGGTAGCGCTACGCACTGACCTGTGTTATTCTGCTCGGGGCATTATGGGTATTTGCATGAACTACTTACAAAATGGAAATTATAAACAATAACATAGCGTGACATCACCGTATGGTACACATTGGAGCCAAGCGTACTTCAACATTTCGTTTCATTTAATAATGAGTGTTATTGACGAAAGCATAAGAATAGAAATGGTACTACATATTCATTTTACATAACTAAACAAATTTGTTGATAACTTACAACCGATATGGTTGTTTTGACATTTTTAATCCTTCCGCGGAACTATACTTTTAGCGTATGTATAACTATCTAAATGTAGATAGTAATCAGTTTTATGTATAGAGGTTAGACCAACGTAGTGACGTCACACTATGTATAGAACGACCGTTATGTATATAATTTTATAGACTGTATGTTTAAACAATTTATTGAATAGTCAATTACTTTGTAGATTAGTGACTTTAGTCTCTAATATAATGAACATATATAAACTGTTATAGTGTTATTTCTATACAGGGTCTCGAACACAAACCAGTCAACCTTACAATAAACCCTACATAAAGCATATATAATATGATAAAAATAATGTAACACACGCGAGACACAAACTGCACCTCCTGATTGCTAGTAAGATGCTCTACCAACTGAACTATTCGGGCTGGTGAATATCCCAGACAATTTATAATACAATATAATATACGACACTGCTACATTCCTATTCGCTTTGTATTCATAATAATTTAATGTGACAACCACAGGCTGTTTTGACTAAACCCGCCTGCACTTCACCCTAGCTCTATGATTCCAACTTCCAAGGATAGTCTCACAGTCAAGTCACGAAGTAATAGGAGGAAAACAATGTACCCGATACATGGCTCGAACACTTGCTCTCCTGATTACAAGTGAGATGTTCCACAAATTGAGCTAATCGGACTAGTGAGTATCCCAGCCAGTTTATAAATAGAATATAGGCAACACCCCGCTAAATATTTTGATAAGCAGATTTTGACCAATAATAATTTCAAGGGAATTGCTTGAAATTCGTTCTTGCATACTGATGCTTATATTAAACATATATTCCATAATCTTTAATATATCTACTAAGTACTATTGAATTCATCATGCTAGACTCAGGGACAAGACATCTATACAGGACAAGATCAACCGTCAAGGGGGGGGGAGAGAAGTCTGAACTAACCTTATTTGCTTCATCAACGTAATACTACGTTGGTAATCGTTGTGGTCAGCAAATCCACTCTGTAGTTTTCTGTCTACATCGCTGAAAGCTGCCTCTATAGTTCGAAAGAACTCGCTAACCTCGTCTGATGACATAATTTGTTGGAACGTTGTAAAAGTTAAAACAATGGCGGACACAACTAGCGTATTTACGTCATATGTAAATATCACGTGATACTTTAAACCATAGTTTCAGCTCATTTGATTGGTCCTCGCTTAAACTATGGGTTTAACCGATTCTATAAATGGATTGACAAGTCACATGATACTTTAAACCATAGTTTCAGCCCGTTTGATTGGTCCTCTCTTAAACCCAGGGTTTAACAGACTTTAAACCATAGTTTAAGAGATTAAACCAGGGTTTAAGTAATTATTGTGCTCACGACACATTAGACGATCATTTAACAGTTAAACCCATAGTTTAAAGAATAAATGTGCACTCAGCATCCTAAACCCTAGTTTAATGTCTTAAACCATAGTTTAAAGTCCTGAATCTTATTCGGTAGTTTTAAGCGTCCACGTGATACTTTAAACCACAGTTTCATCCCGTTTGATTGGTCCTCTCTTAAACCCTGGGTTTAACCGACTTTAAACCCTAGTTTAAGAGATGAAACCACGGTTTAAACAATTAATGTGCAAACGGCAGTTGAAACTATGGGTTTAAGAGCTCTTAAACCCTGGGTTTAACAGTTAAACCCATAGTTTAAGGAATTATTGTGCATTTCGTACTTCGACCGTATGCTTAGTCAATTTCATTATTCAATACATGCATTAATAATCACTTGAATCTTATAAATTCTTAATTTTCGTAAAACGCACACATTGCAATTGTCCGTGAATTACGTCAAGACACCCACAATATTAATGCAATTCATTCATTCATAATTTACAATTGTGCAGATTCTTTTCAACAAATGCATGTAAACAAACCAATACACACTTCGGTGGATACGTTGACTATTGAGGAAGATTATAAGTTTATTCCAAAATTGAGAATGCATTTCAATGATATCTTGAGATATCATTCGCTACATGAATGATACTCGTTTGAATCTATAGATTAATATTTTGCATTAAACTTTAAATGTCACACTTTGACTACTCATAACTCATTAATTAGCTCATTTTGGTCATTGCACTGTCTATGGAACAGGTACATTAGAAGCGCAAAATAAGTACTATACATTTTCATAACATGTATTGTCAGTTTAATATTTTGGTTATGACATGCAACCAATACACATAATGAAATACACGCAGATTCGCGTTGATATTCACTAACATAGTATGACGTTTATTATTTCCTTTCACATATATATTTTTTCAAACGAATCATATCAACAAAGAGGTGCACATTTTGTAAACATAGGAATACAAAATTCAAGATTGAAGATTCTTTATTTTTGTAACGTAAACATATATACATGTTTCTGGTTACATGATCCAATGAATTATATATTATACAAATAACAATAGCAAAAAATGTATAAGTTATACAAGTATATATACAATTTACATGTGATGCAATTCAAATTAAAAAGCATTATATATACTGCAAATTCAAGATACCTTATTATGAGGAAGAACTAAAATTTACTGTGGCAGTTACATTAATTAACGTCAGTAATAATATTTTTTTCTAATTACAAATGCTTCATATACAAACTTACATAGTCTGTACAAGATACCAAAATGTTCATTTCTCATTAACTCGATATTTTTTTCTACATTTGGTTGACCATAAAAAGTACTTCTTTATATATTTTTTACGAATCACATTGTAAGCTGGACAAATAAATATAAAATGAAACTCATCTTCTAGATCTCTACTATTACATAATAAACAATATCTCTGATTTTGATCAATCATGTTGTTTCCATAATACATATCGTTCGATACACAGTCTATTGACGAACAACATTTATTAGAAAATTAGAATCATTTTAAATGCTATATACTTTGCATAAAAATTGATAAAATATGCGTAGCGCTAATTGTTTACAAGATATTCTCATCATTTCAGCTCATAATATTGTTCACATTCATGTTTTCAACACAGTTTTAAAACGTTTTGAAGCCAAATCTTTTTTTTTAAATATTGTGCACGGTATATAAAATTGAAAATTCTAAAATATGAGTAACGGCTTGTGGTTTAAATATTGTTCTCATCATTAAGTTAAGAATTTTGAGTAAGAAACACGTACTGAATTATCCGCGAAATGCATGCCAAGCATTTTAGTCATAGATAATGACCATTTTGATAGTATCGGCCATGATAACCTGTTGTTAAAGACGTTAATTTCTGATAGAAATTAAATTTTGCATTTAAAGAGTCATAATTTATCCTTTTAATCGGAGATGTTTCTGGTTTAATACACCAAAAATCACGCGAGATAAAATCAATTCGTTCTTCTATAATTGCAACATTGATGGAACCTAATCCATTAAAATAAATCATTGCGCTCGAAATATATCAAAAATAGGTTAATTCTTCAATTAAGATGTCTAGATGATGAGTAAAAGAGACTCGCGGCAAGAACACATGCATTTTGATATTGATATTGTAAGCGCACGCCATTTTATAGCATAAAATTCTCTATAATCAAATGATAAATATGTATATTTTTACTTGAAATCATTTTCAAACACTTAATGCAATACAGGCGGTTTGTGAACGTTCAATTTACTTATTCAAACCAATACACAATACTGTAAACAAAAATATACACATATCATTCCATACACAATCAATACACGAAGATTCTGTTATATTAACATTTCGCGTAAGGCCTTAATGTTTTCATTCCGAGCTATTGAAATAAATGTTTGTCTTAAAAAAGACAATAATTTACCCATGAAATACGCCAACAAACCGCGAACATAAATTCATTTTAGTATTTTAACATTGATGCAACCGAATCAATTCTAATAAACTATTGCGCACGATATATATCAAATATAAGGTTAATTTCATCATTTAAGATCATGTCTAGTTAAAAGTAAGCAAAGCGCGCTTATTGTTTATAAATTATTCTCCGGACCATGGATACCAGTCATACTGACCATTTTTATATTTTTTTTTCAAGAAAAACGAATGCACACTACTCAATACCCGATGTCCGCTATGAAATAAAAATCCTTTGCGCACGGCTACTTTATTTGATGTCGCGTTGAAATTAGTTAACTAAATTAATATTCAGAATTAATAATCAACCACAAATGAAATACACGCGGAATTGTTCATTAAATAGGCCAGTCTTACACAATTGCAATACACGCTTGTTTAAGTTAAAGTTTCTATATGTCAGGTCTACTTTGCATAAAATCTTAGGAGTCAAATATTCATGATGTTTCCATAATATTCCGTTCAAATAGGTTTATTGATATTCATAATAATCACATATGAGTCAAATAAAAATGAAATGCACACTTGTTGTTTACATCATGATCCATTCAGATAAGTAAATTAATATTCATAATTAATACTCATACAATAATGACATACACGCGGGATTGTTTTATTGATTATGCGAATCTTACATAACTGCAACAATTAATGCACATCATATACAGTCATTAATTAGGGTATTTGATCTAAATAAGACTGGGAAATATGTGAATAAATATTGCAGTAAAATTCCGTTTAAAGTATGTTTACAAGTTCAATATTTTATTCACATAAACTTCTACAGTTCATTGTAAGTAACAATACATATACATTGTGAATGGTGGACGTGTTGTACAATCGAAAGAAGAAAAAAACAAAGACAACACACATATGAGAAAAGTGTGTAAATAAGTTTTACAAGTTGACATAACAAAGATGGCATGAATTACGTCAAAACAAGAAACATACTATTTTTTAACAGATGTTGTTATAACTAAAGTACAAATTGAAAATATAGGCTAACACACAATTTTTTTAACGATGTTCGTCAATCACCCGCGGAGTTGTACTGCGTGATATATATATGAGGCAAGTTTATTTAAAACATTAGTATTTGTTGAAGACATTAATAGTTTATACTTGGTAACAGTCGGCCAATGCGAATAGTAAATCGGAAGATATTGATTTCGTAAATTTCTATAGAGTGGACATGAAAGTAAAAAATAATACTCAGTTTCTGTGACATTCATAGCACATGTATTACAAATTATCTGATCTCTAGGAATATTTCTATATATGTTTACAGTTCATGCACATTGCATAAACTCAATAATTAGGCTATTTGATCAACTTTTAGCCCTTGGAAATTGATGCACACCATATAAGCTAACTAATTATGGCATTTGATGAAAAATTGCCTTTGAAATATGTAAATAAATATTAAGGTAATAATTACGTTTAATGTATGCTAACAATTCATGCACAATATAATAAACTCATTATTAGGCCACTTAATCAAAATTCCGCCGTGAATAATGTAAATAAACTCCCCAAGAATAGATTCTGTATATTTTACCGTAATAATTAGGGTAATTAATCAAATAGTGTATATGAGGTAATCAAACGGGATTTGCAACATGTATATTACTCAGTTGATTCTGATATATTCAAAATAATGTGTTTTCCGACAAAATTATTTGCCGTAATTTTTGTAAACAAATGTCTCGGCATTTATACAATCAAAAGTATGTTTTCAATTCATGAACATCATATAAGCCATTAATTAGGGTATTTAATCAAAATACGACTGTGAAATATGTAAATAAATATTACATTAACAATTCCATTAAAAGTATGTTTTTCAATTCATGCACATTGCATAAACTCAATAATCAGAGACATAGATGTTATCTATGTCTCTGCAATAATGAAGACTGTTATTTAGTCAACGTCTTGCCCTTCAAAATTAATGCACACCATATAAGGTCATTAATTTTGGTTTTGATAAGAATTTGCATTTGATTTGATGTATGGTAACAATTCATGCACAATTTAAAAACTATAAATTAGGCCACTTAATCAATATTCTGTCGTGAAAACTGTAAATAAACCCCACAAGAATAAATTCCGTATATTTTGGCCAAAATAATTAGGGTATTTAATCAAATACTGTTTATGAAGTAATCAAACGGGATTTGCAACATTTGCCGTAAACTTTGTAAAAAGGTATCCCGGCATTTATTCAATAAAAAGTATGTTTCAATTCATACACATTATATAAGCTCATTAGTTATAGGCCATTTAATCAAAGTTGAGATGTTTACAATTAATGAACATCATATAAGTTTATTAATTAGGGTCTTAATCAAAATAGAATTGTGAAATATGTAAATAACTATTGTGGTAACAATTTCGTTTAAAGTATGTTTACAAATCATGCACATAGCATAACTCAATAATTAGGCTATTTAATCAACGTTTAGTCCTTGAAAATTAATGCACACCATATAAGGTCATTAATTAGGGTATTTGATAAAAAATTGCCTTTCAAATATGTAAATAAATATAACGGTAATAATTATGTTTAATATATGCTAATAATTCATGCACTAAAAAAAAAGTAAATATAAATTCATTAATTAGGCTATTTAATCAAAATTCCACTGTGAAAAATGTAAATAAACATGCATAAACAAATTCTGTATATTCTGTGTATGATAATTAGGGTAATTAGTCTGTTTCTTTGCCTTTGTCATCCTATTCTTCCTATTCTAGCATACTTTCAGCAAAACCAATATTTGTAGTATATGTCAGCCATGACATTTCCACCTATTTTGTGTCACTTCACTCAAAACACCCGTTCCCGACATGTTCGCGGAACCAACGATTCATGCATCCCCTGGTTAGGGATGGATAATTGCTGGAAAATTTCGTATCGCGATATGTTGAGATTCGCAACACTGTATTGCAATACATATTGGGATATACTGGTAGTTTAAAACTCTTGATTTATTAAGTATTCAAGCTTGGATTTTAATCAAAATAATGAATACTATGTAGTTCCATTAATCATTTATGTAAACTGTCTCAAAGAAACTAATGAAGTTATCAATACCCAGAATGAAACTTCATACTGTTTAGTATACAACAATTATACATGTTTTTTTATAAAACCCTCCTTGAGCAAGGCAACACATCCAACCCTTATACAGCTACTTAAATAAAATATTTCGGTTTTCTGGTCAAATAAAGCTACAGCTGATACAAGTTGAAGTAGTCAATATCAATTTACTTTTGAAATATCATGATACAGGGTGAAACCGTACAGGTAAGTATTGCATTTGGAATGTATTGCAATATACAGGTATACCAGTATTTTTTGGCATCACTACCCCTGGTGTCATGTGCATTCATGCTATCCATGATATAATGTTAATGGTGTGCAACTTAAAGTCACTACTACATGTAATATCTGGTGATAATATATAAGTTAATGTATGATGGGTTACTTTGTAAAGATATCATTGTTAGTGATTAATTATCCTGATGTATTTTATTTACAGAGACACATTTTCAAAGCAATACCCTTTGGGAGTAGCACAATCATGTTGTTATTTAGAGGTTATTGCTCTAAAGAGATTAAATTTATATTTGAATTGTGCAAGTGGGAAAAATCATGCTGTTGTTGCAGAAAGGTTGTTTCTTAAGAGAGGGCCACTCTGGAGAGGTTGCACTGTACACTTGTGTTGGCCAGATTGGTGTTTTCCCTTAATGTTGTGGACCTCTTGTTAAAATATATGTATTCGTCTGTGCCATCAACTTGCGGCTTAAGAGAATATAATATGCTTTGGAGATTTTTGATATTTCAAATCAACTTATTAAAGATGTATTCATTGTAGCAAGTATTTTTGTAAGTCTCTCTTTGCATTATATTATCTAAGTTAGTAAAACCATTTTAGTAAATGTTGTGTTGGTTTAACTAACACATTATGTAATATTGTGTTATTTGAATTAACTTTATGATAAAGTATTAATAACTTAATATAATAGACTATGGGGCACCAATACCCCCCCCCCTCCCCCCCCGGAGGCATTTTTCTACAGTATGTTTTTCGGAAAGTGTATGGAAAGACCTATCAAATCCCAGTGTCTACCATCTGGATGTTGGGGCTTTACTCCGTTACCGCCATTTTGAGGCGTTACCATAATTGAAATTTTAAAGTTAACACAATACCGCAAAGAGATCAAAATAATTCGTGTTAAAGGCTTTGTAATTATGATTATAAGCACAGAGAATGTAAACAAGAGTGTATAAAAGTTAAACTCATCATCAAATGTGGTATATTTTACGTTACCAATATCATATCACTGAAATAAGGTCACATATACTCTAAAATATTCGATTATCATCATATACTTACTGTTTCTGGATCGAGCAGAACACTGTCTAATGAGTAAATGGTACTCAATTGTATTATATGTTTACAAGGTGAAAAAAAGGTCACAATAATGCAGAAAATATGTGTATATTATTAACCGCATGCGTTACCAAAATATAACTATGAACATAAGTGCATGTATAACTAAACCTTGATATTTTTTGCATAAGACATTATAAAATCTAAAGTGGCATGCAGGCTTAAATTAAAAAAAAAACATTTCATTATAAAATTTTCATATCAATCAATCAAATCAAAGCAATCAGTTGTAAATAAATAAATAATTTCATTAATCAAATAAATAATTAATTTAGTCTATCAATTTCATAGTAATTTATAGATATGTTTCTTTTTCAATGATTATGCAATTTTAACCTGTGACCTAGCAGTGGCCATGATATCGTACTCATTGGTTTGGCAGTTTCCGGAACAAATTCACTAATGTCATAGTGAGAACGGGTGTATTTCACACACGTATGCTCCATCTTCGATACATCTAGGTAAAGTAATGAACGACAGTGGTCTCGTAGAACTTATGATAAATTCCGGAATTGTGCCAGTGGTTCTCTTGACAAAGTGACGTCTGGGAAACACTAAAACCATCCCTTATCGAAGGGTCAATTACCCCGGCCAAGATTTGAAGAAACACAACCTTTCACACAGAGTATTTCAGCATAACATAATAACTCAGATACGAGCAGAACGTAACGCATTTGGCCTGTTTATGCTCCTGTCAGTTCAACATGACATAGACCTGAAGCTTACCTGGTCATTTCTTCTAGGTCAAGTGCCTTATATTGATCACCAATAGAACCAACAACTAGCCATTCTACAGAAGGCGCATCCTATGTTGTTAATGGTAACGCCTAATTGGGTAACTGCAGAGTCTAATAGCAGTTCCGGACACATTCGAGCAAGTAGTTGAGGCGATTTCTTATCAGTTGCCTAAAACTTCTCGTGTATACTTTATATCAGACACTTCAAACAGTCTATTAAATCAGATGAGTGCCGTTGACGTTTGGCAGCTCCAACGTTCTTGCTTTCAGGTAAAAAAAGCAACAACTCCATGAAATCGGATGGGCTTCATATCTAATGACGACAATAAGACACAGTCAATAAAGCTAATCTTTGAGCAGTCTTATAGAGATGGCGCCACAGTCACACTAACTGAGATTCAAAGCACTGAGATTACAGTCTGGAGCAAAGTTTAAATGTGTTAGATAAAACCATCGTTAAACCATTTAAAGGTCTGTGCTATCATCATTTTGAATTAAAATTTGAATGTCAAGTATGTATAGTCTGTACAGATGTACATCATTTGACCAATTAACCACAATTATCAAGGAAAAGCTACCATGTGTCAATAGGCAATCTCACTAATCTCAGAGACAATATAGTGTTCCAGCGCTACTTTACTGAATGAAACTATTTTCAATATGTAGTGAATTTCGTTACCTCAACAGTTAATGATGAAACGGAGGAAAAAACAGAATCCTGCATATATCTCAAACTTTTATCAAAACTGCAAAGTCTGCAATGTATACTTATACTATTTTTCAAAGCCGATGTATATGCGTCACGTAATTGCAATTAGAAAATAGTAATGTATAGCTATAGGAGCTTTGCTCCTATAAATGAAGATTACATGACACTATTAGCCAATTTACCACGCATGTTTGTTCGGATGAACTTTACAGTGCCATGGAGACATTTGTATGTGTGTTGTTTGGTCATTAAAAATACGACATCAATAAACTGAGGTATGACAAGTATCAAAGCCATGGTTGTGTTCTGAACGCTTTAAGTGGTATGGACATGAGCTTACTCACTCCCTGCAGATCCCGTCTCGTATGTTCAATGTGTTACGGATAGTTATAAGGTGTATATTTGGACCCATGCAAAGAGGGCAATCTTGATCTTCTAAAAGTGGATGAAAGTGGTTGGAAATTCGGTCCTGACAACATGCTGGAATACAACTGGTACGAGGATAATATTGTGCCAAAGGCTAGCGACACAGAAGACACTGATGATAAAAACGACATTGAGCTCATTAGTATGGTCGATGCTGTCTATGACACAGAAAAGTGAGAAGGATTTGTGAAATTCGTGAACGTTTGCTATCAGAACAACAAAAATACCTTGATGACAATATGTACAGCTAATGAAATCTGACATAACATACAATATTGCACTTAAGTACATATATATAAATAATCATGTAACAAATGGTAACGTAAATGACACATAAATGTGTGTCAATGGCACAATGTTTTATTGCACTGTCGCTGTCATTGTAAATTTGATTGTTTCATAGATACATATTCTTAGAATACATTCGATGATGATTTTATAACAGTTTCATAGAAATGTTGTTACTCATTTATGAATAATTTCAAACGTAACACAAATAAAACCATGTAACGTAAAACACAATCAGTGATGAATTTAAAAAGTTGGAATGTTAATTTACATGTACGTATTCCCAGTAACCAAGTATAAACATTTTGCATATCAAATCAATGTTTTATGCATTGTAAAGTGTGTTAAACACTTATCGTGATAAAGGTAACGTTATGTAACGTAAACTACTATTATCCCAGTCAAACTTAACAACATTTGTAACTAGAAATGTTTTCCAGTTATGGGTATTAATGAATGCATCATGATTACCTATCACTGTATACCTATTTGATCATAGCATGTGATCACAGTAATATAAATGATTTCCATGTAACACGTATACTTTTGTATGTAACGTATTTTACGTAAAATGAAGACATAAACGAGCATTCAATGAAAGAAAAACATGAACATGTGGTAGTATTTGCCTAATATGAATAAAAACATTGTTTACGACTGCTTTTGTGTTAATTTAACATATACAACTGTCATTTCCTTGTCATTTTAGGGTAACGCAGGGTAACGTAAATTACAGAGCATATATAGTGCAATACAGTGAAAAACATGCATTTGGTCGATAAGTAAAGCCGCTGCTAACTTATTATGGTCAAAGGAATTGTTCAAATTGATGAATTATTGAAAATATCTAGAATAAGACTTCTAACAAAATAAAATTATTGTCAAACGTATTTTTCGGTAACGGTAATTAGCATGCTGTAATTCACAAACGCCCCAACGCCCAGATTGTAGACACTGGAAAAATGATCAGCAGGCATGGGGCTTTCAAAAAAATGGTGTCTACAAAAATGCCTCCGGGGGGGGAGGGTTTCGCCCAGTAGCCCATAGCCTATAATGTCTTAATCATATGAATGATTTAAGCATTAATTTAGTGCACAAATGTTTTACTGTCCAAGGCATCTATCTTTAGATGCATGAATACTGACTATAACTGAAGCAATAAATTTCACTTTTATAGGATGACATCAATAATATGACTTTCAGCAGACAAAATATTTATATTCCACCTCAGAGACTCCCAAACGTGAACACACAACGTCTGATTTCTCAACTCACCCATTAAATTTTTTATATTTTAAGGACATCCTAAATATATTTAAGGAAGCCATGACCTTCCTGAAAATTTAAGGAAAAAGTTGCCAGTTTTAGGAAAAACTTATGTTAAAATGTTTCATGAACATTACTTATGATTTATATCAAATTTATGGAAAATCTCTTTAAACTTAAGGAAAAATTGATCCGTAAGATCTTTCGTGAATACCCCCCCCCCCCCCCAGCCCCTGATTCTAAGGTATAAGTTATTTCATTGAACAAGTTGTGTATATTTTGCTTGATACACATCATGTATATAATATACACATCATGTATATAATTTCCTTTCTCATTTCATTTCCAATACAGACCAAAAATACATTTATGAAATCCTTCAATGTATATACTAGCTTGACTTAATTCCTCAATTGCTTTCATGATAGCCTCATATCTTGGTATTTCAGGTATTCAATAGTTGTATACCATACAGATTTCTTTCCTATCATTGGCAAGTAAAGAAAATTATTACTGTGCATAATAGTGTATACTTTGTTGTGCACATCTATATACACTATCTGTTTTTTTTTTGGATTTGAACACTAGAATTAATGATCATTGATTTTTAAGCTTACTTCTTTTGGTTTCTTGTTTAAGTTCACTGATTTTTATGATTATATGACCATCAATTCTTTTCAGGTATAAAGCCATGTCACTTTATGGTTTGCTAAATTAGATACTTCTTATAAAGTTGCAAGGACTGTTATATATTGCTCTTCTGCCCTGGGTGTTATTCGAACCAAGTGTATTTACAACAAAATACAATGCAGGGATGTATCCCATAATCTGAGAAGTGTATTGAAGTATATTCTGGTAATGGGGGTAGTTTGGTAAAACGTGCGACCGTTAACAATCTTTTATTTTAACTATTCATTCTTTTAACACAGCTTATCCATAGGCATTCTGTAATTATAATCATTGTTTATTTTTAAAAAAAGTTTTATATTGGTTAATTTCTTCACTTTTGAATAAATCTAAATAATTTACAGAATTGCAATTAACCTAACATTCTAAGGTCAGATAGCTTAATTGGATAGAGCAACCCAGGCCAGTAATTGGCTATGGGGAGATTTGGGTTCGAATCCCAATCTGACTATCATGGATAACTGTAAACAATAAACTTTTAAAACTTAATTTGTACAGTTTGTTTTGGGCTAACAGTGAGCAGTGTAATTACTTCGAATGTGTACAGTGTTAATTAAAAATTCCACTACATGTACATCTAGCTTTGATTCTTAATTTGACAAATGGATAAATCCCTATTCTGAATTGACCGGTCCACAACCAAGAAGTGAACAAGAAGGTATTTACATCTCTGGTCCGACCACATCTTCAGTATGGGAGCTTTCAAGCTTTTAGCCTTCATGATGTCATCACTTGCCTGTGATGCAATTAGTCCTTGGCAGTATATTGACATCTATGTAGAACTTTTTTTTACTTTTTTAGCTAAGACTGTGAATGATTCATATAAAAGTATTGAAGGCAGTGCCTTAATTAATTATTTCAGATTAAACTAACATTGATAGTGTATTTTCTAGGACAAACTTTTTGACTGTAGATACATTTTGATTGGTTTATCTTTTTTGGCTTTTTTTAGCTAAGATAACCGATGTTCTAGACTGAGAGTACTTTGTGAATGACTCGTGTTTCATGTGCTTTCAGTGCTTAGATTTTAGTCATTCAGCTTTATCTCCTTTGTAGAGATCATGATCAGCAAGCGCTCCTTGATTACTTGTGGAGCACTCAAAACGGAACGGGAACCAGTTCACAAGCGTCTAGATTTCCGGGAAGTTCTTTGCATGTGGATGTCCCCTAGAACAAATACCTTGTAAGTGTTGATTATTGTTGATAAAATATGATGTATATAACGATGAAATGTAATTGTTGACTGCTTTTATTTGTATTGTAACAGCTAGTTATGTAAATGTCATATGTTTCCGCGAATATGCGATATTTGTTACTTAGTGTTTCAACTTTGTGTATTGCTTCAATCAGGGTTATTCTAAAAGATAAATTCATATTACCAGTGGCCAAAGGGATACACAAAACATTTATGAGCAAATAAATAAAGTTCTATGTGTACTGGGTATCCAAGTGGTAACTTCACCAGTGTCAAGTGTTGTTTACTAAGTCCAACTATAATATTTACCCAGCTAGCATTCAATATAGGGCCTATATTGCACCTATATACACCACTATGTCTGCTCGATATTGGATCACAATATCAGTTTGCTATCGTTTCTGCGAAGTGGATGCTATTTCCAGTGGATGTCTTTTTGTATGACTGCCGTTGGCCCTACTAATTCAGCTTTCCGGTTGGCCAATTTTCTTGAACGAATTCAGAAAGGCCATGCTCTCAGCCTTACAAACATCTGTATATTTATGTGCGGATATCAAAATTACGTCTAAATTCTTCAGCATCTTATAAAACTTACTTAATTAGATAGGAATAACAATAATCTGCATGAATGTGTTTCAAAAAATATTTGTTAAATGTCAAATTACGATAAGCTCTCCAGGTTGTTCCTGATCAAATACCTCATAAGTGTCGATTCTTGTTGATAAAATGTGATGTATTTAACTAATCTATGAAATATAATTGTTGACCGTTTTTATTTGTATCATAACTGCTAGTTTTGTGAATGTCATATGTTTTTGCGAATGTGTGATATTTAGTATTTTTGTTTCAAAGTTAGTGTTACTGTATTGCTTCAAACAGGGTTATTCTAATATTTAATTTCATATTACTTGTATTCCCCATATGGGTCCCTCATGGGCAGACCACATGTGCCCCATGATATGGGTGCCCGTATACTTTGTTTGCTGGGGAACTAATTAGACTGTTTGTGACATAGAGACACTATTTCTTTTTAGCCCCATTCTGCACAGTTTTACAAAGATCTGCATATTTATGTGTTGAAAATCATAATAGAAACAAGTAGGGCACAAATACTACAGTATTTGTTACCAATGTGAACTGTTCAGTAGGTAATACTGGGCTTGAACAACTTTCACAGTCACTATTAGGTGGCACTAGTCCTGTATGACTAGTAGCTGCAAATTCTTACTCGCGCTTTAGAAGAACCAACTCGCCCTTAAGAAAATTAAGTATTTGTATACTTTCAGCAGTTTAGAATGTACGTTATGAGGATGTATAATTCTTCTGTTAACTTATGCATGACTGATTGCGGGAAAATTATATTCTGGATGCATATATAAATGATTACAACATACAGTCCATACTCGTCTCTACAAAACTTTATCAAAATAAAGAACAAACTCAATATGCAATTTGCGAGGGGACGCTAGTCTAGTAATGTAATATACATGTAATAATAAGACTAGTGCTTGTCTCTGTCTATTAGTAATCAAATGTTTAGCAAATGGTGGCCGAATCGCCCAGGTAAAACCAGAGATAAAACCCCACTTTTAGATAGGGAACAAAACAACTCTGGAACCCTGTAACCCTTTGTCACCGCTATCGGCGCTCAAACGTACTGTCCCCATAGTACTAGCACCTAGATGTAGGTCCTCATCTTTGCTAAACATACGCAAAAACTATGTTGAACGTAATGAGTGTCAACATTAATAATAATGCTTTATAATATACATATCTTCATTAAAATATCATTTCAGATAAAAGAATTGTTGAGCAGTTGCTAAAACTGATTTTTGAAAACATGGCGTTTTCCTACAACAACTCTCAAATCACTCGAGCATAATGAATCCGGCTTTGTAACTAATTACGATTGGACAGTAATACTTGACTATATGATGTAACGTCGAGTATTGATAATGAACAATACAGTAGGGTTGGGGTGATTGTATTATTGGCATTTTAATCTTCAATCACTAAGGATCACTATGATACGCCTATATATAAAGCCGTCTCTCAAGTAGCATTTAGCTGCAACACTGATATTTATTGTGAATGCTTCTCTAGTTTTGCTTTCTGTTGTCTGTTCATTTTCAAAAAACGGGCACTGTTTATTATCAGAAAACAAGTAACATGGTAAGATAGTTCAGGATTTGACACTAACTTGAGTCCATTGGTACCAGACTGACAATGATCAGGGCATCTAATTGATTTGTCAAGTAAGAAATCTGATTCTTGACATAAATAGAAAAGCCGGAGAATTGTCGCAGTTAAAACACATTGGTACACTTGTAGCGGTGTTTTATATATGCCGGGTACAGGGCGACAATCTCATAATTTTTAGTCATTTTTGTCTATAGTATATGTGTTTAATGCATGCAGATTTAACATCAGTAAAACATGAATCTAAATTGATTCTGATCGAATTGGAAAGAAATATTTTCAGTTTTAAATTAATGTTAGTGTGATTGAATGCCTAATTTTTTACTTGCCCACCTCAGACTAGCGTTAACAAACATCTAGTGGAATTTTCAAGCCCTGTAGTAGAAAACATGTTTGTACACTCACAAGAGCATAAATTACTTCAACATATACCTTATCTGAAAGGTGCATTTGATGTTTTGTTTCTCCATGCTATTTCTAAACGAAATTGAAAACTGCATGGTGTTAGAGTCTTCCATTGGACTTTTTCTTAGGGATCACTCTCCTGAAATCTTACTGTGACAGTTTTCTAGGTTAACATTTAATTTCACATTAACTAAATAAATTTTTTATTATGGCATCAGTGATCAAGAAAATATATACATGCAATAAAAACCTACAGAATTTCCTTTCAGTGTAAACTAATTATTATTATATCTTATCTAATACATGTACCGGTATCAAGTTCTCAGTTCACTGTTTATAGCACACATGAACTATTTAATATATGGAGTATCAGTATGTGTGTTAATTGAAAATTTATGACACTTGTGTAATTATACACATGTTAAACATTCAATGCGCATGACAAAATGCTAATTATAATTTCAAGAAGTTTCAGTGATTATTTTACCACTGCGTCCAGCATCCAGGATGCAAAAATATGGCCGTGGACGCATGTTTTAATTATATGCACATCTGCGGGGCGCATATATATGAGTGATGTGTCAGCTTTTGTTTATTATCAAAGACTTAATTTCCACATCGTGAAATAATACTACATGTAAATAGTGGACTGGTATTAATGATTAATGCATTGAGATACATAAGTAAAATTAATAAAGCGACTCAGTCTAAGTAATGACTATTCCCCGTAAATAGATACATGATTCTCACCCCGTACCCGGCATGCATAAAAAACACCGCTGCCTTAGTAATAATGTATAGAATTTAATGTGTTTTAACTGAGACAATACCTAATTTGTTTGGTAACATTCGCCAGCTTTTCTGTTTATTTCAAAATTAGAATTTACTACTTGACAAATTAATAGGATGCCCAGATTTGTTGGTCTTGGACTGACAGACTGCAAGTGTCTAATCTTACCATATGTCACCTGTTTTCTTAAAATAAATGGTGCCCATTTTCTGAAAATGATCAGACAACAGAAAGTAAAAAGAATGAGTATTCACAAAAAATATAAATGTTGCTACTTGACTTGCTACAAATCAACATGATCTTCTGCGATCAAAGATTTTTTTCTGATAACAACATCATAAATTGTAGAGATATTATGACATTGTGGTGAAGAAAATCGCTGAAAAGTGGGCCTTTTTATTTGGAAATACAATCGTAGACGCATAATGCAGACAAATCACCTTGTACTGAAATGTCCTTTTTTGGATGGACAATACTAACATGATCCTTTGCATCTCAAAATTTGGGACTCACACTTTAAACATTGGGATTCAAAGATTTTTAGTTTTGAGAGTCCCAGGACTCGATCAAGTGAAATTGTAAAAAAATCACTGTATAATATCCATTTTGATTCTACACAGAATTAATGTACTTAAACTTAGGGTGATTTTCACTTTACACAATGTCATGTTTATTTAAACAATCATTCAATAATCTAGTCATTGGAATGTCCAAGCTAGGTCTTTTTATTCACTCTTAGTTTAAGAGCTTAAAATCACAATGTTTTTAACCATCAGTTTATATACACTGTACATATTTTATTATACCTGAGTGTCATTCAAAAATAGTGTATCATGAAGTTCTCATGATATCTCTCTCTAAAAGGGGATTTAGTTCTCAGTTCACTTGACTTTTACATTTACATTTTACTACAGACACTAAGTCTCGTAAAGTAGAAATTCAAGCCCATGGATTCACAACGATCACTCTAATACCACTGTCAGTGCTTATAAGACTATACCCCCAACAGACCTATTCAATAGGTGTCTTCTATGTTAAACTTTGTAAGAAGACACTTTTCAATAACTTTAGTTTCACTAGAACTTATTGCACATTTCTATTGCACTGTTTGTTGATGCTTTCGTTGCATTAAAGGGGCATGTCCTGGAACTGCTGTTATTTGGTTTTCATACACAAAAAATGCATTAGATTTTATCACTTACATGTAATTGTAAAACCAAATAATTCCGAAAAGTCAAAGAAGAATGTGCATTAAAAATGACTCCTTGGGTAACGCGCACACTGGTATTTGTATGTCGATTTTAATAAAAGGTGGTCATGATGAGCAATTGTAGTGAGTGGCTGTTTGGCTTCTGTCATTTTGTGTTGTGAACAATTTGCTTCAAACAAAATCTCTTCCTAAACTGCTGGGCCAATATACATGTTGCTAAAACTTGGCAAGAATATTCCTTGCATGAAGCTCTTTCAAAGCTATTAAAAATCCATTATATAATTATGATTTATATATATATAAATCCAACTATATATGGTTGAAATGGCAATGTAAAGAAAAAAACTACAAATCTTTTACAAAACTGCTAGGGCTATAGCTAAGATATTTGGCATGAAATACTAGCTAGTGCACCTCTACCAAATACTGGCAATATGGTTCAAATAGGGCACTGGGTTGGCTGTGCCTGGAGGGTCCATGTTTTTTTCCTATTATGTAAACTATATGGTAAATCTTGAAAAATCTTCTCTGAAACCATGGTAGACCTCTGCCGAGATTGTTCAAATTATGGCCCTCCATGGTGGTAATGAATTTGTATGCATATACTTAATGCAAGAAATTCAATAAAAATCTTCTCTTTAAATGCAAAGGCTAAATATTTGGCATGAAACATCATGTTGCTGACCTCTGCCAAGATTTTTAAATTATGGCCCTTGGTTCAAAATTAACCTCGCTCTGGGGTCATGGATTTTCCTTTTATTTGAGTAATTTTTAAGAAAAATCCTACTCTGAAACCGTAAAGGCTTAGATATTTGGCATGAAATCATATCTGGTAGATCTCTACCAAAACTAGTGATGTGCAATAATACCAGTATACTGGTATATTGCAATACATTCCAAATGCAATATGTGCCAGTATGGTTGCAGCCCATATCATGATATTTTTAAGTAAATTGGTTTTGACTACTTCAAATTGTATTGTATCAGCTGTGGCCTGATAATGTGTGCCTTACTCTGAAGAAGATTTTTTTTAAAAATCGTATGACTTTTTGTACAATTTTATAGCAATATATCACTATACAAAATTTCCCGCAATACCCATCCCTAACCAGTACTGTTCAAATAATTGCCCAAGGGTCAAATTTGGCCCTGTCCCATGGGTTGTGGATTTCCCTTTATGCATATAAGTGTTGGACATGTGTTGTTATCAAATAAAATATATCTGTCTATAATTATGTATTATCTTTTATATTCTTTCAGTACATGGACATCATTGCTCAATGCTAAAATGAAAGAGAATTTGGAAAGGATAAACAGGTTTTTGTTTCACCATATTTACCATCATAGCTGTCAATAAATTAATTTGCTGCTTAAGTCACTTATCCATTCTGAGTCTGATTTTCTTGGTACAAATTTTCTTGGATTACTGTTTTAATGTCAGTTATACATGTACCTGTTATTTAACATACTATCTTTGGTTGCATTTCTCTCAATTTTGACAATATGCAGAACTGTCACATTGGTATCTTGGGCAATAAACAAGTTATATTATTCAGTGCATCATCTATTAACAAATAGATGTATGTTTTTCGCAGATTTGAATAATCATCTACATCATTAATATACATAACAGCGTGACAGTCCTATTATTTGCAGAATAATTGTTTGTATCAATAATACATATATATTGGAATCGACCTTTACATTTTCATAAGCTACTATAGAAAGGGAGGTAACTCGAAAATTAAAAATCAAACAAATCATAAGTAAAATATTCGAAATAATGATACATTGATGTATGAGTATTAGAATTATTACTTACTGATGTAGATATTGTTATAAATAAATGGAGAAATAATTTGGAATACAGGAATTATAATTTATTGATATTGTCTTTTAAGGAATGAATGATTTTTAGAATTCAGGAATGCAGATTGTTCTGCGCCCACATGCAGGCATGAAGCTACTCAGTTGTTTATAAATGGACTAGGATTTGAAATTTTATGATATTTTCAGGTCAACAGTCAGATGTTTTTCAGATAATAGACTACAGAAACAACATTTTGATTTTCTTTATTACATTCCCAACATCACTGATAGAAAATGTGTGTAATCTAGCGGTGAGAACAGAAGCCATCGTCCCACTAAAACAGCCATTGATTTACCAGAAAAGCAACAAACTGCAGCATTCACCAATGATATTAACTAAAGTTTATAAACAGATCATATTGTTTACATCAAATAAACTAGCTAACTAGGTTCCATGTCTATAACTAGACTAAGTATAAATGATTGATAATTCTAGACAGTCCTACATGCTACATTCTCATGAGTCATGAGGTAAAGACTATATGCATGATTAACAAACATTAGAAAATATTTATTTTGAATCATAACAATGCAAACGTTAAATTCAAATTTACACTCTTTTGAAAACCATTCCTGACCAGTTAGAATAAAATGACCTCTGAATAAAGGCCACCTTTCAGTAAAGGCCATATTGTGTCTTTTCAAAGGGTGACCTTTGCTCACAGGTTTGACTGTATTCCTTATTTTTAAAATATGCATATTACATACATGGCCAATTAATGTAGCAAATTGTACAATTGCCAAAGAATCTCTTATTTAACAATTTCTGCTAAAAACATAATCTATGTATACAAACAGTATGACTTATCAATACTGTTTCTATTATTTAGATATTGAAATATTACATTTCATATTTTTCACAATTTTTCCAAAAAATGCTAAGTTCTTTTGATATTGTTCCAGACAATGGGGAATTAATTCCTCAATTACAAAGGCTTAGCTGTCAGACTGAATGAAGGTTCAAACTTGCACAAAGGAAGACCAGACTTGTAAATCATTCTTTCCAGGTTTGAATGCCTGGATGCTGGTGTACTAAGTATACAAATTCACAACATTTGTACCAGGAAGTCATCTACTCATCAGAAGACAGGAGAACATGCTATTTGGTAATACAATGTAATAAGCTAAATAATAGTTATGTAATAGGAGGAGTCAGATAATGTACCCGATGTGAGCTTGAACCTGTGACCTCCTGCTTGCAAGTCAGATTCTCTACCAACTGAGCTAATAGGTCTGGTGAATATCCCAGCCAATTTATAAATACAGTATACCACACAGCTACAGTTGGGGTCTTATATTACATGAACATGTAAGAATAGAGAGACCTTTGAAAGTTTTAAACAGTTCTTGATGTATTTTAATTAAGCACAGGTCTGTGTCATTTCCATACTTTTTAATGCAGTGTAGCTGAAATTTTCATTTATTTACGCAAGTACAGTTCTCTTCCATAGTTTATAAACTGTAAAAAACATGCATTTAGTATAAGTATTTCGATAAGATGACTATAACCCTATTAAAATTATGTTTCAGGTGTCCAAAATCAACTAAAACAACAAATTGGCCTAAAATTGCTATTGCAGAGGCTGGAATATCCTCAATGAAATTCATAGTGGTAACTTTGCAATTTTTATAGATCCAATTTACTACCTGTATGTTTGAAGGGAGGCTAATCTCATACAACAAATGAACATGAAATTGTCTCCCTTGTGTGTTTTATTTTTTTACATCAACTTATGCATGTATATGAACTGATACAGCAGAGTTTCTAGAACCTAAGTAGTGTTCAAACATTTTGTATATTTGTTAGTGCACTCTGTATGTGTCTAACTTATGAAAAATAGAATAAATAACAGTTCAAAAGATATTATTTCTATAACTTACAGACTTCTACTTACTTGTATCAATCATGTATCAGTTTGCTTCATTTGGAATATGAAATCAATGATTTTACTTACTTACTAATTTCAGTTTGCCAAAATTAGGCATTTCCATTTTGAACAAAAAAAAATGGTCTATTATGACCCTTTGTTTATTTCGTGCATATGTAATATATAGAGAAATACTCTTTCGTTTGCAACTTCTTCTGTATTTCTCTAGGGATTTTTACCAAACTTTGATAGAACTATTAATTGTCACCAAGTTCCCCAGCACATATTCTCAGGGTTTTGTGATTCGATCATTTTTAGCAGATTTACGGCCCTTTGTTTGTCTGTACCAAACATTAACCTTGCCTATTAAATCAAAACGCTACCACCTGCAATCATCAAACTTCATATCTTTGTTCATCATGACAATCTCTTAAGGACCTGTGCATTTTCAAAAAGGGCAACTGGAGGGGTCATGGTGTTTATAAAACACATCTTGTTTTTTGTTATGTTACATGTTGGACTGTGAATTAAAGTGTTATGCTGTATTTCAATAATCAATATACAGTTACTGTATATTGAAATATATCAATGAAATTCACAGCTCATTATACAGTTTGTTGTTTTACTTTTACAGAGTTCTTGTGACAGTTGTTCTTGTTTCTTCCACTTCAAGCGTACTACGATGCTGAGATAATACTTACTTTAGTAGTAAGTTAATGAAGATTTACAGACATTCAACTGAGTTATATGGCAACGTGATAAGGTAAATAGAGTTATTATTGTTTATAAATATATATCTTATAAGATAAGTGAATGTTTTTTTATTGGCTCACCTGATTCATCTGGACCAGAACTTCAAGAGTTATGGGCCCTTGACTTAGAAAATTTGATATATTTTAGCTTGTTTACACTCTAGCGCCTTCATTTATTCACCGATCCTAATCATATTTACAATGAATGTGTATGACCTGATGGTTTTGGACAAGTTCAGTTATTGGTGGGATCGACCACAACTTCAAGAGTTATGGACCCTTGGATTAGAAAATTTGCTATATTTTAGCTTGTTTACACTCTAGCGCCTTCATTTATTCACCGATCCTAATCATATTTACAATGAATGTGTATGACCTTGCCGTCTTAGGCAGGTTTAGCTATGGATGGAATCAGACCTCAACTTAAAGAGTTATGGGCCCTTGGATTAGAAAATTTGCTACATTTTAGCTTGTTTAACAGTATTATACTGGTACCTTCATTGTTGGTTTTGATCTCAAAATCTACTTAAAAATGGGTTATCTGAGATGGAAACTATATTACCTGGTCATTAAGTATAATGCCTTTGTTCTCAGGTGAGCGATCAAGGGCCATCTTGGCCCTAGATCTTGTTATCATATCTGTTTAGAATTGAATATTAAGTACTTAGTATAAATATATATATTATTGTTTGCTATTTTATTGCTTGACTTCATTACAGTTAATGTTGTGAAGTTTAAAATGATTTTATGTTTGTTACAATTTGAATATCAATGAGATGACTTTACCATACAGATTAACTCAGAAGCAGGCTTGTCACCTGTGAACACACTACTCATGATGCTGAGAAATGTGACAACCATCTCCAACGTGTGCATGATATATAGGTCAGTTTAACTATCAATCAAAAGAAGACGTCTCATCCTTAAGCAAGAGTGGAAGAAGACTCTGGAGTTATCTGCACATGAATGTTTTTTGGTATTACATAATGAACATCTTGTGTCGCACATCGAGAAACATTTCTAGTTTACATAATGTTGATTGCTTAAACTATGGATTTCGATTTGTCAATTCAAATGCATACAAGTGATGTTTTCTTGATAGTAACATGTAGGTAAGTGATGTTCATGCCAAATAGATTTCCATGTTTGAATTTATTTTGCAGAAATTGGGCACCTGCAAGATACTGATATCAGTAAAATACCTGACCCAGTGCCTCGTGGTGATTTCAAGCCCATAAAGCTTAAAGATATTCTATCAACTGTGATTTGCTTTGATTTTGGAAACAACTGATCTAAGTAAGATAATTATTTGATTATATATCAATTATTTTAGTTGAAGATATTTGCTTAAAAATATTTATAATTGCCCTTCAAAGACCTGCAGCAGATGGTCAGCTTGTATTGTGAAAATATGTTTGGCTTTCTGACTGAAACAGTTTATGATAGAGTACGGCTCGGTTGATTTGTCCGAAAATCGCGCTAAGCCACAGGTAGATCGCTTAAACGCGGAGATTTGAATTTTAGCCATCGCGTTCAGAGCGACGATGATTGAAGGAGACCATCACTACTGAAAGGCAATAATTCGTGGTTGATTGCGGCACCAATCGCTCAACCCGGTCATACGCCATGTCGCCTCTAAATCTGTCAATAACAGTGTTATTCACACATTATATAATTACGCTTATGTGAACAAACTGTTACCTGAAATGTATTAAAAATTAGCGTTGACATAAATTATAATCAACGAGTGTTGAGAATGCGGTGAATACCGACATTGCGGTGATTCACGTTTTTTTTTTCAAGATCGATGCCGCGAAGAAAATGGCTGCTGCGGGTGATAAATTGCCGATTACGAACTTAGGGGAAACGCGATTTTCGGACAAATCACCTGAAACGTACTGTATTATATAAATATATCATAACCAAATATGAGGAAGATCAACATACACGTACATGTATAGACAAAATGTGTTTTTTCCTAGTAATACAATAGCACCAGTCATATCAGCCAAACTACTTGTAGTCATGACTCAAACTAAATCTAAGTGATCAAGATGTCTTCACTGAACTCAATCAAAAATTATTTTCTAATAATTTAATACTTAGTATGTATGATTTTCAGTCAAAATGGCCTCTCACTCTTGAGTTCTGCTCGTTGATGTATAGCATATGTGTTACAGAGGCATTTGTGACACTGGAATTTTGTTACTGTGATTTACAAGCTGACCAGTACAATAATTTTTGACTGAAGTATTGTAGTATAAAAAATTGAATTACAGAACTCCTTTTTTGTAATTTCAGTTTGTGGAGGACATATGCCACAGATTATTCAAATTACCGCATGTGATAATTCTGGGAAAATGTTAAATTAGTATGTTAAACCAACTGAACCTACGTATCCCCCCCAGTCAGCTTCACACATTACAGGAGTAACTAATTCAGACAATCAAATGAAAGTGAATGGAGATTATGTTCCATCAGTATCAGTTACTGAAGCATTACTAGAATTATTTTGTTCATGGATTGAAACATTTAACTGTGTATTTTTTGTTGCACATAATGGTTGTCTTTTGACTTCCCAGTGATTATTTCAACTTTAAATAGTGTAAATTTACTGGAAAGATTTTACCTATGTGTTTTAGGATGTGTTGATTCTTTACCATTGTTTAGGGAAATGTATATATCCAAATCAGACATCTTTCAAGCAAGAAGATCTAATGCAATCCTTCAGTGTTCATACGAGTGACTAACACTATAAAAGAACATTCCTGCTCTTGCAGGCTTCCTGAGGAAACAAGACAAGAAATAGATTGTTATCATAGCCAGTGCTTTATTTCTGTAAATGCTGTTCTTAAAATCTAAGTAATAAATTACTTGGAACCCAAAAATGTTTATTTTTGACATTATTTATCACACTTAATTGTCAGATACTAGTAAGCTTAAATTTAACCCCTTCCCTCATAGAAGCGCTTTTTGATCTATTTACCCCATGCCACCTGTAAGGGTTATCAGATGCCTTTTATGTGTGCCTCTTACAAGTGCTATTTGACACATTTTCAGCCTGCCACTTATAAGCACTTTTGAACGCTTTGTCTATAATTCGTTGAAATTTGTCTACAAAACAACTTTTTCCATTTCAAATTAAGTTTTTAGATGCTGTTTTGATAATGTCACTTATAACTAGTCTGCAAGATTACGTAATAAAACCAAGGCGGTCCTATTTGAAATTGTTGATAAATCGCCGACATACTCAATGTTCAATAACACGGAACACATTGCCCCAAAAGCTGCCAAATCCGTTTTTTTCTAGTTCAATCTAGTTTAGATTTTGATTTATATGTTGCATTATAATAAGCCAATTAATGTTTGAATTGTTCAAATTTGACCCGCGTATTTAACTTCTTCTAAATGCTGGAAAAGAAATTTATAATATGATAACACATTTTCATATATTGATGCATATACAACAGTTTGTGTTAAATGCGTTGCAAGTATTTCAATCAAAAGCAAGATGAAACATGCTTATTTGTAAAATTTATACATTTTCTTATATGTGTTACCATGTCAACCTCCTTTCCTAATAATAGTATTACAGTCAAAACTCGTTATATCGAAGTTTGTGGGACTTGCCAAAATACTTCGATATATTTATACCGGTACTTATACGGGTACTTTCGATACATTTAATTTGCTATATACTGCATAAGATAGTTTTAAATGAGCGTATAGCAGCATTAATAATAATTTGTTTCATCAACGAAACGTTTGTATCAGTTTTATAATCGTGAGAATGGACACTAACATGTTTATACAGCTGTCAATAATTAAATATCGATTTTAAATTGTAGGTGTTTGTTTGCGGAAAAGGTGCGAACATTTCTTTTGTAAGTTGGCGACATAATTGGTTCCACATAGATGGTCACTTTATAGTTGAAAATATTTGGTTCGGACCGAAAATCTACTTCGATATATAAAAATATCGAGAACCGCGAATTCGATATACGTGCGTTTTTTTAATATGTAATAAGAAGGAAAAAAATCGGGACTTTATTTTTACTTCGATATAAGCGGCATTTCGATATAAGCGATTTCGATATAATGAGTTTCGACTGTATATGTGAATATTAATATACTTCAGTAGAAAGTGCATGTGTTGTGGATTGCTATTACAAAAAAGTTGCATAAAACTTTTGTATTATGAACTCCTATATTTGTACAGAATATGATTGTAAAGCTGTCTTTAGAATGTTTTATTTAGAAGTCAGCAATCACATACACAGTCAACACAAGTAGAACAAGTGAACACAGAATAATAAGAAATCTTTGGGTTTAATTGATTTGAATTTCTAGATTTAGAAATTGCATAATATAATTGTATTTTTAAGTGTATTAACACAATATGTTACCATGGTAACCATTTACTTTTGGAAAGATTTCTAAAACATGTCTCAAATTATTAAGTGTCAGTTTTTCATATGTTCAGTATACATCTATACAAAAAATGTATATGTTTTCATGAATTAAACATAAGCATGAGTTTATAAATTAAAGTTGTTTTTGTTTGTAGCTCTTGATCTTTCAAATAAATGTTTCATTGCACAATTCAACAGTTTAGCACAGAATAGTGAGTATTTCAAAATGCTACAAAATACAAAAAAATAAGGGGAATATGAAACTTGACTTTGGAAGAGTTCTGTCAAAAAATACATAAAAAAATTATCCTGAAGAAGCCAATGCGGCGAAACATAGATATAATAAATTAATCGTTTTCATGTTTTGTGTTTGGTGATTTTTCATCTTTATTGTCAAAAAATACAAAAATGTTAAATATGATTTTTCCTCAATAAGCTAGATTTTTGTAGTCCATATCACATATAAACATGAACCGGGATGATGGTGTAAATTTGTAATGTGACATGGTATATTATTACATTTGATAGTTGATAGTGACAGGTTGTAGTTTTGGGGCTCTGATATTTTTGCATTTTCTTGATGGAATTACTAGGAATCAAACAATAAATTTTATATTGACGTGTTCGTTATCTTGTGGACAAATGATAGTGTAAATATCTCATTTGGAAGATGAATAGTATAGTTGGAAATTCATAAAACATTAATTTTTCTCTGTTCTCTTTGTGATAGAAATCGTGAACTATTTTGAATTGTGCTCAAAGGATTATAATCAAGCAAAGTATACATATATACGTCTACGTGGTTAAAAAACGTGCATTGTGTATTAAGTGTACAGGATTATACTGGAATAACGCACTATACCACTAACATGGACAATCAAGGGAAACAACTGGTAACTTTAAATGATGTTATTTGTCATTTATCTACTCTTCAAACATCGATAGAGGCAAGTAAAAATGAACTTATTCATGAAGTAAGGAGTGTACAAACATCAGTATATGAAATAAAACATCAGTTATCATCACTCCAATATAATCAAAATAACTTGAATGAAAAGATGAATCAAGTCATAAAAACAACGAACACCCAGTCTGATTTTCTGAAATCAATCGCATACAAGTCAATTGATATGGAAGCTAGGTCTCGAAGAAACAACTTGATCTTTAGAGGTTTTATAGAGAGTTATGGTGAAAATTGTTGTCAAATATTGCATGACTTTATTAGAAATCTTTTTGACATAGATCCTGACCATGTTTACATAGCGAGAGCACACAGACTTGGACAGCCAGATCCACGGAAACAATTTCAAAGGAGACCTATCATAGCAAATTTTCGAGACTATGGAGTCATTGAACAAATTATGAGCAATGTAAGAAGGCTACGTGGTACAAACTTTTCCATTGATTATGACTATCCAAAGGAAATACAAGAAGCTCGTTCACGTCTTTGGCCGTTGTTTAAGTCACTAAAACATGAAAACCCAAGGTGCAAATCGTATATCCGGCGAAAATCATAAAAGATGGGTCACTTATACGAAACAAACTACCAGAATGGGGCCGATATGTTGGTGTTAACAGGTTGACTCAACTTAATCAGTTAGAAATTGTTAAAACTCATATTGTTGAAAATTCACCAGAAATTGTCGAAAATACCTGCAATAATCAAAGTATGAATGCGGTAATTGTTCCAATGGAAGTTGTTTAAGTCACTCCGGTATGACAAAACAACCAATGATTAGTCCTGCATCTTTTGTGCCTCCAATTAACTCGAACATAAGTCTCACTCAGTCACAGGATGATATATCAACAGTCAGCGCAGGTAGTGTCAATACATTTAGAAAACCACAAGTAAAAATATGAGTGCCAAAGTGAGTGCCAATGGTATGCAATCGGAGGAAACTAGTGTGAAATCATTACAGTGTGATTCTACTAAGCCAACCATACAACCAGTGAATGATAGTGGACCTATACGTGGTCGTGCACATGCATCTCGATCAGTGGCTAGATCTCAAAAACGATCTCAATCTGCAGCTCCTTATAGGAGACAAAGTGTAAGTAAGACACATAGTGACAGTCCACAGATTTTACCAGAACCCAAACAAGGAAATGTAAACAGTGGTGATCATGAGTCAACAAAAACTGGGATTTCAAATGCATCGTCAGGTAAATCTATTAATAGCCAATCATTAACTGATGGACAATGTAATGATAATGGAAGTAAATAGGGACAATACGGGAAGGTCACGCTTCGATGTGCACTGTTAAATGTCCAAGGTTTAATAAGCAGACGTACAAATAAATTACTTTCAGCTGAATTAAAGACTGTTTTTGATAACGATCATCTGGTGGATTAGTTGTTTATTTGAGGGATACTTAAGTTACTAATGATACGTTTTTTAAGTCATGATGATATTATTTGTATAAAGTTAAATGGCTATATCGTTTGTATGGAAAATGATTTATTTTTTCTGTCTATGTTATATTGTTCCAGAGAGCAGTTCCAGACAAAGTATGGTAGGAACACATACTTTTGACAGGCTATTGAATTTTATCACAGATTTGAATGTCGAAAATGAAAATAATTTTAACTTTGTGTTAAGTGGTGATATGAATGCGCACACGTCCGATAACCAGATTTTGTATTGCATGATTCATTGATTAATATTGATGTCTAAAATACCTCCTGATTATACCACTGATGAATATTTACATTGTAATTCATGTGACAACGGTCGAGTTGATACCCAAGGCATCATGTTGCTAGACTTATGTAAACAGACTGGTTTACGTATTTTGAATGGTCATTATGATAAGGATTTGATTGGTAATTTTACTCATGTTGGTAGTCGGGGTAGTAGTGTTATAGATTATGTCATTGTTTCTCCTAGCATATTGAATAATGTATCATATTTTGAGGTACACAGTCCAAACATATTGTCTGATCACTATTATTGATTTAATTTTAATGTACACGATGTAATCGCGGAGGAACGTACCCTTGACAGTAATGATGTTATTAATGAAAAATATGTTTGGAATAATATTTTTAAAGATTCATTTATTTCTGATTTGTCTCATGCTGACACTACTATTAAGCTTAAAAACTTTAGTGATCATGTGCTTTTGGCACAGTCCGAGGAAGATATAAATGATTGTATAACTGAGTTTTCATCCATTATAGGCGATGTAAATAAATCTTTTAAACGCACTTTATCTACTGATGCTGTATGTTCTGAATCTAATGATAAACATCAACCTTGGTTTGATGAAGAATGCATGATGAAAAGACAAGAATTTTATGCTAAGCTGAATGTTTTTAGAACATAATTATAATAGTTATTTTAATCGTTTGAATATGGTCAATGTTCGTTCACACTTTAAATCTTGTATCAGTAAGAAGAAATACGAGTATGATAAATTACAAACCTCTAAACTTAAGGCTGCCAGGTATAAAAACGCTAAGTTGTATTGGAACATGTTAAAGCAGTGTGCAAATGTTAAACAAACAAATATACCTTTGAGCGATTTTGAACGATATTTCAAAAGTGTAAATAATCCTAATGATCCATTTTTTACTCCGGGGATGACGACATACTGCATTTCATAGATAGGTACGAAAGTAATGAGTTTGATATTATGTTTATGGAATTAAATGAACTAATAGAGCAGAATGAATTAATTAAGGCTATAAAACATCTAAATACAAATAAATCTGCTGGTCCAGATGTTTTTAAATGAATTTTTTAAACATGGTAGTCACTCTTTGTCCGCACATTTATTGACTCTTTTTAATAAAATATTTGAAGTTGGATATTTTCCCGCTATTTGGTCGGAGGGGTTTGTTGTACCACTACATAAAAAGGGGAGTTTAAACGAAGTAAATAATTTTAGGGGTATCACGTTATTAAGTACTTTAGGAAAGCTATTTACAGGGGTTTTAAACAATAGATTAACTAATTGGGCTGAAAAATACAATGTATACATAGAAGCACAAGCAGGCTTTAGATCAAATTTAGGCAAAGTTGATAATATTTTTGTTTTGCATGGAATCATAAATCATGTTTTGAATAATGGTAAACAACTGTTTTGTGCGTTTATAGACTTTACTAAGGCCTTTGATTATATTACGAGAGATAATTTATGGACAAAACTGATCAAACTTGGAGTCAGGGATAATATGTTAAATATTATGAAATCTATGTATTCAGCTGTTAAATCTAGGGTAAATTACATAATTAAGTGAAGGCTTTGATTGTATGCTTGGAGTAAGACAAGGAGAAAACATCTCACCTTTTTTATTTTCAATGTTTTTAAATGATATAGAAGATATTTTTATACATAAGGGTCTCGCTGACATTGATGTTGATACCTTCAAAATATTTCTGATTCTTTATGCTGATGATATTGTTATTTTTGCCAATAGCAAAGAAGAATTACAGTCAAGTTTAGATATACTTTTAGATTATTGTAATAGATGGAAATTAGTAGTTAATACAAATAAAACAAAAATTATGATTTTCAGAAAGGCAGGACGAATATCGAGAAATACGAAGTTTTATTATAATAATACTGATTTAGAAATAGTCGATAAATTCACACATATATTGGAGTAGTTTTCAGCTCGGGTGGATCTTTTTCAAATGCTCAAAATGTTTTGTCTGGTCAAGCTTTAAAAGGTATTTTCAAAATGAACAAACATTTGTACAAATTTATCAGTAAGACATAGATTAGAACTCTTCGATAAGTTAATATCGCCTAATCTTAATTATGCTAGTCAGGTATGGGGGTTTATACAAGGGAGTTCGATCGAGCGTGTTCATTTACAATTTTGTAAAAGATTACTTGGTGTCAAAAGAAATACACAAAATGATTTTGTTTATGGAGAACTAGGTCGTCTGAATTTGCATACTTTGAGACAAATAACAATTATAAAATATTGGATTAAATTATTAAGAAGTAATGAAAATAAATACAACAGAAAAGTATATAACATGTTGAAATTAGACATGGAATTGCATCCTAATAAACAAAATTGGTGTTCCCTATTAAAAGATTTGTTATGTAATATTGGTTTATATGATGCTTGGTACTTCCAAGAGATTGGTAATGTTAATATATTTTTATCTCTAATTAAACAAAGAATAACTGATCAATTCGTGCAAAACTGGCGGAGTAGATTAAATGATTCAAGTAGAGCATTATTTTATAAAAACATAGCTGATTTCAAGTTTCAATCATATTTAGATATTTCAAACATACATAAATTTCGATTTAACTTTTCTAAACTTTGGATGTCATCTCATAGACTACATCTTGAATCAGGCAGGTGGAATAAACCAAGAGCAACTCCCGTAAATGATAGAATTTGTGTAAATTGTAACATTTTAGAAGATGAATACCATTTTTTGTTTGAGTGTGAGTTATATTCTGAACTAAGAAACAGTTATGTTCCTTTGTATTATAGAACAAATCCTAGCATGTTTAAATTGATTGAATTGTTAAATAATGAAAATAGAAACTTATTAAGAAAACTAAGTATCTATATCCAAAAGGCATTTTATATAAGAAATAACGTAAGATACGCATAACAAGTATTAACCATAATTATATATTTATATCTTTTGTTTTGTATTGTTGTAAACATGACTTTGTGCATACATTAGTTAAATTTTTCATAGTTATAGTGAGGTAAAATATGTATAGGGTATGCACAATCTGTCATAATTATGTTATTAGTACATTGTTTTGTACTGTTAATTTTACTACTTTATACTATGATAGATATTTGAGGTAAGATTTATGTATGAATTGTGTATGCTTGTAAATTTAATACACGTGTATTAACCTGTATGTTGTATATACATTAGTTGGAATTCTTATACTTAATGATTTCAATTTATTCATCAAGGGTATGCCCAATATGCTATATAATGTTATTGGAAATGTTTATTTTACATTGTATTTGTTGTATGCATATTTGTGCATAATTGTGTATATTAACCTTGTGTATACATTAGTTAAAATGTTCATACTTATTGATGTCAACTTATTTGTGAGGGGTATGTACAATTTGAAATAATATGTTAATGGTAATAGTGTTTATTTTACATTGTGTTTGTTGTATACATGTTTGTGTATACATGTACATTAATCTATACATTGTGTAAACATGTGTTGAATTGTTCATGCATACATATGTTTTCAACTACAGTAAAACCTCGATTATCCGAAATCGACGGGACCGAAATATCATTTCGGATAATCCATGGTTTCGGATAACACGGTTCGGATAATCGAGTTCATTGTACATTGACATAATATAGGAGAAAATCGGGACCGAAAATTCATTTCGGATAACACCAGGTTTTCGGATAATCCGAGTTCGGATAATCGAGGTTTTACTGTATTAATAATCAAGGATGTGTACACTTTTATAGTCATAATACGTTGTTGGTAATGTTTATTTTACTGCTTTCTGCTATGATGGATATTTGAGTTAAATTTTTGTATGGATTATGTCTATTGTATTCATATTTGTATATACGTATGTATTAATCAGTACGCAGTTTGTACATGGGATACACTGAGTCTCTATGCATTTTGTTTCGGTCTAGAGTTACTACAATGGTGTTCTTATTGTACGTTCTTTTGAGATTGTGCTTATGTGTTGTGAGAATTACTGTATTCATTTAGATATGTATATGTTCATTTTGTGATTGCAAATGTATATATTAATGTCAATCTGTCACACTGTAAATATTTGCCGCATGGGTCAAAGACCTTCCGGTACTTAATGAAATAAACTTTGAAACTTTGAACTTTGTTTTACTCATACCTTCGTGTGAAGTTGTTATGTGATAAAGTACATTTGTTTTCTTCTATAATTTCAAATGAGGTACATGTAAATTAAGTATTATGTTTGTTATACTTGGATCATCATGTGAAGTTAGCATGTTTGTTGTATTTTTGAGATATTTTGCAATGTTTTAAGTTGATCATATTTGGATGTTCATGTGAAGTTACAATACAATATTGAAATATGGCTGTAACATGTGACAGGTCATCAGTTTATTTCTACAAGTTAATATGTCATTTTTCACATTTTGAAGACATAGCATTTTAGGTTTGGCATATAAATAAGCATGTAATGGGTTTGTGGACTTTGAATTAACCGTATTTAGGAGAGATCTGGATACACTTTATTGTAAAGAGTCATCAAGCCGAAATAATGATACCAAAATAACAATATCACCCAAAAAAAGTAATACAAGGTTGTAGAAATATTCACTCGTTGATTATAATTTATGTCAACGCTAATTTTTCACACATATCAAGAAACAATTTGTTCAGTAAACCATACAAAAGTAAATATTAAACATTAACAACTATATCAAGCAATAAGCTTGGGTAAACCATACTTAAGTATATATGAAACTTTTTAAATCTACAACTATCTCAAGCAGTAAGCTATGGCAGCACACAACAGTGCATATGAAATTTAAACAACTATATCATCCAATAAGCTTGGGTAAACAGTACCAAAAGTAATAACAATTCTCAAGCCTGAACTTGGGTAAACATTACCATAACTGATAATGGAACTGAAATTGAAACAGTGGAGGAGGAGAGGAGGAGGCGGTAAGTTTGAGGTGAGGAAAATAAAACTGTTTAACGGAGTAAACAAAAGATTCCTTTGTCTCAATAAAAACAATGTAGAGGGCATGCGCAAAGTTAGCGCAGCGACTAAAATTCTACTTGTACCGTAAGAACGTAACAGAATTCTCGTTCTTGCCACGTTGGGCATCTGACATATAATTGACATCACACAGCTCCAAAATAAAACATTTTATATACATATAAAATACATTTGTTTGTGTCGTGGTGATGGAGACTGGAGAAGCTTGTAGCTTTAAAAAATATAACAGACATTGAGTTGTCGTAATATGGCCTTTATTGTAGAAAGCCGTAAGATCATGTTTAAAACACAGTGACATATATCTTTTAAACTACCTGGCTGAAAAACCTGCCAGCGTCAAGCAGTAAGCTTGGCGCACCGGCCAGACAAACCAGTCTCCATAGTAACAACAAATGAATGTTTAGAAAATACACCACATGAGAATATGCTTTCCTTAAAACATGGACTTATATTTGCAAAATGAAGGTATGTAAATACCATAAATATATGTTATACTGGAAGATTGAATGTTAAACATTTAAGTAGAATAATTTAGACCAAAAACAACTATAAGCATTAAATAAACATATCTAATAACATATCGAGATACAGATGTATCATAAAAATATGAACATTGACATATAACATACAAAATATCTGGGCTCTATGGGCATTGTGGTTTCGGCCAAGATGATTTTTTAAATTTTTCTATAAAAGCCTATATGAATCAAGTGACCCCTGGGGCGGGGCCAATTTTGACCCTAGGGCAATAATTTGAACAAACTTGGTAGAGGTCCACTAGAAAATGCTACACACAAAATATCTAAGCTCTAGGCCCTGTGGTTTCGGACAAGAAATTTGTAAAAGTTTTTCCTATTGGTTGCCATGGCAACCAGAGTTTTTGATGAAATTAATTTTTTTAACAACTTTGGTAGAGCTTCATGCAAGGAACATCCATGTAAAGTTTTGTTGAAATTGGCCAACTGGTTAAGAAGGAGATGTTTTTTAAAGCAATTGTCGATGCACTGACACACACACGCATCGAGGACGACGGACATCACGCGATCACAATAGCTCACCTTGAGCACTTTGTACTCTGGCGAGCTAAAAATCTCAATTAATACATGTTATTACATATAGAAAATTGTATGTACCTTTTTCTGGTAATATTTGGCTTTATATCTAGATTCTGGTGAAATTATGACCTTGACAGAGACGTACTTAAGAGTTAATAATGGACAACTCTGGACAGAGATTGATAATATGTCAAAAATATAAGAACTTAAAATAGTGGAGTAGATTTGAACAACCAAGTCCATACTTAGTAGATATCTATAACATAGTATAGAGATTGATACTGAAGCAGTTATATTTAACTGAACATATACTGATCAACCAGTTAACAAATCATACATTTGATAAACTGGTTAAAAAAAAACCTAGAACAAATGTAAAGTCTTATGAATGAAACTTCTCATTTCTTACTACCGGTATTCAAACTAGTAGAAAAGAATAATACTCCTACCACCGTTTAGACAGTATATGATTAAGTTCAAGGGCTTAAAACTCTATAATGAGTGGATCACTGGGCATGACTATTGTGTCTTGACTCTTGCACATCTACAAGTCATACTCACTTGAAAATGTGGAAGTAGTTTGTTCCACAAACATTCATGAGCTAAGAATGCCATTTTACAAGTGCTATATGGCTAAGTTCAAGGGCACATAACACTGGACATGCAAACTGGGTCTTGCAAATTTGCACTTGGTGTTGATCCAATCACAACCATGACAAGTACAGCATTAACAAGGTTTTTACCAGTAAGTTTTGACTAGTTTTGACACCAGATGACTGCAGGGCTTTTTTCCCAAAATTGTGAAGAGGCCATAGCCTATCTGATTTGTGAAAGACAAGTGCGATTTTTCTTAAAATTGTGAATCAGCACAATATTGAATTAATTTGTAAAAAGAAATTTAGTTCCCTTTTAAATTCATTCTGTGAGGAAAATCAATAAAACCTTGAAATATTTCATTGAATGTTTAAGTAACTCGAGATCTGGTTTTATCAATCTGTAATTATAATTTCAAAATTTGAAAAAATTAGGACCTTGGTAAGGGGTGACTCCAAGACAATGACTACTCACTGGTAGCCTAGTTTTCAGTAAAATATTATGGGGTTTTCCAAATATGCTACATTTAGTCAAATTTGGTTGAGTGATACTGTTTTGCAGCCTCAAACAAAGAAAATTTAAGTAGAATATCATGAATCATCATGAACACTGTGTCAGTGAAATTATCACAAGTTATAATTATCCTCTTGTTTATATGATGAATGATCAGGATTTTGTTTATGGAACAAAGTTAAAGAATCCACAAAACAATACACATGAATGAATAATTCCAAAGTTCCAGTACAATGAATCACTTCTATGACAACAGGAAAATCATCCACAATTATGAGTCATTCAAATCACTTTTGGGAACACATCTTGCAAACTACAGTTTCTATCTGCACATTTTTTTCATATTCAATGCATATAACTAGTAGCTAGTGTAATACCACTGACTTGTGGAGTAGTAGAAGTTATCAGTATTTTTTTAGTCAAATCCTTTTAATAAGAATGTCTTGTTGTATTCAGAACCTCCTATCTTTGTTTTGGCACTGTCAACCAACAACTGAAAAATCAAACAGTAATGATAATTTTAAAAAATGTACAGCAATAAATTTAAGGTAATTAATAAAGCAGACATAAATTACAGAACAAATGATGATGAAATTAAAACACAGGGATTTCAATGTATATTTCCATTTGCTTTCAAGGCATAGAACAAATGAACTTACAGCATTGCAATGGATAAGTTAGTACAGGCATTGAATTAATACAGGCACAATTCTATGAAGGCCATGATTAAAATATTTTCAACCAAAGAGAGCCAAGTTGATCCTCTGGAACTAGGGTTAGAGAAATTTTCATCATGAACTCAGTAATTGTATAGAAATAATCCTCAACAGATCTATCACTATCAGTCAACTAGAAACACAGCAATGGCACAAAATTGGGGTTTCAACAGTTCAAAAAGTGGAAATTATGAATTATTTGTAGTGGTGACCTTACAATATCCAAAGCTAGGTCACTTAACCACTCGCTTTATACAAAGTCTAGCAACAATAGGTCAATCTTAAGTTATCCAAAATCACTGTCTGTCTGACAAAGCACTTATAAATACCCCAATCTAATACTATTAGATAAAAGTTTGATGTTTTAAACTCTGTTTACTATTTAGTTATCTTAGATTTTATGTGCAAAATTGTGTGACTAAATGTATATTCTGTAACAATCAAATAAAATTTACCTTTATGGATCAGACATTCTCTCTACCCAACAGTAATAGTTCACAGAGACAAGCTGATTAACTTCTGCTAATGTCTCATACACTCTGTGACCAGCAGGATGAAAGTGTTCTAGCTCGATCTCTTCTATGTAAGATTTCATCTGAAATGATACAAAACACAGTTTTTGTCACAGAAACATAGTCTAATTGTCTGCAATCAGATGTAATTGTAACAATCACTTTAAAGACATTGAACCAGGAATGCGAGGCATGCATGTGCTTTATGGACCAGCCAATCTCTGTATTGCACAGCACTGGGGTAATAAAACAGAAAGAGTCATTGATAGACAAGCTTCTGTTTACACAATCAGTTACTATTATATGCTATAGAGAAATATGTACTCATATCGTTCGTACCCATGCAAATATTTTTAACATTTACACTAACATACCTATAGTTAACATTTATATATAATGTAGGGCATATATGTGTTTGACACTAAAGAAGGACATATGCTTTACTTGTCTCATAGCATTTAAAAAAAGAAATAAATCATTTGAAAGGTTAACAGCACATTAAATAAAGACAATTAATTAATGAAATTGCATTAAGAACTCTTGTAATACACAAACAAGTGAACAACACATAAATAACAGTAAATATCAACAACAATGCTTTTGATTTTTAACACAACAGTACTTCACCTAATTTGACACAATCACGGTCACTCAAGTCAAAAAGACCCTGACACGATAATATATAAACAATAAGACCTATAGTTCACCCAATATTGCACAAGATTCAGACATTAATTAACTTAATTCTTTTGCAAATATACGCACGCAAAATAGATTTATCATCCTTAAAATACTATTATTCCTTTCTTATATAAGTGTACACCAAACTGCTTGATATTGTTTTCATGTCTGTCTTCTTGCCCAATTATCAACATCACCAATTTCCTGAAAACAACATTATATACATGACATTGTACTTGAAACAAGTTTGTAAACAACTCTGAAGCCACAAACACATTATAGTGACTTTGCAAGCCTTAAACATGGAGGAAGACTCAACATGTTCACTTAAATAGAACCATTGACCTTCTGTACGCTAGCTAGATAGATCACTCACATATAAAGTTATCCCCAGTGAATTAAACTCTTGGCAATAAGAGGCTAGTGATTACTAGTCAGAGATAACAATTAACCATACAACCAGACAGCTCCTTATCATTCAGTGTTATTAATCAACAGAAAAATACATGATTTCTCCAGCTGTAAGATCAAGTAAGAATAATTTTAAGATTTATGAGTATAAAACTAGTATTAAGTAATTTAGATAAGAATCTTTAAGAGAAAATATCCATTTCATCTATTCCAATCAGTATTAAAATGATCTGATCTGCAGAAAATACTTGAGACATTGCAGGAAAAATTGAATTGTCTCCCTTTGATCAGCAAAATTGTTTCATACACAAGTATACCGTATCCAAGCCTGCAATGACACATAACATGATAACATACATTCATGCAAAAACTAAAAAAGCAAGCTTTGAAACATAATTGTATTAATGTTTATAAGCAATCATGTACTCTGTAATAACAAGTAAAGTGATAACCTATTTTTTTTACAAGCATTACATTACAATCTGATTGTAGCTGTTACATTTTCAAAAGGCTTCTAGGAGAGAGTTCTATAATACAGGGGCTGTATACATGAAGGATTTCTTACATTTGGAATCTGTAACAGATTAGAAAAGCAGAAATATAGTTAGTGTTACAGTACAACCTCTGTAAAACAACACCCTGTTGGAGCTGCATATATTGACCGTTGTTTAGAGGTTGTTGCTCTACAGAGGTTAAATTTATAGTAAATATCAGTTTAGGGAAACTATGAAGGTGTTGTTATAGAGAGGTTGTTGCTCTACAGAGGGCCGCTCTGGAGAGGTTTTACTGTATTTAGTTTCTCAATAAGATTTGCTAAGACAGGAGGGGCCATACTATCAACAAAGACCTATACATACACAGGTAAGCAAGTAGTCAAACTCTTGCAAAGTCACGTGGCAGATTGACAAAGTCTCACAAAATCGTGTTTGCTTATTGCTCATTTTCTATTGAAGATATATTAAAGTAAATAATATCTTGCAATAGAGCAAGACATTCCCTACAAAATGATACCTAGCTGATAAAAATTGGAGCGCAAAAAAGGTTTTATGCAAAATACAAAGGCCCCTGAATGAACCTTATACTGTTATCGTACATTTGTCATTTTTCTGCTATACTGGTTGAATTTAAGTAATAATTTCAAAGAAATTTCTTAACAAATCATATTGAAAATAATTTCTTGCATCAGAAAAATGAGTACTTAATGACATGGTTGAAAATTCCTTAATGAGATTTGCACAAATTTTCAGTACAAATGTAGTTTGAAAAATTCAAAGATCTGCTGCATGCAAAAATAGCATTTTCTACAGGCTCTTATAGGTCTTTGATATTAATAATTTTGAATGTTTCTAGGGCCATTGTTCACATAGGTCTAATATGAAGGATAAGTATCTTGGCCCTTGACAGAAGTTCTCTGTAGGAAGACTGATCACCATCATACATAAATCTTTCCTGAATTTTCTCCATTGTTTGTGAGTTTCTTTCTCAACAAAAATATAAAGACAGTGGTCAGAGAAATTAAAGTTAGACAGAATAAAAGAATATATGAATAATATGGTCAGCCTAGATTTTTTTTGCTGAGGTTATGTCCTATCCATTATATAGGTAAGAGGGGGGTTCTGGGTCATCCCACCTTCATACCTTACATATAATTTCATATCTATACCGCTTAACAATCTTTTGTAATGAACATAAATATGATTTGCAACAATGTATAAAGTGAAAGAAAGAGAAGTAAATGGATTATCTTATAATGGTAAATTAAATGACAATTGAATCACCTTGGCACTCTGTGAGCTAAAAACACTTCACTAAATTATTATAGACGGACAAACACTGGTGTTTCTTGAACAATGTCTTATACTCCCAGAGTAAGTATCTTGCTAGCCCACCCAGCCAGTTCAGCTTGGTAAGAGTGCTTGTCTACTGATTGAGAGGTTGTCAGTTCGAACCCTGGGTGAGGCTAACACTTTGACTGAAGATATTACATCCTATGTTAAATTTTCCTCCGACTCTGAATTATGTGGGGTAGCTTGGCAGAAACTTACGGACAGAATGTGGTTATAAGGCCTAAATAAAGTCAAGAAAAACTGGTCAGGATAACTGCCCCCCCCCCCCCCCCCCGTTATGACTGAAATAATGTTGAAAATGGCAGTTCTAATACACACAACAGTTTTAGAAGGTAAAGAGAAGGCACAAAGCCTTTCATGAAGAAGGTATGATCCTGCACAATATTTTCTGTGTTAAAAAAGGTCTGAAACATTGATACATTTGTCTTCAAGCTTGGTGAAATCATGATAGAAATCAGAATTTGAATGACAACAAATACAATCCAAATTAAAGATAGGTTTTCATGCAAGAATGTTACATGTACCAAGATTGGTCAATTCAAACATAAATCATTGACCGGAAACCACATTTGATGCCCACCCTCCCACATTCTCCAATCTTATAACCAGGTTTCAGTTTTTTAGCATATTTATGGAAATCATACCTTCCATGGGCCAAGTGCCAGAGCTTTGCATGTCCATCAGCTTCTATCATGTTGAACTGAATGCTACAATGCAGACCATTCCATCACCCTCCAATTCCATACCTAAAATATTGTTTTATCCCTATTGTATAATATTGGAAATCTGAGCAATAAAAAATCATACATAAATTAAGTCACCAACTGAAGATAATGGATCATTCAAGTTCAATAAAATTAGTTTTATCTGAACTCGGATTATCTGAAAACCTAGATTTATCTGAAATATATTTTCAGTCCAGATTTTATTTATTTATTTGTTTCAAAGTGTGCTTACAATATTCTTGTATCATATGCATATTTCATTTCATGATTTCTTCTTATATATCCCCTTCAAATGAAGTAGGTCAGGACTTTTTTAAAGTGATCTCCCCTTTTTCTTAGATTTCTTTTACCCTGGGTAGTCCTAAACCATGGATTACCTGAAATAATATTTCGGACCCATTGATTTCATATAATCAAGGTTTTACTGTAATTTATCAAATCATATTCTGCATACCCAGTACTACTAAAAAGTGTTTGTATTCCACTAATGGTATGTGTTACTTCCAATTTGGTGATAAGTTGCTTGCAAGGGTTTTTAAATTTAAAAAAAAATTTTTTTATTCATTACACATTCTTCAATTTATTTGTCATACACCTTTACAACTAACAACCATTTAGTTAGTACATATTTCATACCTATTCATATATAACATTTCTCCACCATGTAACACTGACAATAGGAATCATATCATTATCAGATTAGCAGTGAAATTACAGTTAGGAAATACAATTAGAAAAATGGCTTGTTATGGCCGTGACACATGATTATGGGATAGAGCCACATTAATCACTGGGGAGAGACATGCATGTTTCAGTCCTAAACAATATGTAAGTTTCAACACACTTTTGAATCGAAATGGGTGGATGTTATCAATTGCCACCTTGATGGACAGCTTGCTAGGGAGTCTAGTTAATAAGCCTGAGACCATTCTAAGTACTGAGCACTATTACTGGTTACTTAAGCGGAAAGCCATTCCCAAGTAACACGGACTGAAATATCATTCTAGTTACTTAAGCAGGAAGCCATTCCCAAGTAGCGCATTTCATTTCATTGCTCAGTAGTATGCGGGAAGCCATTCCAAAATATCACTCCAATTAGTTAATACATAGTCAATGACAACAATCCACCCGGCTCGATTTGCACATAGCCATATGCCAAATATACTAGACAAAATTTATTTGGTTTTATTTGTCGGAGCTAGTTGCAACTCTAGATTTGCCAAGCATATGCTTATTCCAGACAAAATCCGAGTGAACCTTTAGAGACTTAATAACTATCCCAGTATAGTGAGCGTTGAGTCCTTGCATAGGGGGTCCTTGCCATCTTCTACAGCTTCCTAACACTGCACCAACTGAGCCAATATTGACCTAAAATCAGCAATACTTGCATGTCTGTACCCTTAAGAATCTTTCCACTTCTTTAATTTGTAACATCACAGCTGTGTAACCAATAATGTTTGTCATGACTTAAATTGTTAGTAACCTCACATTACTTCTTCAAGGGGAGTCATACTATTTACTGATCAATTGGTAGTGCAATTTAAACTGAAGAGTACAATTGAAGAATGGTTACCAGTAATCAATGAACAAGTCCTATGTATGGATAGATTCACTTTTTGCTTTTGTCTCTGAACTAACACCGAATAGCATATTTTCTTCATTGCGTTCCGTCTGCTTTTCCGTGGTGTCTCCTTAACCGCATCCATTTGACTACCATACTACCATACTTGTTCATGTCTACCATTGTCCTTCACATTTACACAAACTGTATAAAACTCGACAGCAATTTCATGCAATAACATACTAATTTGTATCTTTAATCATGTAACTGTTAGTTCAATAACCAAATTCGACATTGACTTGTGCTTATTACTGTAATAAACCTTTCCATCACTCCAGCTCAGTAATCATGCCTATTTAAATACATCCAGCCATTCAACAATTATACAATCAACTCAGACATACTGAAGCAGTACTTATAGATTTACTACATATATATCTGGGCATATGAACGAGGGTGGGTGGGTGAGTTTAAAGCTTTTGTTCCACTACTTGTGGAAACAGAAAGGCTGTGTCCACGCGGTAGCCTGCCTTATATAGCAGACGACGAGGATTACGAATGCAAGCTTAGCAACACTTCCGCTGGCAACCAAACAAGGATCGCCAAATAAATGCAATTGATTTCTTATAAAATAATTGGCTTAATTGTTAGAACTAACAATATTCTGCATAATTTATAACAAAATACACGTAAGTTCGCAAGTACCCAGTCACTGTGTGATTCTTATTCTGTCTCGATTAGTTGATCATAATTATGAAGTTTCATACTGGACTCACCAAAACTGAACATAAAGTGGTCATGCAGCATGGAAGTTACACTATTCATCCCCTTTCCATAACTGGAGTATCAGCAGCCTCATCCAGCATGTAGAAACTAGAGAACCTGAAGTGACAAAACAATATTTGCATTTTTAGATAAATTAGAAATCATACTTTATTAAATTAAACTTCAGTTTATAATTGAAATGGTGTCAGAGAAAAAGCAAATAACATAAAAGTTTGCTAATCTAGGGAAAGCCTCCTACATAATCAAGTGTTTTCATAAAGAATACTTAAAACAAAACAATCATAAATAAGAAGCTGCTTTCAATAAACACATGTCAAGCAGATACCTTTGTGAAAAAAGTAATCTAACACCTGAAGTCTCACATGTAATTCCAATACACTGGCACATCCATGCTGTTTCGAACAACAGTGGACCTACCTGAAAAAACAAAAGCGCTGAACAAATGTAGACAAAACAGACCTACATAATTTTATACATCACATGTTCAAGTCCTGGTTTTTAGTTCTCAATAAATTCAATTTATCATTCACTTAATCTGGTATTATACCAAATCAAAATTTCATTTTCTATGCATGCCTACAATGTACCTAGTTTATAGTCTTTGCCAAATATGTAACTGACAAAATGCAGACAACACCAAGTTTAAGGTGGTTAATCAGTATCATTAGGAAACAAACAATAAACTGAATATGCATAAATTAATAACAGACAATGTTGGTGGTTTAAACATTCCCGCTGCATGAACCTGGTGCTAGACCAGTCAACAATGAGGCTCCTTGTGCCTCCAGTGGATAAAGCTTTTGTATTAGGTATGCATGCGTTGACTTACTTGATTCATTCTTGTACTATAATTGATTCATGTTTTGATATAACATATCTTATTGTAATGTATATGTTGTTGTTGAAAGGCTGTTGCTCTGGAGAGGTTGAAATAATAGTGCAGTAGGAAAAAATCATGTAGTCATTCCCACATTGCTCACACTAAACTCTGTCAACGTCTTTGTTATATTATCCATGTTTTGAATACTTTACTTCACTATTACTCTGCTAAGTAAGATTATAGAGTAACAGGGTTGAATAATCCCCAATGGCACAACTTATAACGGAGCAAACTGAAGTGTTTTTTCTAAAATGATATGACATATTTCATTATGACATCTAACAAATGATTATAATATATACATGAACAATGTTATTGATCAAAGTGTATAGTTTGTCAGGAATCTTCGCACTGAGACATTTACAGAGGCATGTATGGATTGGAAAGGAACCACAACTCTGGGAAGAGATTGCAGACTTTGCTTAAACTGTATGTTACATATTGAGGATTCAACGCATGAGTGTCCTAACTCATATTGAAATAAGAACAAGTTACGACAGTGTTGCGCTGAACCCTTGATATACTGGTCAGTGTAAGCTGAAATGAATAGTCTAAAGTTTTCTTTTTCCACATTCAGTCTCAATAAACATCTTGCCCAATGTTTAATACCAGTTGTAAATAAACCAGAAAAGCCATGAAGAGCCCCACATATGTATCATTGAACAAAAATTTGTTGCTATTCAATATTGACACTAATATGAAAGGACCGAATGTTAAACATATGCTGACTGATCCCTCAGCTAACTCTAACTGAAAGATTCTGAAATTTAATATCGCTGCAATATCAAAAGATCGTAAGCATGCTCAAAAGGGGATAGGAATTATCGTAGCCCTATTAATTCAGCTTTTTGGTTGGCTGTTTTCGTTAACTAATTTAGAAGGGCCATCCTCTCAGCCTTACAAACATCTACATATTTACAAGGGATGTCCCAGAATTACTTGGATTTCTGGTGTAATTCAAAAACGGTTAGAGATAATGAAACGAAACTTTACTTATAAAGTATGCACCATTTCAGTTGTTTACACAAATTGGTGTAGACATGACAGTCGCCTGAAGTACTCAAGTGCACTGTAGGCAGGGCAGGTCATTGTGACGTTAGGACATAAGTAGTGAATAGCTTAACATTATTGTTTCATATTTCTCAATGTAGTCACCACTTCAAATATTTCTCATGTTTGGCAATCCATTGATTTAATGTCTCCCTATACCAGTTCTCGTCAAGGTGAGAAACAACTGCCTGCGAGGCCACTGATAATCACTGTAAATCTGCAATCTTGATCAAATTGATTTTTTGCACTGACGCGATAGCTAATGTCACCTTCAGTACATGACCCTTTTTATCCTAGATGTCCTACCTTCAGTCTTTCAATCGTATATGCCACTTGAATATCAGTGATCTGCACAGGACTTGTTTTACTTCTGCTTTCTTGTAACATGTAACATATCTCTGCAGAAAATATGCATCAGAAATGGTCAGATACGCATACAAATAAGTAAAAATCTCTGCATTAAAATATGCAAAATTATAACAAAATATGTTTTCATTTTAATACAAAACGTGTAAAATATTACACTTTTTGTTAAAGCACATTTACTCAGATTATTGTTAGTAGGGCTATAGTCATGGCCATTTTGATTACCAAAAAAGTTATTTGCATTTCACGCATGAATATATCAATCACAGGATTTCTGCTGAATTTTTTACCTGCAAATTATACACATGTGCGACATCTACACGAATGATAACGGCAAAGACCTATACATACATAGATAAGAAACTCCTGTAAGCGCCTGTAGATAATGCTATTTTTGCACGCAGCCAGTAGCAAAGAAACATTTCAGGCTGTTTTGACGTGTACTTGTGTAATTAATAATAAGTATGGTTAATTGCAAAATACGTATTCGATTGGGTTTATTTTGCTGTTTATGCATCCATTTCAATTTCAATGAGTGAAATACTCATAGCTGGCTCTCAAATATTATCTTGCATCGAGTCTTTCGTCTGCGTCTTATCAAGATAGACACAATATTCTACAATTGTGCGAATTTCCGAATATTGTGTATTGTATTAATGTAGAATTTCACAGGTTAGATAGGCGCAGTTTGCCACTATAGGCACTCGAGGATACATCGCCAATTCGCGAATATATATGACATTCAACTATTTAGTACTACAATTTAACAATAAAAACAGTCAACAATAATAATTCATAGTTAATACTTGATTTTATATATATATAGTTGATACATCACATCTTATCAACAAGAATCAACATCTACCACGTATTAATTCATAAACAGGAGAAAACTGTAGTCTACATCAACATGCGAAGAACTTCACAGATCTGCTGGACGCTGGCTGACCTTGATATTAACTAGGGAGACTAAAATCATAGAGAAATATGAATCATTCGCAACGTCTAGATGTATCTTTCTAGAACACCAGTTATCTTAGCTAAAAACAAAACGAGTCAATAATAAACCAATCGAAATTTATCTACAGTCAAAAAGTTCATCACAGAAAATACATATACAATATCAACGCTAAGTTTAATTATTGCCAACACTCCAAGCCGCGTATTAAAGTGAATCCTGACTTGTCTGGATTCAGAAGTGCTTCAATTTGTTTGTTTGCATCGGGTTTTACGACCCCTTTCAATAGTCAGAGTCATATGAGGCGAACAGTTCACCTAACCATCGCTTCTGGGAAGCTCCGTATAAGCAACTGCTTACTTTCTCACATATTTATAGAGACATGGTCGGTAGCGGAACTCGAACACATAACCCTCTATTACAGTGATTCGGAGTCAGCTACCATAACTACTCGATCATGGGGGTGGGTTAGAAGGGCTTCAAAATATCGAGGTTTGGGACAAAGCTTTTTATAGATAATATGAAAAAAGACACTGCCTAGAAGGTATCTGGTCAACTCGTACTGTTGTCAACACGTACTGTAGTCAACTCGTACATGAATTTGGTCAACTCGTACCGTATCTGTGGTCAACTTGTACATGACCAAGTTAACTCGTACATTAGTCAATTCGTCCTTTAGTATAAATGTTATTGTATTTGTTATAGGATTACTTTATACATGAAGAATGACCTCGAAATCATGGATTTGACAGGAAAATGCATTTGAGAAGACATTTGATAAGAAATTTTACAACATGAATATGGAATATATAATTGGAGTTCAATAGCATTAATTGTGCACACAATTATATATGTTTTTGTTCAAATTTAAAATAACTGTTATAATTATAGCTGTCTGAGAAACAAGCTGTAATGTGTTTGTTAATGGAATCTATTATTAAAGTGCTAAATGATTTTAAATGTCAGCATACCGACTTATTCTATAAACTTTACAATACAATTTATAATAAGATTAATGATACTATAACATAAAGAATGTTCGTGTTCAAGCGTTAATTGTGTTTAGTGGTCAGAATAAGAATTCTAATTATGATCAATTAAATCAGTATTTTGTTGAAATATATAAGGATAAACTGCAACTAATTATCGAGATGCATAATGAGTCGCAATTTTAAATGATGCGGCATTTGCTAATCCCTTTGATTCTTTAATTTGGTATTTGTCACACTTCAGATAATTGGATTATGAGCACATGAAAAGGCAATTAATCTATCATAATTTGATTGTTAGCCAATTATAAGTAAGTCCAGTCCTTCCTTTAATTTGATTTTTTAATAATTTTTAATAATGTAAAATAGAACGTTCTGAGGAACAACTTTGATGAATTATTACGTATTGATTTATTTACTACATTTGTATTTTATTTTAATGATTAATATTATAAATAATGTTCATTGCTTTAAATCACTCCTATAGTCCCATTCATAGTCAATTAAGTTCCGCCCGCCTAGGCGAACTAATAATTACAAAATTCAGATTTTAGAAATCAAATCATGTGATTCCATTAGCATCTCAATATTCATCATTGTTTTGTGATTTACTCTCATTACCACATTCTGTTCAATTTCTATGTATTATATGTACGTCTAGAGTTTAAAACTCAGTCCATTGTATTTATTCTCGTCCAGCAAACAAACAAATATATCCTTCCTAAATTGCATACTAGGGTAAGTTATTTTAAATGACATTACTATCGCAATGAGTTACATATATTCATCTAATTCATTTCTTTTCCTCATACTGTACGTGTGTTACATACCTGAGAGAATAAAGTTATGTTCTAATAAAATTTATCTGTAAAAATGTGCCGTGATTTACTCGATTTAATTTTTTGCAAATAATTGGTCAGCTGAAAGTGACATAAAAGATAGAATTAATCCTGTACTTAAAGATGTTTTTATAAGTGAAAAGAGAATTGGTATAGAAGCTGTCAAAACGTTCAAAGTTGGGGAACACTACAACGAAAGCAAGGTTCCCGGAAAGCACGTGTAGATTAGAAGGAAAGCCGGGACCCACGCTTATTTTCGTCACTACCGTCAATCGAAAAGATGGCGAGTTCACTACCTTGGAGTATTTTATACACTCAATAAGGACAAAATTGAAGATTTTTCTTTCGACAGATTTGCAATATTTGATGGGTGAAATTGAAAAAGAACGTCTGTAAACGTATATAAATCACGAAATCGAGAGCCTATGGCACTGAAAACCTAGAATGAACATTACACAATCTGTCCACCCTATTATACATCTAAGAAGCACGGAACGCACGTGCAAATAAACGCTTGTATGAACTTTAACATCCAAATAATAATTATTACATAGGAAAAACACAGAATTTATCCTGAGGAAAAAGCATTTAACCTGCAACAAAGTCTTGAAAAACAAAAATTCACATACATGAATATATATAAGGTACGAGTTGACCAAATTGCTTTACCAATAAATTATTAACAGCCAAATTACTGAATTAATTAAACCTGACATGAGTCTTTGTTCCAAAATATGTTACAAACAAATTTGAAAAAATATGTTTATCAAAATTTATGCCGATACAAGCACATAATATATAACTACGGTACGTGTTAACTACGGTACGAGTTGACTACTGTACGAGTTGACCAAATTCATGTACGAGTTGACTACGGTACGTGTTAACTACGGTACGAGTTGACTGGAAAGCGCCTAGAATACCCGACTTATCTTTGTCAAGTAGGCTAGATGTAGTAAGAAAAATTTAAATTAGCACTGCTCATATTTGAATTAATACTGCTCCCCCGTAAGACCAAAACAAACTGTCCAAATTGAGTTCCCAATTTCGATTTTACGATTATAGGCCTACCCATGGAAGTCAGATCGGGATTCGAACCCGAATTTCCCCATAGCCAATTACTTGTCTGGGTTGCTCTATCCAATTAAGCTTTCTGACCTTAAATTATGGGTTAACTTTAATTCTGTATTTTTTCTAGTTATTTAATAATAGCTACTAAATAACACATGGACAGAAGCGCAACATTATAACAGTCCTTGCAACTTTAGAACAAGAATCTAAACCAAACAATGACATGCTATTATACCCGAAAAGAGGATACTGTAAGCTATTGAAGGTCCTACAGTTTAACATAAATATAAAAATCAATGCACTTTTAAAAATTAGAAACCGAACGAAACGAACTTAATAGACTATGATCCTTTTTTTGGGTTCAAATCCACCAGGCCAGGTAGTAGTACAAGCTATACACATACGTTAAAGGCTATCCATTGTGAGAAAAGTTGAAGGAGTCTAGCTGCTGCATATATATCACACAACTGCAGACACCAGATATTGGAAGCGACTTTCACGTCACATATATCAATAACCTTAGACTACTACATGTATTTTTAAAGATTTAAAGGCATCTGACACCAGATATCGGTAGTGAACCTTTTCAGTATAATGTAAGAGGAAAATGTGCGTTACTATTTTGCGGTTACCTTTTCTCATGGAATTGTATACTGTCTTAAACGCATTAATTAATTAGCTTATTATATTAGTATACTTTTTAATCAAAGCATGCTATGCTATGCACATTTAAGGCGAACTATCAATGTATATATTCAAATAAGCATTTAACATGTATTGAATAATAAAACTGACATATCATACGGCAAAGGTATTCATGGGTTTCGAGTAAAAGGTAAAGGCTTTGTTTATTCCTACTGAAAGGGCAAGACATGTTGGCTTATGCGACACCTATATTTTGCTTGCACAGTATCCCGGAATCGCTTCTCAATTAGATGACTAGCTGACGGTTCACCAACCGACCGCATCAATTCTAACCCGGTCTCCACTGGGGTTCGAACCTTCGATCTGCAGCTCCGAAGGCGGACGCCACTGTAATCTTAAATTGGTGTACTTTGAATGACATATCGCTTCATCCAGATAAATTAAAATACATGTTAATTTCTGCAAAAAAATAGAATTAAAATGCACGACTCTTAAATCTCTTTATTAATCATATAAATATTGAGAACGTGCGCGTTCAGAAAATTTTAAGAGTCTGTATTGACAATGCTTTAACCTGGGATACGCAAATCACATTTCTTTGCTAGCAAATTAAAATTACAATAACTCTGGTGAAACACATTAGCTCATTTTTGAATGATGCATGAAAAAAAGTTCTACAACGTTTATTTAATTCGATGTTTTGATTACCGTTGTTCTGTATGCGGAAAGGGTATTAATTCTATAGGTAGTATAAATAAGATTTCAAAACCTCAAAAGCGGGCCGCTCGCATTATCTTATAAAGGCCATATAACACTAACTCCTTAAACTTTTTCAAAGAATTCCAAATGGGTGACATTTGAAAATAGAGTCACATATCACGCTGCAATGATGGTGTTTAAAAGTGAAAATAAATTGTTTCCAGACTACCTGTCAAATCTTTTAACCTTTTCAAGCTATGAAAACTATGACCTTAGATCTACGGCACGTTACATATATAATTATACGTATATAATGCTAGCCTTGTTTGGAATACACTGCCAGTTACTCTAAGACAAATAATTCATTATATTCTTTTAAGGACAATTTACGTAAGTTTATTCTAAACATGCAATTTCCATAATCTAATTATACATTTTCATACAGGGACTATGTTCTGGATGTAAAGGCATTTATTTTTAGATGTTTTTAGATGGTTTACTCAAAATTGTTACTTATTCCAAAAATGATGATTGTAATTATTGAACGCTCTCAATCAAGGAGTGTTTGTCGGGTATGTCTGCAATTTCTTTACTAAATTATTTGTATCATTGCCATCATTATCATTATATTGTGTATATGTTGCTTAGTTATAAATGTGAATGCATGGAGTAATTTGTTTCTTTCGTTCGGTCTTTCGTACGCTCGCATTTATTCTTGACATTCATTCAGGTAAATATGTATTAATTAGTAATATGTTATTTTGCATGTTTGCAGAAGGCCACATTGAAAATAAGTCAAATGTTTTGTATAGTTTACATAATGGTTACACCATCTATAAATAAAGATATCATTAATGTACAAGTTTCTAAATTATATGCATCATATTTATTTTAAAAATATCGTTATAAATGATCTTTGCATTCAGAACTGATAAGATTCTGTCAGATCCATTTTCGCCAGACATATATTATTATTTTGTTTAAATTTCCAATTTTTATTTAAATCAGGGGGTTAAGTGGTAGAATGTCATTGCAACCTCCCTACAACAGCCACTATTGGGAAGGACAACAATGACTGTTGTAAGGAGGTAACAGTTGTTAAGAGACTGAAATTAGAGTAAAATGTCAGTTTGTGACGCTTGTATACTGACTGTAATAAGGAGGTGGCTGTTGATCCTAAGTGACCATTTACGTAGGTTATACAGAGTGCAGCATGTAACATGTTCTATTTGACACAGTAGCATTGGTGTGAGGGCGGTTAAAGATCATACATTTATAGATAAGCTTCTGAAAAAGCTAACAGTGGAATAAAAGTGATAAATTGTATCTGTTATTACTGTCAAAACCAAATGAATATAAAGTAACTACATGTACTTTCTTTCGTTTTTATTTATTTTGTTTCACATACAAACTGCATCAGCCTCATTTCATTTTAATAGTTTACCATAGGAGAAAATAAGTTGTGGAGAGCTCCTATTATGACAACAATGTCACCCAGAAGATTCATATAATATACAGCTTTACTTTCTATAGGATTGAAAGGTTTCGCAAACTGACCAATAACCCCTTCAACATGTATTCTCGACACCTGACCATGTCTTTACCACTGTTGGCTGCTTTCTTCTATTGGTGAAAGAATGTATTTTTAAAACTAGGCCCTATTATGTCCTGTCTGCCAGAACTTCGTCTCCAGGCATAAGATTGTAAATACAAAATGTACTTTTTGTTTGTTATTTATTTGATTGATTTATTCATTTATTTACAAACAACAATTGACATCATGACAGAGAATTTATCTTTCTCTTCTCTACAAGTGCACATTTAGGATTACCCTCACTGACTAACAAACAGTCTTGTTCTGGGCACACTTGAGGACCAGGTCCAGCTGTTGTATGGATGACATTACTGACGAAATAAACTGCTTTTCTATTACGTGTTTATTATTAGTAATATAGTTATCCTAATTTTAATTATATTTCCTAATATCGAACACCTTTCCGCACTAACTGGATGACAGGAAATTGATCCCGCCTGTTGGTGATATAGATATTTTATTGTATTATGGTGCTGGTAATTGCTCCATGTTGAGCCCGCGTGGTCAGATTTCTTGGGCGTTCAGTAAAAAATCAAAGCAGTTTATAACAGACACTCATTTCTTATAGTTGGGTTTAAAAATATGGGGATCTGGCAACATTTCTTTCTGCCTAACATGGTAAAGCCCGAATGACGTTTTGAATGTTAATATTAAAGCAGGGTCTTGGTTTACCTAAAACATTCTAAATCGTTTTCAATCCAAAGTACTCATTATTATGACAGAAATGTATAGAACAGCTAGTACTTTTTTCAACGATATGCAAAATAAGAAAAACATCTGACAACATTTTTACAAGATGTAACTACAGAAAAGCATTATGTAAATACAAATGTACATTGATTAGAGCAAATAAAATATATTATATTTTTACTATAATTTTATCTTTTGCTTTGTTTCACTAAATTCGAAAAGCTAATGGGTCTATAAAGGTTTTGTTACTTTATTCATCTCCAGAATAATGATAGATAGATAAATTCTTTATTTCATTTAGATTTGTGCTATTCGCACATCATCACTACATATTCATACAATTTAGATTTTCACATGATACATACATACAAACAAACATCCTAACAATCACTCAAGTAAACATACATACATACAAACATATATACAGATACACAAACAAACATACTTTTACATATTCAAATAAACATGCATACAGTCATACATAGAAACAAACATATGTACAATTTCAATTCACAACCGGTCAATTGAGCATGATTATACTGTTCAATCATGCTGGACAGTTCAGTGGTAGAAAATAAGTTCGTAGGAGAATATAGGGAGAATGTATAATAATATATCATGTTGAAATTGTTCTTATATTCGAAAGAAAATAAAATATAATGTAAAGAGGGTTTAAATAAGAACACTGCTAAGGTGTTGGAAAGTGACTATACTGTTTATTACATAAGCGTTAGCCTGCGTTTGCTGGCGAGTACAATAAAGTTTGCAAGATTTACGAGTATTTATTTATTGGTGGTATTTAAGAGATCTACGAATTTTGCCACACATGGTCTGATATAATATCTTCTTGGTATATATCTACACTTAGGTAATGCATTCATTAGTAAAAACAGCATATGTTTACACTACTGGAGGCTTATCAGCAGAATGATTTTTACCTCCACTGAATTATTCATGACTGGCCTAGAAATGACCTGCGATTTTGAAAGGCTCCTTTAGCGCCTTTTATTCCATTTTCATATACAAGTCGGAACGAAGAAATTAACGTAATGCAATATTAGTGAGTATCACGGAACATGTGTGAATTGCTTTATAAATGTGTATTGGTTGCTTGAACAAAATGTCAAACTGGTCAATATATAAAAATGTAAAGATTTGTTTTTTATAGTGTCTTCCCCTTTGGAAGGGCCATTTAAAGTTGGCTTATGAGACACCTATATTATGTTCGCACAGTACCTCCCGAATCCCTTCTCCTTTTGCCGGTTGCCTGGCTGAGATGGGCCTACGGTAACCACTATCAAACTAGCTGGCGGCTCACCAACCGACCGCATCAGTTTTAATCCAGTCTCCACTGGGGTTCGAACCTTCGATCTCTCGCTCCGAAGGCGGACATCCTTAACCACTCGACCATGGTTGCGGTTGTAAATGACTAATATGTGTGGCATTTACTTTGCGGTTCTTATGTTTACCTGTTCCATATACTGTATACCGATCAAATGCGTTAATTAAGGTGTTTATGAGTAATGACAGCGTGTTATGCATTATATAGTGCAAAATATTAATCTATAGATTAAAATGAGTATTTTGCATATAGCGAATAATAAAACTGGCCTAGATTACGTTCAAAGTACCGTTATAAATGAAAGTGTAGGGGTTAGAGTTCGTATTCTTCTTTAATAACGAGAATAATGTGTAAATATCATGCGGCTATGTTTATTTTATGCAAATTATGACTTAATGAGAATCAAATGATATTTATCATGACATGTAGCAATATGAAATGTATGTAGCGCGTCTCGTGCATTCATTGTATATACAATACATGTATATCATTGATTAATTTCAAAAATGCGTATGTTATGTATTGCTTTGAAAAGGAATTGAATGTTTAGAAACCGTGTTTATCGCATCTGGTCACAAGTACATGTGCATCTGGTATTATGAAACAAGAGGGCCAAGATGGCCCTATATCGCTCACATGACAATCACTGTTCACTCATTAAAACATTGTTTTGAACCGGTGACCTAGTTTTTGACCCCAGACGACCTATGTTCGAATTTGTCTTACATATCATTAAGACAAACAGTCTGACTAGGTTTGGTGAAGATACGATCAAAATTTGACATCTACAGTGTTAATAAGGTTTTCCTAAGATTTGACCTTGTGACCTGGTTTTTGACCCTAGGTGACCCATATTTGAACAAACAATCTGACAAGGTTTGGCCAAGATCCAACCAAAACCATGACATTTAGAGCTTTTACAAGATTTTTACCTAAGATTTGACCTTGTGACCCAGTTTTTGAACCCGGCTAACCCATGTTCATCCTTGACCCACATATCATTGAGGCAAACATTTTGACAAGGTTTGGTGAAGATCCAATTAAAACTGTGACATCTACAGTGTTAACAAAGTTTTCCTAAGATTTGACCTGGTGACCTAGTTATTGAGCCAAGATGACCCATGTTCGAACTCGTCCAAGATATTATCAAGACAAACATTCTGACAAGGTTTCATGATCATCCAATCAAAACAGTGACTTCTAGAGTGTTCACAAGGTTTTCCAGCAATTTGCCCTAGTGACCTAATTTTACTACAGAAATTACCCATTATCAAACTTGACCTACATATAATTAAAATAAACATTCTGACAAAGTTTCATGAAGATCCAGTCAAAACAGTGATTTCTAAAGTGTTCACAAGGTTTTCCCTTATTTGGCCCTGGTGACCTAGTTTTTGACCCCAAATGGCCCAATATCGAACTCGTCCGAGATTTTGTTGATATTAACGTTCTGACCCAGTTTTGCTAAAATTGAGCAAAAAATGTGGCCCCTAGTGTGGTCACAACATAAAGTTTGACGACGCACGACGCCGGACGCCGGACGGAGAGTGATCCTAATAGCTCACTTTGTCACTTTGTGACATGTGAGCTAAAAAATCAAACAAAAAGTACCACATTTATCAATCGAACGTTATAAACGTGCGTGGACTTACAGTATTAATTCTAAAAATTGCACTCGATCAAGGCGTTGATTTCGTTTACATTTTATCTAGAGCATATTAATTAATGATGAAATTAAAGAGACATGCTCTATACTAAATATGATATAAACGTGCAATCAATATTCACGAGATAGCATTTAAAATCATTCTAATTTTTTAAAATTGTAAATATAAAAAAAAATATTTCATGTCACGGGATTGTTGGCTACTGTTGCGGAGGAATCATGACTTCCTTTTTAATGCAAAAATTTCTAACAGACCCAAATGAAGAAATTGATGTATTACACAACAATTTGATATCGCCGACTCTGCTTGTATTGCATAGTGTGTATTAGGTTAAATGAGAATACATTGTTAACAAAGCGCGTGTACCGCATCTTTCAAAGCTAAAATGGTATATATTAGTTCGGAATAATAACATAACATATATTTTATAATGAATGTACCACTTTCCATAACAAGTTAATTAAAGGAATTGTGTTCCACATAGAAAATATTTCTAATTTGTTAGAATAAACTATCTCATGCATTGACTATGCATTGAACGACATGTATATTCGCGTGTGTATACCTCTGTTTTCATGATTTGGTTGAAAATAACACACCGAATTTAAAATATCCAAGAACATAATGAATTTCCTGTCGCGGAATTGTTGGTTTCGTTCACGGACAAATTTCGATTTAAATACAAACTTTGATTTCTAACAAATCGAATTAAGGAAATTGACGTCTTACACAGTATATTCTGTGTGTAATCTATATTGTGTGTTTGAATAAGACTTGAATGTTACAAACCAAGCGTTTGTATCGCATTTATAATTTTGGTAATGATTTCAAATAAAAGATAAATTATTAACATGATTATAAAGAATTTAATTGAAATAAACAGCGCTGACTGTCAATAATAATATGCATATTACATGTGTTAAAAACACAGGTCGTGTTTACATAGTATCTAGACCCTAATTGATGAAATGAATTTTAGTATGATGTATAACGTGCGCAAGAATATATTTAAATGATTTGTATCAAATACAATGTTTTTGTAACATATCGAAATGAAGAAAATAACGCCAAACACAACTAATTGATAACTCGTAAGTTGTATGTATATACAAATGTTTATTGCTTTTCTATCAGAGTAGTCAATATTCTAAGGCGGAAATACTTGGTGTCCAGTCGCGGATCGTGTGTACATTTTTCACGGTATAATGTTATGGACAAATAGAAGTGAAAAAATGTAAATATTTTTGAATTTTTAACTGGATTGAAAACATGAATTTGAAATCTATTTTGAGCTTCTATGATGTGAAGTTTTGTAAACAACTAGCGTGCTACGCATGCTTCATGCTAAGTGCATAAACTTATAATCGAGATGATGAAAATAACGCAAATATGATAAATTCGAAATGTTTTGGTTGCATAAATGTTCAAAATATCTAAGAACAAAATGAATTTACTCCGCGGGATTGTCATTTGTTTTTATGCAACATACATAGTAACGTTATTTAAAATCATTCTACTTTTTTTTATAAAATCTGTTCATCATCGAACTGTACATATATGTCTTTGTTTACATATGCTTAGGTTGAATACTTAACATATTTAAAGATGTGTATTGGTTCTTAAAAAATAAAATAAGTAAAGAGTTGTCAATATCTATGACGGAAATGCTTGGTATTCAGTCGAGGATTTTGGGTAAAACGTTACGTATAGACAAATTGAAGAGAAAAATGAAAACAAAAAGCCGTTTTTTCATATTTTTGAATCATATAAATCGTGCACAATATGTGATTTGAAAAGATTCGACTGCAGAAATGTTTATAATTGAAAACAAGTATAATTATTATTTTGACCTTATATGATGAGAACGTTTTGGAAACAATTAGCACGCTGCGCATTTTCATGGAACATACATAGTATTCAAATCACTTGAATTCTTTTAAATATACGTTGTTTATCAATAGCTTCAGTATCGAACAATGAGTGTATATCTTTGTTTACACGAATAGGTTGAAAATTCAACATATTTGAAAATGAGTATTGCTTTTCATAGGGAATAATAAATGTAAGGCTTGCGTCTCGTTGTTTTATTGTATATACAAGAAATCATTGAAATGCATTCTAAATTTTGGAATTAACCAGCTACCCCGATTTAGTCTATATTGACCGAAGTGTGTATTGGTTTGTTTACATGCTTTGGTTGAAAAAAATCTTCACAATGTAACTATCTAAGATGAAATAATAAATGCAAGTCGTGCGCCTCGTGCAGTGGTTTTGTACATACAAGATATCATAGAAATGCATTCTTAATTTTGGAAAAAATATATCATCCACAATAGTTGACTAGTTTTTCAATTGTGTAAAAATCCCGCATGTAGTTCATTTGTGTTTGGTTATTAATCATGAATATTAATTCATTCATTTTAACGTAATACTATGTATATAACACGTGCGCTTTTTAGTTTTATATCACTCTTATGATTTTATGCAAAATGACCACAAATATTAATATTTGAACGTAACTTAAAGTAAGCAAACCAGCGTGTATTTCAATTGTGTTTAATTATTATCATGAATAGTAATTAACCCATTTGCACGGAACATTATGTACAACATTCCCTGCGCATTTCAGTTTTATCTGATTCACATGGCGTAATGCTAAAAACGACAATATATATGAACATTTAAACGGAACTAAATGTAAGCAAACCAGGGTGTATTTAAATTGTGTTAGATTTGCATAATTTATATCAGAATCCCGTGTGTACTTCAATTGTATTTTTATTGTACATACAAGATGTCATTGAAATTAATTCTAAACATTGGAAATAAAATCTTCCCCAATAGTCTATAAATCGACCTAATTGTGTATTGGTTTGTTTACATGCTTTGGTTGAAAAGAATCTCCACAATTGTAAATATCTAAGATTAAAATGAATTGTGTTTATATTGTTGTTTTTGTTGACATATTTCACGGAGAATTGCTTGACTTTTATCTTCATATCAAAATTATTATTCATAATTATATTATATTGAAATTATCAAACAAACGGCCATTGTTTTAATGTGATGAGCTGCCAGTTATATTTACTCTTCATACGAAATGAGGATAATGTTTATACCACATATCCGCATTACGTTCATTTAATAAAAGTATGACTGAATTTATTGAATTCTAGTGATTATTATGCATGTAGCGAATAATGAAACTGACCTAGCATACGGCCAAAGTATGTATTGAACGAGTAGTGTAGCTGCTTATTTACATGCTTTGTTCCGCGAAAATAACACACCAAACTGTATATATCGGAGAACAAAATGAACCTTTTGTCACGGATACATCACAATTTTTCTTTTTAAATGTAAAATTTGATGTCTAACAGATCAAAAATGAAGAAATTACACAACATGTTTATATAGCGGACACTGTGTATTAAATAGTTTGCATTCGTTTTCTTGAAACACTATCAAAATGGTCAATATCTATGACAAAAATACTGGGTATCTTTACTATCTTAGGTCCGGACAATAATTTGTAAACAACAAGCGTTGTCTGCATACTTTTATAGTCTCTTTTACTGATTATCTAGACATCTTAAATAATGAAATTAATCTATATTTGATATACATCGTGTGCAATATAGTTAATTTGAATTGATTCGGCTGCATTAATGTTAAATAACTAAGAACAAAATTAATTTATGTCGCGGGTTTAGTGGCGTTTTTCACGGATACATCATTAGTTCTTTTATAAATACAAAATTTGATTTTAACAGCTCGGAATGAAGACATTAAATTAATGACGCAACATGCAAATATCGTGGAATGTATGGAACGACATGTGTATATGTTGGTTTACAGTGTATTGGTTTGAATAAGTAATGAACGTTCACATACCGCGTTTACTGCATTTAGTGTTTTTAAAAACACTTCAAGTGAAAATGCCATATTTGTCATTTGGTTATAGAAAATTTAAAGCTATAAAAGAGCGTGGGTTTACAATATCAATAAGTAAAATGCATATGTTCATGCCGCGCGTCTCTTTTACTCATTATCTTGACATCTATATTTATGAATTTAACCTATATTAATTTTGATATATATATCGTGCGCAATGATTTATTTCAATGGATTAGGTTACAATGTTCAAATTATCTAAGGACAAACTGAATTTATGCCGCGGGATTGTTAGCGTATTACACACGTCAGATAAATTATGACTTCTTTTTTAATGCAAAATTTGATTTCTAAAATATATAAATTAACGTCTTTTACAACAAATTAACTTAGACGACATTGTGTATAGATTAGTGTGCATATGTTTTCTTGAAAACTATCAAAATGGTCATTATCTATGATGAACAATTTGTAAACAAGAAGCCGTTACTCTTATTTAACTCGCTGCGCATATTTTATGCAAAGTATATAGCATTTCAAAATATTCTAATTTTGAGGTAAACGTTCATCATTAGGCTATGTATCAATCACTATGACTGTGCATTACCTTGTTTATATGATTTGTTTGAAAAAAAGCATTTGTATGTCGGAATGAAGAAATTATCGTAATACTATGTTAATGAACATCACCGTGAATGAGTAATCAAAGTTTGATACTTATATTCAACGCAAAAGTTTAAGTGAATATTATGCATGAAGCAAATAAAGAAATTGATATAGCACACGGCCAACGTATTACTATGATGTGTTGGGTTTCGTGTAACTATTCATTTTCAAACAAAATGAGAATAGTGTGTAAACAACGTATGCGCTACGTTTGTTTTGCGCAAATTATGAACTTATCAGATTCAAATGATATTATACAGGTAGGAAATAATAAATGCAAGTCGTGTGCCTCCCGCAGTTTTTTGTACATACAAGATATCATAGAAATGCATTCTTAATTTTGGAAAAAACATTCTTCCCCAATATTGACTTGTATTCCAATTGTGCTAGAAACCCAATTTTTCATTGTACATACAAGATGTTCATTTGTAGTATGAATATTAATTAATTATTTCAACGGACAGTATACAATGTTTACAACCCGTGTGCACTTTAGTTTTATGTCACTCATATGATTTAGTTAAAAATGGTGATACATATATGAATATTTGAAAGGAAATTATTTTAAAGTAACCAGCGTGCATTTCAATTGCTTAAGGTAGTTCGCGGTGTTGCTCGGCAAAAAAGAAAGTGTGTTAGAATGGCATGAAATTTGGAGGAATTGTACCTGAAGTAGCAGCGCTTACGAAAATATAGTTCTTTTTACAGTTTGACGTCGGTAACCTAGCAACTAAACGACGTTAAAACGCCACCTAGCGGCACCAGCTCTGTGAACGACTCGTTGTACTTTTTCCCTTGTAACTTTGCTATAAATTGTCATAGATTGAAAATTCGCACTTTGCGAATGAGCGAATGCTGTTGTCTACCGAATGGTATTCATGAATGCTTTGAATATCCATGACCGTCCGGCGTGTTGGAAATTAATCGACGTCAAAACGTCAATATGGGAACGTTATTTCGACGTAAAATATTCAGATAAATGCAAATGTAGCTAAAACGCCGTGGTAGAAGTTTTTCAAAAATTAACATTATGTAAAACATTCATTTATCTACACATTAAGCGAAAAAAATCCATACCTGTTCAGGCTACTTTTTTCATTATCGTAACGTTTCCTGCACCACTTGAAATAAAAACAACGTCATTACGTCATTATTAAGCCATTTTCGCGCTTTATATTTGGTTTATTGTAAGCGAATGTTAATTTTATGATTCCATAATAGATATTTGTAGACTTTTAACAATACCAACAATTATAGTTCGGAACGTAATATACTTTTTAGTCGGCAATAAATGCTTTTGCCGACAAGTCTATCGTCTTCTTTTAGTAAGTTGTAATGTATGCAGTCATAAAAATATTAATGTCGATATGCTACCGTATTATTAAAACAACAATGTTTCTATGTTAACTCTGTTGTTTATATTTTGAAGATAACAACATATCATGATATTTTGTTTACTATCAATAATATAAAGTACCGGTATTGATTCCTTACATACATTTTTCACACCTCAACAAAAGCTGCACTGTAAGTAATATGTATTTTACAATACATTGTTGTACATGATAATCGGTTGATATACAAAATATAACACGTTCAGTCACGTACAGTTAGCAGGGTACAAGTATCACGTGATATCTTGGCTTGGCCCATCAATGCCATGACGACTTAATGTCAGATTTATATGGTTGATTGTAAGCCTCCGCTCGCTGTAATTTTAGCGCAACATGTAGTAATAAGCTTTGCGTCCGATGACAAGTTTAGTTTTTCGTAAAAGATTTTTGCAACTTCACAGCGACTTCATTCACACTGAAAACCTGTAATTTTTCTCAACATCCAGGACAAACATAATAAAGTCCTCTCATGTTGGAGCATCAGAAACTGCGTAATGCATAACATATTCATTTTTAGCAATTTTTGTACGAAACATTCCTGCGTGTGTTTACTAATTCTGGACGTTGTTAGACTGTCCGCAAAACCGCATACACCAGGAAAAGGCGTATTTTTTAATGATGACTTTTGAGTTAAATGCAAAAATTGATTTACTGAACTTCTTCAGCCGCTGACTTTTCGGCGAAATTTACACAATTCTTTGTCGAGTGACCAACCGTCGTCACGTGTCCTGAAATTAAACTGATTTAGTTCAGTATTCGCGGTGTCAACTGAAAATAAAGGTGTGTAGCGCGCTGTAAATAATTGATCTACCAAAATTATAAAAAAAAGCCACGCAGAACTCGTGGCAACCAATAGGAAAATCTTTAAAATAATTCTTAACTTGTCATAAACAACAATATCTACAGCATAGATACTTGGTTTGTACATGTAGCATTATCTAGTAGACCTCTACCTGGTTCATTCAAAATATGGTCATGGGGTAAAAATTGGCCCCGTCCCGGGAGTTACTTGATTTTACATACAATCATAAATATAAAAAAAAATTAAAATCTTTTTGTCCGAAGCAAGTCCTTGAGCTATGATATTTGGTGTGAAACATTGTCTAGCAGACATCTACCAAGTTTGTTCAAATGATGGCTCCGGTGTCATTTTTTTCTTAATAATAGTCTTTTCTTCTTGTGAGCGATTATATGTAAAAAGTAAAAGGATATGTTTATAGTCAGAAAATTATATTCATAATCAACCAACTTTCATAAGTTACCCCCGATCACGGGGATATGGGCAAGTTCGAGATTCGCGAGATATTTTTTCTGCCCTTAATGTTCCATTTACGCGCACCCGCATTTTGTTTACATACACTCAGTCTGAATAAAAAGTACGTTAGTAACATTTTTTCCGTCATTATGTGAGTTTCATTCGTGTCCCAAACGCAGCAACTGTTTATAAATTGCATATTTGTATGTGCATTCAACCTGACCTTGTGGCGTGTACAAATTTAAACAAAAACGAACATGTACATCTTTGAACATACAGTGTTTCGGGTTTTTTCTCTTCACAGTAATATTTTTCATACATCGATGTCTTCATGATCAAGTTAAAGTATAAATCAGATTATCAACTCTTAGATAAAACAACCAAATTTGATGAATATTGCTCCCACAAAACGTTGTCTTTATGTGCTGAATGATTTACGTCATTTTGGCATGGTATGACTTTAGGAAACGTTACGATACTGAAAAAAGTAGCCTGAAGAGGTATGGATTTTTTTCGCTTAATGTGTAGATAAATTAATATTTTACATAATATTAATTTTTGAAAAACTTCTACCACGGCGTTTTAGCTACATTTGCATTTATCTGAATATTTTACGTCGAAAAAACGCTCCCATAATGACGTTTTGACGTCGATTAATTTCCAACACGCCGGGAGGTCATGGATATTTAAAGCATTGATGAATACCATTCGGTAGACAACTGCATTCGCTCATTCGCAAAGTTCCAATTTTCAATCTATGACAATTTATAGCAAAGCTACAAGGGAAAAAGTACAACGAGTCGTTCACATAGCTGGTGCCGTTAGGTGGCGTTTTAACGTCGTTTAGTTGCTAAGTTACCGACGTCAAACTTTAAAAAGAACTATATTTTCGTAAGCGCTGCTACTTCAGGTATAATTCCTCCAAATTTCATGCCATTCTAACGCACTTTCTTTTTTGCCGAGCAACACCGCGAACTACCTTAAGAATGCCGCGTGTAATCAAGTTGAACTGAACTTATCTAATAATTAAACTGACCTAGCACACGGCCAAAATATTAATATGCTCGGTTCCGTGTATTCATTTTTATACGAAATAAGAATAATGTGCAAACAAAGTATATATGCGCTACGTTTGTATTGCGCAAATGATAAACTTATTGGACTCAAATGATATTATACATGTAGGAAAGAATAAATGCCAGTCGCGCGTCTCGAGTTTTATTGTACATACAAGATATCATTGAAATGCATTCTAATCTTCTCGAATAGTCATTGTATCGACCGAAATGTGTATTGATTTGTTTACATGATTAGGAAAAAATGATCTTCACAATTGCTTGACTTTTATCTTCATATCAAATATCAATATTCATATATATAAAATGATCAAACAAACGGCCAAAGTTTTAATGTGATGAGCTGCGAGTATTTATTTTTCATACGAACTATGAATAATATGTATACCACATACGCATTACGTTCCTTTCCTAAAATTATGAATTCATTGGATTCTAGTGATTAGTATGCATGTAGCTAATAATAAAACTAACATAGCATACGGCCAAAGTATGAACGAAATGCGTAGCTGATTATTTACATAATTTGTTTGAAAAAAAACAACAACACGCAAAACTGTATAATTATATCGAAGAACAAAATGAATTTATGTCACGGAAAAATCACAATATTTCTTTTTAAATATAAAATTTGATGTCTAACAGATCTAAAATGAAGTGGACATGTATATTGAATAGTGTGCCTTCGTTTTCCTAAAAAACTGTCAAAATGGTCATTATCTATGACGAAAATGCTTGGTATCCAATCCGCGGATACTGTGTCCGTTTTTCATCCCCAAGATTTTTAACTAAATAATGAGAAACATATTTAGACAAAAAGCAGTTACTCATATTTTATAATTTTCAATTGATATATATCGTGCGCAATTTATTCAAAAAGATTTGGCCACAAAATGTTTACAACTGTGTTGAAAACATGAATGTGAACAATATTATGAGCTGATATGATGAGAATATCTTGTAAACAACTAGCCCTGCGCATATTATATGCAAAGTATATAGCATTTAAAATTATTATAATTTTGAAGTTAACGTTGTTCATCAATAGGCTATGTATCGAACGATATGTGTATCCCATTGTTTACATGATTCGGTTGAAAATTTCAAATATATGTGGAATGAGGAAATTAAAGTAATACTATGTTAGTAAATGTCACCGTGAATCTGCGTGTATTCCATTATGTATATTGCTTGCATGAACAATATGTCAAAATGACAATATATATTATGAAGATGTATGGTACTTATTTTGTGGATATGTACCTGTTTTAAGGACGGTATATTGATCAAATGCGCTAATTAATGAGAAATTAAAGTACGATATTTATATTTGACGCAAAATAATAATCCATAGATTCAAATGGGTATTATGCATGTAGCGAATAATGAAACTGACCTAGCACACGGCCAAAGTAGTAATGTGTTGGGTTTCATGAATTCATACGAAATTTGATTATTGTGTCAAGAACGTAATTATGCGCTACGTTTTTTAAGCAAATCATAAACTTATTATATTCAAATAATATTATACATGTAGGAAATAATAAATATAAGTCGCGCGCCTCGTGCAGTTTTTTTTGTATATACAAGACATCATAGAAATGCATTCTTAATTTTGGAATAATCTATTTTCCCAATAATTGACATGTACTTCATTTGTGTTTGGTTATGAATTATGAATATTAATATCTTATTTGGACAGATCTTAAACTAAATAAACCAGCGTGCATTTCATTTTTTTTGTAAGATCGGTATGTTTGATATAATAATTATTTAGAATCCCGCGTGTAATTCAATTGTATTTATTTATTAATCATGGATATTAATTAACTAATTTTAACGGAACAGTATGTATACATCCCGTGTGCATTTTAGTTGTTTTTTGTTACTCATATAATTTATGGCAAAAATGAGAATATATATATCAATATTTGAACGGATCTTAAAGTAAACATACCAGGGCGTGTTTCAATTGTGTTTGATTATTAATTATGAATATGAGTTTACTTACGGAACATTATATGTGAACAACCCGTGCGCTTTTCAGTTTTATTACACTCATATAATTTATGGCAAAAATGACCATACATACATGAATATTTGAAAGGAAATTCTATTAAATAAACCATCGTGTATTTCAATTGTTCAAGAATCCCGCGTGTACTTCATTTGTCTTTGATAATTAATTATGACTATTGATAAGTTGAACTTAGCTTATAGTTATGAAACTGACCTAGCACTGTGTCTTACGCAAATTATGAACTTATTAGATTCAAATGATATTATACATGTAGGAAATAATAAATGCAAGTCTAGTGCCTCGTGCAGTTTTTGTACATACAAGGTATCATAGAAATGCATTCTTAATTTTGGAATAAACCAGGGTGTATTTATTGGCATAAGTTATATAAGAATCCCGTGTGAACGTCAATTGTATTTTCATTGTACATACAAGATGTCATTGAAATAAATTCTAAATTTTGGAATAAACTATTTTCCCTAATAGTCTATGTATTGGCCGAAATGTGTATAGGTTTGTTTATATGATTTGGTTGAAAAAATCTTCACAATTGTCAATATCTAAGATTAAACGATACTATACATGTAGGAAATAATAAATACATACAAGCTATCATAGAAATATATTCAAATTTTGGAATAATCAGCCTTCCCTTGTATTTTAATTGTGTAAGAATCCCGCGTGTATTTCATTTGTGTTTGGTTATTAATTATGAATATTGATAACTTATTTGACAGAACTTAAAGTAAATAAACCAGCGTGTATTTCATTTTTGTGAGATTGGCATGGTTGATATATCAAGAATCACGCATTTAATTCATTTGTATTTGCTTATTAATCATGAATAGTATTTAATTCATTTCAACGGAACACTATGTATACAACCCGTGCGCATTTTAGTTTTATGTCACTCATATGATTTAGTTAAAAAATGATCATACACATATGAATATTTGAAAGGAAATTATTATAAAGAAACCGGCGTGTATTTCAATTGCTTAAGAATACCGCGCGTAATTTATTTGTCTTTGATCATTAATTATGACTATCACTTAACTCAAGTTGAACTTAACTTATCTAATAATAAAACCAACCTAGCACACGGCCAAAGTATCAATATGCTCCGTTTCGTGTATTCATTTTCATACGAAATAAGAATAATGTGCAAACAACGTTTATATGCGCTACGTTTGTCTTGCGCAAACTCAAATGATGTACATGTAGGAAAGAATAAATCGCCAGCCGCGCGTCTCGTGTTTTATTGTACATAAAAGATATCATTGAAATGCATTCTATTTTTTAACTTCCCCATTATGAACGAAATGCGTAGCTGATTATTTGATGCTTTGTACTGTATATATCGAAGAACAAAATGAATTTATGTTACGGAAAAATCACAATATTTCTTTTAAGATTTTGATATCTAACAGATCTAAAATGAAGTGGGCAGGTGTATTGAATAGTTAGCATTCATTTTCTTATAAAAATGGTCAATATCTATGATAAAAATGCTAGGTATCCTACCTCCGGAGAATAATTTGTAAACAACAAGCGTCTTTTGCATACTTTTTTCTCTTTTACTGATTATCTACTGAGACATCTTAAATGATGAAATTAACATATATTTTATATACGTCGTGTGCGATAGTTCATTTGCATTGTTATATCTAAAAAAAAAGAATTTATGTTGCGGGTTTGTTGGCGTATTTCACGGATAAATTATTACTTCTTTTATAAATATTTTTTTCAATGAATTCTCTTCCATGTTTGTTCAGGCTACTGTATAGAACATAGTGTAAACACATGTGTGGAGAATTTTTTATAATGTGAAAGTTGAGGACTGTATTTAATATTATAAACAACTATGGAAAAACTTTTAAAAGTTAAAATTTAAAGTATGGAAACCCTAAATGACACATTGAAGTTATTGTTGGACATTCTAGTTTAAATTAATTTTGATATTTTGATATGTTATTTTGGCCACTGGAATTAGCATAAGTTCGGGCGAGAATTATAGATACTTGTTAATCATCAAATGCTATTTTACTGATGGAGAAATGTGCATGTAATCATTAACTATTGATAAAAACTCATTTCAGTTATGTACTTTTAGTAATTATAGAACAATGCCGTTTCTTTAGGATGCATAGCTAAATGTCAGACGGCCATTTTATCACAAATTCGAATTACCTTAAGGTTACCAATTACACATCTACAATTATTTCCCTGCATCTTCATAACTTGCGTTTTGTCAAAGTTAGCATCATGTTTTATTTCATGGACATTATTTGATTCCAGACATCATTTAACGTGGCTTAATTCTATGGAAATAAATTGATAACTATCTATATAAACTTTCACATATCTCTTTATTTTCATTCCGGCAACGTGGTTATCATAATGTTCATTAACATCCTAGAAATTCAATTCATTTTATTGGTTCGGTACTAAATTGAAAACAACCCGACGCGAACATTTGTCTATTCTGGAAAATGAGTTGGCTTATAACCCTCCTAATAAATTAATGAATACTATAAAACTTCACCGTCGCGCAAGTATGTGTCGTAGTCTTAATATGATTAGAATATGTCATAACTTATAGAACCACAGGTATTTACGAATAATAATAATTTGTCAAAATTTCAAAAAAATAAGAAAAATAATTTCTTCCTAATCCTAAAAGAAATAGTGCATGTGAAGTCAAATTATGTGAGGAGGACCTATCATTGTGACAGTTAGTGCAGTGATCAAGAAATTTCACTTACTTCATAAAGACAATCCTAAAAATCCAATATATATTCCATAATTCCAATTTCCTAATCACAGACATTTAACACACTTATTACACACACTATGCTCATTTCACTTAGCATAAACACTATGCACATTTCACTAAGCACAAACACTTTGCACTATGCATAATAATAAATAAATTTTCTAAAACAGCACGTTCCACTAGAAAATGCATGGAAACACAGAAGAGCACAAAACCTCAATTCATCTTAGATATCATGATGTGGTGCTTTGCCCTGAAATTCAATGGTAAATCAGCTATCAATGGAATGAAGTACAAATCACGTGTGATTAAATACAAATCACAAATAATTTACTTCTGGTATTTATGTACAGATCACATGCATTAAGTACTAACAAAAACTTACCTAATATGAATGATTCAGACGAAAAATTATCTTTGAGAAATTATATATATAAATAGCAGGTAATATGATCTTATTATCAAAAACATATACACGTTAGGGGTAGAACAATTGGTAAATATTTATTGGTATACTTATACATCAGCTGCGTATGTATACATGTATACGATGTATGATATAAGGAATAAAAAGTATACTTATCCACAAAAAGAGTTATTCCAATTGCAAGTCTTCAAATATTTGCATTTCGCAGAGACAAAATGTACAATCACTAGGTCCAAACAATTCAAACTTGACACTAAGCAAAATAGCAAAACATTAGGAAAACAGCAATCCCAGTCAAAAATGCATGGACACTTACAAGAACCGAAAACGTCAATTTATCTAAGATGTTATTGTTGTCGTTGTCCTGAAATTCAATGGTGAATTAATTATTCAAACGAAATTCAGTACTGCAAATAAAGTACAAATCACAAATAATTTAGTACTTGAATATATGTACAAATCAAAAATAGATCATACAAATAATAAGCACTATTAGTCACACAACACAGGTACTTGTTCTTGTGCATTTGCAGTAAACGCAAATATGTATCTTTCAGTTATCAATTGCAAGTCGTAATGAGCTAATTATCAACGATATGTACAAATTAGTGACATAGCAATTGGTAAATATATACATGTGTATGGTGAACATGTACATTCAAGAAAGTTTTAATCAGTTATATAATTTTATATAACGTAGTAAGTGAATATATGTATATACATACACAGGCACTTGGGATTAGGAGCTCTAAAGAACAAAATACATGTAGTTGTATTGTTCAATCCCTACACATAAACTTATCATATCTATCAATAAAATCTCAAATAAGCCGTTTTGAAAAATTACATTTTTCAACGCCAACAATATATATATATTACAAGATATAAATGTTTGTCAGAAAAATAGCTCCAGGTTGTTTATACATGACGACTTTTCTTTTAAAAAGGCACCAAACAGGACTCAGTAGGCGGTCCGCCAGCAACATTTATTAATAAAACAGAGTCACCACTATTTGACAACATCTGAGCTTATCCGACAATTTCTTGGTGTAATCCGAAATGAACTTTTTCCTGCAAATGTCTAGTTAAATTCAAACTATTATCCGTTATCTTATCCAAATTGTTATATCCGAGAACCATGACATATGCGAAGTCACGAATAAGTCCCTTAATCATGCAAACTCGTAATTACACACCTATAATCCGAAATCTACAATTCAATCGATGACTTAGATCAACCTGAGTTGCCTATTGAAAGAAATCCTTTGTGTCAAAACGTGCAAACTACATTTAAGTTCGGCTTGATACATAAATTACATTAATTATATCATTATTTGATTTTTATGCACAATCAACATAAAAAGTATTCACATTAGTTTTCCGAGTTTGAACCAAAATGTCACGAAAATAAAATAAAATATACAAAGCAACAGGCAACTATAAATCCCCAGCACGTGAGTTCGCAATCATACCATTACGGAAAACTATGGAACGCCATAGCTGTCTAAACATAACTAGAAACTTATAAATATGCTGTGAATATATTGACATGCAATTTGAATACATGCTGTTCAATTTTATTACCCGTATCGATAGATCAGAGGCATATTGTTTTTGGTCTGTCTGTACCAAGCTTTAGCATTTACTATATTAATCAAAGCGCTTCCATATACAATCATCAAACTTTATATGTTTGTTCCTCATGACAACCTGTACAGGATCTGTGCATTTTTAGGTCAAAGGTCAAGGTCATGGGGTCATTGTGTTTTAAAGAATTTTTAAAATTTCTTCTAAGATACTCCTCCTACATTTATCATGGCATTTTGACGAAACTTTCACAGACCCAATGTCACCAACAACCCAGCACATATATACATGCGGAATTATGGTCTTTGTGCGACTTTATGAGACTGCTAGAAAAATACTATTGTTTGCATCTTTTCTCAAGGGACTTCGTTTAAACTTTCATGGAACTATTGTTATCAAGCTACTCTGTGCATTATTGTCGAGGTTTTATGATTCGATGATTTTTGACGGAAGTTTATTTTGTGCATATGTAATATATAGAGATACTCTTTTATCTGCAACTCCCTCCTACATATCTCAAGGGATTTTGGCCAAATTATGCTAGAACTATTATCACCAAGTTCCTCAGAACATACTGTTGGGGGTTTGTGATTCGATCTTTTTTTTTCAGATTGACGGTCCTTTGTTAATTTTGTGTTCTGGATCAATTTTCTTCTATGATACTCCTCCTGTACAGGACTTTGACGAAACTTTCACAGACTAATTGTCACCAAGATCCCCAGCAGATATATTCCGGGTTTGTGATTGGATCTTTGGGCGGATTTATGGTCCTTTGATTATTTTGTGCATATGTCATAACGAAACACCTTTCTGGGCACAGCTCCTTCTTTTCTGAAGGCATATTCTACAAACAGTTTTAGAACTTTTGTCAGCAAGTTCTTTTGCATATATGATCGGGGTTTTGTGATTCGATCATATTACGGCCCTTTGTTTTCTGTACTCAACTAAGGCACCCACTTACAATAATCAAACTTCAAATGTTGGCCCCTCATGACAAACTCGACGGGATATGTGCATTTCAGGTCGAAGATCACCCAGAGGGGTCATTGTGTTTTTTGAACACATCTTGTTCATTACTGGATGCCTATTTGTCATCATACATTACGAATATGTCATTACATGATGCCATCAATTTACTATACACATGTACTTGTTAATTGAATTAAGTTGCTTTGCAATTTCTATGAATGACTATTTATCGTCAGTATGCCCCCTTCCGAAGAAAAGAGGTTATATTGTTTTGTACATAGTCCGTAGGTCGGTTTGCCGTCCGTAACTAAACTTTTCCAGACAATAACTAGAAACCTATTTGGCATAAGCTCCTCCGATTTGGTTGTGATATTTGCCATCGCATGTAATTGACCCCTATTGATAATTTGATATTGAGGTCAAAGGTCAAGGTTAAACTATCCAGTTGACACTTCCTGTTTGATAAGCTTTTGCCTTCATACGCGGTTCACTTGGTATTATATAATGCCGATTTGGTGCCTAAAACATGAGCTAAACCTTTGTCTGCTGTGAATATATGCTAAATTGATGTGCAATCAAAACATGTCTTGTTCATTTTACATTATACGAAAACTATTTGTCATTTCTAGTAAACGCCGTGAATATGTCATTGCATAATGCCAGCAGCGATATACATGTTCATAATATTTGCTACCCTGCCATTATATGCTGCTTGTCTGTCAATGTCCGTTGTCATTTATCCATCGAGTCACCTTTTTATGCTGTGCAAAATTTAATACACGATTCAGACTGTTTCCCTTGATTGTAGGGGTCTGCTACGTATATATTACATTTTATTATACCTCACGTTATTTATTTACTCTATAGTCGTATGTGACGTCAGAGGGTGACAATCCGTAATGTTACCCTCTGACATTTATACATTTCGACCCGCTTGCCGTAACGAAACTGCCGGCTTTTATGCAATCTCTGTCGTATCGATTACTTCCTTTGTCTAGACACTTTAGGCACTTATTAAAATACAATCGTGATTTGATATCCGATTTAGCAGATAAGAAGACATATTGACAGAAAACTATAATGGTGTCAGGAAGACGCTTCGAACATGTATGTATATATATGTATGTATTTTTACGCCTCGTACCCTTTTGCATGAATGTAATACCTCATGTTTACATGTTTATACTATGTATATTGCATGTATTGAGAGAAATAAAGGTATGTTATGTTATGTTTCAATGTCTGTTATAGTTTTCGTTATATTTGTTAACATGTTTGTTGCATTTAATACGGCCTTAGGATATATGGATGAATAGTTTGTTGCCAAGGATTATTTACAGACTTAGAAACAAAGGAGGCTACGGTCTTCCTAATGTAAAAGGATCGGGTTCAAAATCATTTTGCTTTTTAGGTGCCAAATTATGGAATGGATTTCCTTCTGAAATAACTAAAATAAAAAAGTTACCTATCTTTAAGGTTGCCATCAAAAGTCACTTGCAAATACCTAGGTTTTACTTAATCAGTATTGTGGTAATTAATTATTTCTGTATTATGTTTTGTTCATTAATTTACAATGAATGTTTATTTATGAATGTATGTTAATTTATTGATACAATCAAATTGAGTTTAACGTGATAATAATATTCCAATGTTCAGTTGTGTTTTATTAATCAGCATCTTTCAAGTTTGTCTCTCTGTGTCATGCCACCATTCCAAGGATCGCAATGGAAACAAGCGCTGATGCTTTTTGTGTTATCCTTGGTGTTGGAAGCATATCATGTTTAATTTTGTCTTATGTCTGTCTTTTTTCTATCTTAATGTTGTTATTTCAATTATATGTTGCATGTTTTATCTATGTATTATAAACCATGTTTCCTTATACCGAAATCAATCAATCAATCAATTTGATGCTGACTGTATACGATGTTATCTGATGTTGAATGTATGTGTTGTTATCAGATGTTGACTGTATGTGTTGTTATCAGATGTTGACTGTATGTGTTGTTATCTGGTGTTGTATGTAGTTTGTGTTATCTTATGCTGACTCTAGTTGATGTTAGGTCATGTTATCTGTACAATTAGTGTTATGTGACGTAGTCTGTACTTGCTGTTATCAGATGCTGAATGTATACGATGTTACTTGATGTCGACTGTAGACGATGGTATCTGATGTAAGATAAGATAAGATTTTTATTTAAAGTCGGTAAGACAATAACAGTATAACATAAGCCATCTAAGATCTTTTGAACCGACTATATAATTAGAGTAAACAACAATAACAAAATATATAAGAGCTGTAAAAAACAAATGAATGTTTAAGAATATACAGACAAACAATAAAGCACATTTAAAAACATTTATTAACAAAATAAAAAGTAAATAATAATAAACTTATGAGATACTAGTATATAATTAAGATATGAACAATTCTTTGATTATGCACATAAGGCATTATATACAATTATTGAATATACAAAGAATTAAGGCACAGTAAAATACAGCATACATTACATATACATGTATTCGTATTGTGCAACCCCTGTACTCAGTATAGCAAATCATATATATCATTTTATATGTAGACTGTAGTTGATTTTGTATGGTGTTGATTGTATACGATGTTATCTGATGTTGACTGTAGCTGATTTTATATGATGTAGACTGACTGTATGTGTTGTCATCCGATGCTGACTGTACACGATGTCAGCTGGTGTTGACTGTATAGTTGACGATAATCATCATCTGATATTGACTGTAAAATCAATGTCATCTAATGTAGATTGAAGCTGATGTTATCTGATGTAGACTGAAGTTGATATAATCTGATATTGACTGTATATGATGTTATATTACGTTGAGTGTATAGTTGGTATTGTCTGATGTTGACTGTACAGGTGTTGTTACCTGATGTGGATTGAATTTGATATTATCTGGTGTCGACTGTATACGATGTTATCTTATGTAGACTGTAGCTGTTGTTGTCTGGTATTGACTGTATGTGTTGTTATCGGGTGTTGAGTGTAGTCGTTGTTATCTGATGCTGACTGTATACGATGTTATCTGATGTCGACTGTAAATGATGTTATCTGGTGTTTACTTATACGATGTTATCTGATGTCGATTGTAAATTATGTTAACATGTGTTCCGATGTTTACTGTAGCTGATGTTATCTTGTGTCGACTTTAGTTGTTTTTATCCCGGGTTGACTGTTTACGATATTTCTGATTCAGTCTGAAGTTGATGTTATCTGGTGTCGACTGTATACATATATACTGATGTATACTGTAGTTGATGTCTAATGTTATCAGATGTTGTCTGTAAGTTATGTTATCTGATGTTGACTGTATACGATGTTATCTGATGTTGATATTATTTCATATTGACTGCCAATGTAACATCATATCTAAACAATCGCTTTTGGTTAAGTACCAACCAACATAGCTGGTTACCCCTTTAAAAAGTCATGCTGTTTTCAACAAAACACATATATTTCTCAAACTCGTAATATGTAGATTAATGTGAATATGGCCACAATAAGTTTGTCTGACTCTTTAAAATATTTTGGAAATATTGGCACCAATTGATTTCATTTCCACACAGTTTGAGTATCTATATATTATAACAGATGTATACAGATATCTTTAGATATAGTTGTTTCACGAAGTTCTATTGGTGTTTGTGCGTTGACAAAATATCGCACATGCCTACAGGTATATAGCGTGTTCACTTTCGTCCCTTTTTGAGCTACACACGTTATTACGATTTATGAGAACAAGGTATATTTGACGTCATAGAAATCAGTTTGAATATAACACACCAATACATTTAACAGAGAAGACTTTGTATAAAACGAATACAAACTATTTTCTATCAACACATTTCGTGAACTCAGATAAAAAACGTGCTTCACGAATTCCTCTTATTCGTTAAAGCAAACATCTTTTATCATTGTATTTATCGCACATTCTTTCTTTTGTAATGTATATAATACATAATCCAATCATCCACACATGTAAAAAATGAACCATATAAACGATGTCCAAAAGAAGGGAAGCAAATCGAATAATTGGCAAAAGTGCTTGACAGGACTGTCGCCCTTTACAGATGACATCCGTTATGGGGAACTCGCTTAAGACGATCTTTCGCTACAAGCGGAAAACATGAAGAAAACATTTTTTCAGCGTCTTTATACATGTGCATTCATTTGGTATGATATGGTATTTCAACTTCAAATATTTATTGCAATAAAACGTACATGTTTTACAATAAATATATACATACAAACTATAATGATATGAAATGGGACCGTAAACAGCTTAACTGACCATCTTCATGCCATCGTATGAGAAGCGTACTTGACATTATCGTCACTCAAGCGTATCAAGCTAATGCCTAGCGAATGATGAGCATATGCGTAACGTTTACGCTATACGCTCGCATACGCTGAAAATTTTTGAACATGTTCAAAAAATAAATTTGATGTCTGCGTATGAGAAAGTATAATGACGTATGTCAGCGTGCTTCGAACGTTAACAACTTATGTCTAACATACCCCTAGAGTATATCAGCGTATGCGAGCGCACGAGCAATGTTCATCATACGCTCACATACGTTTGTGCCATACGCTATAGTGTGACTGCACCATAGAATGTTGTTAAAACTGAGTAATGAGTATTGCGACTTCTTACGCATCCTGGTCACAAATAGGCCCACTTGTACTTTTTAAGAACAATGGATGCGACAAGGGAACGCAAGACACGCCCCTAAAATACGACACGCACATTATTTTAAATCAAGCTACTCCCCTGTACGATAATAATCACAATTTGTGATATTATGTTTTGTATAAACTTTTCTTTGCTTCGCTCATACAGCACTTGGTTACAGCTACGTGCGTATTTTTATTTTCTGTCTTTTTTAGATCAAGAAAACTCCTATTCTGTATCAAAACGAGTCAGGTTCTAATCTTATTGTATACGTATATAAACGGCAACAACAGCAGTAACACATTTATACAAATTATAGTAAGTAAGCAAAATACACTGTAGAATATACATATAGCTATGTGACATATAGTTAAATAACTGATGTGTAGAAACTACAGCAGTAGCAAAATGATCCAACACACAATTATAAACATCATAATAAGTAAATAAAATACAATGTAGAATATTAATTATGGAAACCTTTTGTGTACATCTACTAGTACTAGTATATACAACTGTCGACATTGTCGAAACGAAAGGTACAAAGGTAACAAGATGAATACTTGTCGATAACAACGTTTTTAGAATTTCTATGTAACAACATGATGCGTAACACAGAATCAAATCAGTTATTAATTTATCAAAATAATAAAGAAGAATAATAAGAAAGCGATAGTAAAGATTCTTTGGATAGGTCCCACTACAGTATAGTAGTGAACAGATGAGCATTGGTACCGCTTGCGTCAGTCTTGTGGAGTTACTATCCTATGCAGTTTTTAGACCAACTATTAGTATTGCAGATAACTCAAAAACGAGATCAGTGACCCCAAATCTGTTTCGCTTAAAATGTTTCTGTTATCTAATACTACGATCATGCAAAGTTTAAAACAATTCTATTGATCAGTTTTCATTTTACCTGTATGTGAATAAATGTAGCGAACTGTAGCATATGTCTTTAAACAAGTAGTATCATATATGCATTTTATCTATAGTCAAACTTGTTAAAAGCAAGGCATCGCAGGGAAAGTAACAGTATGGTCTTTTTGAAAGGTGGCCTTCACTTAGAGGTTATTTTGTTCTATATAATTAATGATTGTTTTTAAAAGAATGTCCATAATTCAAGGGTGGTTGGTATTCATCAGGTGGCTATAAAACAGGTATTAATGTACATGTATACATATGCATATTATTCATAGAACTTAATTATTCATATTTTTTCTATTTCTTACACTTAATCGTCGTATAAGGCAGACGCATTCTCTATTTTTTTCTTCAAAGCGTCATCTTAGAATCACAAGACAAGGACACCAGGACAATTAAAACACATAACGTATCACATGTTTCACTTGTCAGCTACAAAATGACAGCAAACATGGGATATCATGTTTTCTGGAGCTTAGCACAGGAAGATCGTACACGTATATTCTACACGTTCCGTATTGTACGGAAATACCGGGGTATTGTTTTACTTATTTGTTATTTATTGTTACTTTTGGGGAACTGGCATCTGTGGACTATACTGGATTCCGCTCCGTTCATCGGTACGTCCGTCTGTCCGTACGTCTGTAGACATACCTTGCCTGCGCTATTTCTCGGCTTATTCTTATGGGAATTCCATTAACCTGTAATCATTATCAGTTCCGAGTAGTTCTGCATGTGCGAAGCGCGTTTCATTATTGTACGCTGCATTGAATGTGCATGTGTGAAGCAAGTTCGAATTGGATTACCTGAAATGTTATGGTTTTGGTTTAATTTTTGCCTATGACTTTGAAATTGTCACTGTGCTGGCATTGATATTTGGACTTTATCAACAAATATTAACAGATTAACATGACACAGACTAAGACAATATTAACATATTTTTTAAGTTGGAAAATCCTTTGATCACAGGATGGCCTTTATTCGGGGATGGCTCCTTACACAGGTTTGTCTCTTTATAGTCAAAAGCGAGGTTGAAAGTATTAAAAGCGTATATGTGTGACAATGTAGAGAAGTTGAACAATATTTAAGTACATATTTAATACAATTCATGACGTTAGACTAAGTTAAAATTTAACAACAGTTTCGCATAATTCAAGCATTGTATGTTAAGACGTGTGAATAGGAAAATTGACCACAAAAATGAAACAGGACATTGTAAAGTAATAAAGAAACATTCTGTTTGGACACATTGAGTCACTTTAACAAAATAAAGAATAGGTCTGGACAGTGGTATTCAAGTGATGCGTTACACTGTATCATCAAATATATAGGGTTGTGAGAATTTGCATAATCACTGAAATCACGAGAAACATGCGCAGTTTGTGAATATTCGGTTGTACCTGTGGAATGTCATTGATGAAAAAGAGAGATTATTATTTATGGGTGTGAAAGCAGATGACGTGTCATTTGTTTAAGTTAAAACATGTTTGAAATTATAGACGGATCAGATCAGAACAGAACATACATAAATCGTATGCACCAAAAGCACATTGACAACAACATGTTCATTGTATATACATGCTATATCAGTATACAGAAAATGTGCATAATTCAAGCGCTAATCATAGATTATATGACCCATAGGTACATACATGACAAGAGAAACACAGTAGATAATATTAGATTTGTGAGATATATTTATATCCTTGTATTGCATCCCTTCTATAAGAATGTAATAAAACTTGGATGTTAAAATGTATAAAGTTATATCTATTATCTATATATCATGTCTATGTATAGTTGTGTGTAAAAATTTACAGGTCGTTTCAAATGTTATTATTCAAATCAAGGTAAACTTGGGTATGATTCTAATCACATACAGACAATCACCGACATCCTCAGAATATTAGGAACGATGAAACTGTCCAAACTACATGATTATTTCGGAGATATAGTTTATATACTCGTACAAGTAAAAATAGTGATCCGTGAGGGCCATTACCGTCAGTCCGCTCTCCGTTATCATTTTGAAGCAAAGTATAATTGTAGCACTTTGGTGACGGACAGCTGTCAGTGCCGGTATACCCGCTGCTGTGCACCATCCAAAATTGTGTAGCATGTTCTTTGCTATAGCAGAAATTTGAAAGAAAAGCGAAATCGAAGAAATAAGCAAAATATTACCCTTTTCATCCAAGATGGCGGCTTTTTGTTTACGTTTTGGATGGTGCACAGCAGCGGGTATACCGGCACTGGCTGTGTATAGTTTACTATTTCGCTGCTCTTGTATGCGCTTGTTTTTCAGGGTTCTCAAAAAAGCACACGATCAGCATATACTGACAAAGTCATTATACAATGATGAATGAAAAGTTATACATTACACTCATGTATGATCAATTCACAGCATACAAATGATCTGCTTAAGTCCAGTTAGCTATGGCGTTCCAAAGAAAACAGTACGAACACGAATATAATATACTAAATGAAAATAGATTTTTCCGATAACTTAGATTAGATACGGATATGCATAAGTCAAAAAGAGCGTAATTTAGTGTTCTGCATTTATGCATAATTCGTGCCTAATTTGTACATGTACTGTACATGATAGGATGATGAAAATAGTGTATCTCATTGCGGTGCTCGATCCTGTGACTTGCTTGCAAGTCAGATGCTTAAACAACTGAGCTAATGTGGTGCCCGGACGAGTCGTCAGCAGCTGGGAGTGAATCGAGCTGCTTATTATGACAATGTGGCAGTCTTGACCAAGAGTCGTAATGCGGGGACGTCCGCGACGTGGTTAACTCGTCAGTATGTTATGTCATTCGAAATCGTGTTCAAAGATTGTATATAAATCGACTTCCTAACAACTTTCGCAATTCGTGGACATACCGGCATACTAGTATATCGATTGTACATTCACGTAAATTTCCTAAAGCATATTAGAAGTGAACCAAATTTACAAAAGAAGGGGGATTTCCTTTTACAAATTTCAAATTGCAAATGACAACACTGTAGGACGAGCGGGCAATTTATCTGTTAGAAACATATAGACAGAAATAATGTATGTCTTATTTTAGAAGCAAACCTTTGACAGCAAGTGCAAAAGGCACGTACTCATGAATGCACCAACAGGAACTAGGGTCACATGCTAAAGTTTCAACAGGAACTAGTTTCAGGTGCTCAAGTCTTTACAAGTTAAATGTCAATCCTCTGCAAGGACTAATGTCAAAGGATCGAGTGTCTACGTCAATTACATTTATATAATAAGCTTTTACAGGCTCTAGTGTCAAATATCCATCACTCTACAGGCAATAGGGTCTAAGAACAAAAGCTTCAACAGGAACTAACGTCAAATGTTCAAGAGCTAGGGCCGGGTGTTAAAGCCTGTACACGAACTACGGTCAGCTGATTAACCTTTTGTCTAACTGCTGAATTACAATAAATTACTACGGTGAAGTTAATTAAATTTAAAAGAATTAATGATGTGTGTATTATTACCTTGTACAATGAACAACATGAAGTGTTATCCACCATTTTGTGTATGAGTGCACGTATATTTAAAGTGCACTTTTTCGGACCTGTCTGTGTTTTATATGTATATTGTCCATCTTTCTAAACTAACAATTATCATTTGTGTTCACATTTGATTTATAGAACAATAAACTGTATCCGGCTGTAAATCATGAACCTGCTAAATGTGCGTATTCTAAATCGTCATTGCTCAGTATTTTATGTACGGTACAACCTCTGTAGAGCAACACCATGGGGGAGCTGCGGATATAAGCCGTTGTTTAGATGTTGTTGCTCTACAGAGATTAAATGTATAGTAAATATTAGCTAAGTGAAATTTAAAGGTGTTGTTATAGAGAGGTTGTTGCTGTACAAAGGACCGCTCTGGAAAGGTTGTACTCACGATGTGTTTGAAAGTATATGAAGATGCATCCCTAAGGAACATGAACAGTATTCGCAGTCGTTTGCTATGTACATAATTTAATACATCTTAATAGGACAAAATGTATGTGTGAAACTATTAATATAACAAAGTGTTTGCAATTATTTGACAGAATGTATAAGAAGTAAGAAATTAAAATTTATAAGTTTAATCTAGACTTACAATCGTGACTAAAAATCATTTTGATAGCAATATTACATGTATAGTCATGCTTTTGACTTTTATTTCCTCTATCTGCGTTAAAACAATACGTTACGAGGGTTGTACTTTAAGTATGTAGACTTTTCCTATAACTCAGGTATTTTTTAATATTTTGAAACCTTATTTATGTGACGTATAATTGAAATCTTCCTTGAGGTGTGGTGCAAATTTGATTAAAATACAAAGAACATGAATAAAGTTACATTGTGTTTAATTACATCACTAACACTAACCCGGCGCAAGGCATAACATCTCTTAACGTCACTTTGACGTCAGGTCAAACTTTCATCCTAAACTTTTTCTATGTAGTCACCGCTCGAACAAACATATTCCCTTTGTCAGGAAATCCATTTACTTCAGATGTCTATGTATAATATCTAATCGAAAGAAGACACAATCTTCATTGTTCCTGGCACCAAATATTGCGTGCTGTCGAATCTCCTACCATGTAGATCTTCTATGAGACTTTTGAAACAACAGGGATGTGTTAAAACGTATGATGTGTTAAAACATATTGTTTATTTTTTCATATATTTTCATAACAAAAGTACTAATATCTATGAATAAATGTTTAACTTTAGCATTAATTTGTCACTAGGCTACCTTGCTGTAGTCCGCTGCATTTACTGTCTGTCCGCCTGGTACTAGCAGCACGCCTCGGCGTCAATAAAAACACAAGATGTTTTCAGCCAGATTTGGACATTATGGCCTTCTTCAGAGGTGAGGCTCTCGATGTTTTTCATACGGATGATTCAGCCTTTGTTTTAGAATCTGGTGAATATATAATTTTGATTTCCCAATTGCGATGAAAAAGGGCAAAAGATGAGTCGCCGATCCTCTGCTAGCAATTCTCTAACACCCTGCTTAAACGTAGACTTTAGTTTTACTGGTCGTCTATATAGTGAGTGTCATCTTCTACAGGTTCATGACAGTCTTTAAATTAGTTATATCATTTAAGCACTAACGTTCGACAACATTTCTTCAAAGTTCAGGCATCTTGTATCATGCTGTGGGTTTGCTGGTGTGTTTTCCTAAGGCCTTACAGAACTGGGTCGTTGTGCCAACTTGACGTCTCCTTTCGACGTCATCTTTTTGAAGCTTGTGTCTTGTAACGGCGTCATCGTTATTTCTTGCTCAAAATAAAAGCGTTTCCGTTGTTTTTTTACAAGAAATGACATCAGGTTTTATGTAGACGTAATTTTGTGCGCAAATGTCCATTTTAACTCTTTTATTTAGCGTTTTATACCAACACATACTATTCAAAAGACTCGTGCGCCGCATAGTGCTATTGGTTGTCATGGAAACATTAATTAGTGTTCTTCAAATCAAAACATTGTCTGAAATTGCAAAACCACGAAATAGAATATAAATACATGTAGTAGTATGTCTATGCAAAGTATTCTGTTATCATAAAGGAGTTGTGAGAAAAATCTACATACAAATGTACTTAATAGACAACCCTCGTACATTGTATTTAGAATGATATCATGTGAGCACCTTGACTAAGATGTTTAAATGTGTATTTGGTTACAAGTCTTAACTAAAGTTAACTTTAAATCACTGTAACCTCTCACTGATAGTGTATTCGAACCCCGCTACCGACCATGTCTCTTTATGTGAGAAAATAGGCAGTTGCTTACGGAGGTTGGAGTCTAGTACTGGTTCTTCCCAGGAACGATGGTTAGATGAACAGTTTCTGAGCTAGATTACAGTTCCATTCTGCTTTAACTCGTAAATCCTACACCTAGTGTGTTCTCCGTCAATGACATTCCACATTTACAATCTGCGCATGTTTCTCGTGATTTCAGTGATTATACAAATTCTCCCAATCCTATATATAGAGAAACTCGGGTCACTGCCCGGTGAGAACAATGTTATCAGGCGAGGTGATATCGTCCAGGGTGGCGAGCTTTAGCGAGTCACCCTGGACGATATCGCCGAGTCTGATAACATTGTTCTCACCGGACAGTGACCCGAGTTTCTATTTATCATGTAACTCAGTTTTCGGAGCATAATTTAGTGTCATTTCACCTAAAATTTAGCGTTTAATTCGCTAGTGTGATGATAACGGTCACCCGGCAAATCACACTTTAAACAGTCAACATTCGCAGATAAATAGTTCACTACAATTGGGCGAAATAATAAAAAAAAATCCCATGGATCACAAAATTTAATTTCACATTAAAGAAATCATTTGTTAACAATTACAAATTTGGTGAAAAATATTCAAAACAACAATTGAATACACAAAAACATACGCGCATTAATTTAAATAGTCGAGTGGGCGGAGCCAAAAAGTGTTCTCATGCTACTATAGCATCCTATTGACCTGAGAACACATAATGTTCTCAGGTCATGAGTTATCAGGCAGTTACCATGGCAGTTGCATGATAAATTTGATGATACAGTATGCACAGTATAACTCGTCAATTGAATACCACTGTTCAGACCTATTCATTATTTTGTTTGTCTTAATGTTTCTACACAGACTAATCTAATAACTTATTGTAAATTTGATATTGATTCTATCATGATTAATTTTATGCAACGTTTTTATACAGTCAAACCTGTGTTAGCGCCCACCTCCTAATAAAGGTAGCACTGTGTATATAAACATACTTTTAAATGCCGTCATTGATCATTAAGAACGAAATGACCTCAGAATAAAGGCTAACTGTCAATAAAAGGCCACATTTAGCCTTCCTAAGGATGGTCATTGCTCACAAGTATAACCAGAACAAAATAGATATAAAAACATGAGGGGGACCAATATAGCATTACCCGTATTGCGATATATCGCAATACATTCGATTAATATTGCAATACGTAGCGCGATACATTGTCTATCCAAAATATCTTTCTTACATTATTCGTCCTCGTTGAAATCAATTTGATTTATTAATAAGTTTCTTTAGATAAATGATTGATGACACGATTTCATATTTAAAGTCTTAGTTTAACAACAAATGAATCGACTTTAAACATATGTTCCAGCGTCCGGGAATTCTAACTTACTGGTGTACGCAAGGAAAAAGCATAAACGCACAATATGTGTTCAAGCAAGGCAAACAAGCCATATTTGATCAGAGTCTTTCAAACAAAAATTTAGTGAGCCTGATTTTATCAAATATAAGTCCGTCTAATGGCGTCTATTGTTATTTTCAAATGAAATATACTACGTATAATACATGTAGTATGTAAAGATAGACCTATTTCTAATTAACTGCGTGCAGCAGATTACAAATACCCTGCCCATCTTGACTCAAAATACTGAAAGTACTGACGGAAGCTGAATTACCTTACCTTAATCAATAACAACGATAAAAATATGTATTTTTTTCATATGAAATCAAACTGCATCTATTCGTTTATTAGACAAGCCAATAGTATCGTCAACTTTAGTTCCGTGATTCAAATCAAAGAACTGAGAGCACTGTCAGAAGAGAAGTTTAAATGTTTTAGATAAATCCTACCATGTAGTGTTTACATTTAACATTTTTTCGAGCATTTCCGAAAGCTTCGTAAATGATCAGAACTGCGCTAATATCTGTGACAGCAAACGATTCGAAAAAGTTCCGAAACAGTTTGACATGTTTGCAATGTTATGAGTATTACGTCATGTTCCCGTACATTACATATGTTTTCAGAAAATACACACAATTTTGATCATCCATGTGTCTTTTATGAAACAATTCAACCATACCACAAACATTTATACAGTGGTTAACCTGTTTCGTCCAAGTTCAATGTGTGACTGTCACTAGCTTGAAACATTTCTCGGTCCATAACCGTTAACAGCTTGTCGGAGAACATGTTGACATTTGCCCTACTAGAACAAAAGGGATTCGGCACATAAAATTTGACCAAAAAATCACCTTACACTATATATATAACGTATTCGGCACATAAAGTAAATATATAGTGTAAGGTGATTTTTTGTCAAAAATTATGTGCCGAATCCCTTTGACTAGAACTAGTAGCTCGTGATATGCTTGAAGCTTCCGACGGCTTCGAAGCTTCTCTTCAGAGTCCAAGAACCAGGCATTTCTACAGCAAATGCTTCTGCACATTCGTACGCCATGACACGGACTTCATTGGAACTTTTAAAGCCAAAATACATATTGCTTGCTGTGTTAAATACGTTTTCAATATGTTCTCCTGTCTGGCTGCAAAGACTGGCTTGATCATATGCTCTCCGAATGTATCACTGTTATAAGTCCCAAGCCAGCTTTTAATGTATCTGCATAGTACAAGTGCCATAGAGTTAATCTTAATTCCATTGGCCACAAACAGAATAATTCGTCTACATGTATAATCACACCGTTAATCCCGTTTCAATGACATCGACAGGTACCTTAGGGTTTGTAGCTTCTACAAACGGAAAAGTACAATAACCAGCCATCTATTACATAGCAGTTACTATGTATCATCTATTCTATAAGTATTAATAATTGTTAAGTTAGATATGTGGTCGCAAGTGTTCGGGGCAAAGTGTTACACCGTGTTAACTAGACATTCGAAATTTCTTTACTTTGACGGCGATACAGTCGTAACTTCGAATGTCGAGATGAATGTCGATTGTCTAGCTAGACATTCGAAATTTCATTACTTTGACGGCTATACAGTTCGTTTTTCGAATGTTGAGATGAATGTCAATTGTCTAGCTAGACATTCGAAATTTCATTACTTTGACGACTATATCCAGTCCGTTTTTCGAATGTCGAGATGAATGTCGATTGTCGAGCTAGACATTCGAAATTTCATTACTTTGACGGCAATACAGTCCGTATTTCGAATGTCGAGATGAATGTCGATTGTCTAGCTAGACATTCGAAATTTACATTATTATAATGGCTAAAACAGCCTGTTTCACGAATGTCGAGATGAATGTCGATTGTCGAGCTAGACATTCGAAATTTCTTTACTTTGACGACGATACAGTCGTAACCTCGAATGTCGAGATGAATGTCGATTGTCTAGCTAGACATTCGAAATTTCATTACTTTGACGGCTATACAGTTCGTTTTTCGAATGTCGAGATGAATGTCGATTGTCGAGCTAGACATTCGAAATTTACATTATTATGATGGTCATACAGCCTGTTTCACGAATGTCGAGATGAATGTCGATTGTCGAGCTAGACATTCGAAATTTCTTTACTTTGACGGCGATACAGTCGTAACTTCGAATGTCGAGATGAATGTCGATTGTCTAGCTAGACATTCGAAATTTCATTACTTTGACGGCTATACAGTTCGTTTTTCGAACGTCGAGATGAATGTCGATTGTCTAGCTAGACATTCGAAATTTCATTACTTTGACGGCTATATACAGTCCGTTTTTCGAATGTCGAGGTGAATGTCGATTGTCGAGCTAGACATTCGAAATTTACATTATTATGATAGCCATACAGCCTGTTTCATGACTGTCGAGATGAATGTCGATTGTCGAGCTAGACATTCGAAATTTCTTTACTTTGACGGCGATACAGTCGTAACTACGAATGTCGAGATGAATGTCGATTGTCTAGCTAGACATTCGAAATTTCATTACTTTGACGGCTATACAGTTCGTTTTTCGAATGTTGAGATGAATGTCGATTGTCTAGCTAGACATTCGAAATTTCATTACTTTGACGACTATATCCAGTCCGTTTTTCGAATGTCGAGACGAATGTCGATTGTCGAGCTAGACATTCGAAATTTCATTACTTTGACGGCTATACAGTTCGTTTTTCGAATGTTGAGATGAATATCGATTGTCTAGCTAGACATTCGAAATTTCATTACTTTGACGACTATATCCAGTCCGTTTTTCGAATGTCGAGATGAATGTCGATTGTCTAGCTAGACATTCGAAATTTATATTATTATGATGGCCATACAGCCTGTTTCACGAATGTCGAGATGAATGTCGATTGTCGAGCTAGACATTCGAAATTTCTTTACTTTGACGGCGATACAGTCGTAACTTCGAATGTCGAGATGAATGTCGATTGTCTAGCTAGACATTCGAAATTTCATTACTTTGACGGCTAAACAGTTCGTTTTTCGAATGTCGAGATGAATGTCGATTGTCTAGCTAGACATTCGAAATTTCATTACTTTGACGACTATATACAGTCCGTTTTTCGAATGTCGAGATGAATGTCGATTGTCTAGCTAGACATTCGAAATTTCATTACTTTGACGGCGATACAGTCCGTATTTCGAATGTCGAGATGAATGTCGATTGTCGAGCTAGACATTCGAAATTTACATTATTATGATGGCCATACCGCCTGAATCACGAATGTCGTGATGAATGTCGATTGTCGAGCTAGACATTCGAAATTTCTTTACTTTGACGGCGATACAGTCCGTTTTTCGAATGTCGAGATGAATGTCGATTGTCTAGCTAGACATTCGAAATTTCATTACTTTGACGGCTATACAGTTCGTTTTTCGAATGTTGAGATGAATGTCGATTGTCTAGCTAGACATTCGAAATTTCATTACTTTGACGACTATATCCAGTCCGTTTTTCGAATGTCGAGACGAATGTCGATTGTCGAGCTAGACATTCGAAATTTCATTACTTTGACGGCGATACAGTCCGTATTTCGAATGTCGAGATGAATGTCGATTGTCGAGCTAGACATTCGAAATTTACATTATTATGATGGCCAAACAGCCTGTTTCACGAATGTCGAGATGAATGTCGATTGTCGAGCTAGACATTCGAAATTTCTTTACTTTGTCGGCGATACAGTCCGTTTTTCGAATGTCGTGATGAATGTCGATTGTCGAGCTAGACATTCGAAATTTCATTACTTTGACGGCGATGCAGTCCGTCTTTCGAATGTCGAGATGAATGTCGATTGTCGAGCTAGACATTCGAAATTTCATTACTTTGACGGCGATACAGTCGTAACTTCGAATGTCGAGATGAATGTCGATTGTCTAGCTAGACATTCGAAATTTCATTACTTTGACGGCTATATACAGTCCGTATTTCGAATGTCGAGATGAATGTCGATTGTCGAGCTAGACATTCGAAATTTACATTATTATGATGGCCAAACAGCCTGTTTCACGAATGTCGAGATGAATGTCGATTGTCGAGCTAGACATTCGAAATTTCTTTACTTTGTCGGCGATACAGTCCGTTTTTCGAATGTCGTGATGAATGTCGATTGTCGAGCTAGACATTCGAAATTTCATTACTTTGACGGCGATGCAGTCCGTCTTTCGAATGTCGAGATGAATGTCGATTGTCGAGCTAGACATTCGAAATTTCATTACTTTGACGGCGATACAGTCGTAACTTCGAATGTCGAGATGAATGTCGATTGTCTAGCTAGACATTCGAAATTTCATTACTTTGACGGCTATATACAGTCCGTATTTCGAATGTCGAGATGAATGTCGATTGTCGAGCTAGACATTCGAAATTTCTTTACTTTGACGGCGATACAGTCGTAACTTCGAATGTCGAGATGAATGTCGATTGTCGAGCTAGACATTCGAAATTTCATTACTTTGACGGCTATACAGTTCGTTTTTCGAATGTCGAGATGAATGTTGATTGTCGAGCTAGACATTCGAAATTTCATTACTTTGACGGCGATACAGTCGTAACTTCGAATGTCGAGATGAATGTCGATTGTCTAGCTAGACATTCGAAATTTCATTACTTTGACGGCTATATACAGTCCGTATTTCGAATGTCGAGATGAATGTCGATTGTCTAGCTAGACATTCGAAATTTCATTACTTTGACTGCTATACAGTTCGTTTTTCGAATGTCGAGATGAATGTCGATTGTCTAGCTAGACATTCGAAATTTCATTACTTTGACGACTATATACAGTCCGTTTTTCGAATGTCGAGGTGAATGTCGATTGTCGAGCTAGACATTCGAAATTTACATTATTATGATAGCCATACAGCCTGTTTCATGAATGTCGAGATGAATGTCGATTGTCGAGCTAGACATTCGAAATTTCTTTACTTTGACGGCGATACAGTCGTAACTTCGAATGTCGAGATGAATGTCGATTGTCTAGCTAGACATTCGAAATTTCATTACTTTGACGGCTATACAGTTCGTTTTTCGAATGTTGAGATGAATGTCGATTGTCTAGCTAGACATTCGAAATTGCATTACTTTGACGACTATATCCAGTCCGCTTTTCGAATGTCGAGATGAATGTCGATTGTCGAGCTAGACATTCGAAATTTCATTACTTTGACGGCAATACAGTCCGTATTTCGAATGTCGAGATGAATGTCGATTGTCTAGCTAGACATTCGAAATTTACATTATTATGATGGCCATACAGCCTGTTTCACGAATGTCGAGATGAATGTCGATTGTCGAGCTAGACATTCGAAATTTCATTACTTTGACGACTATATACAGTCCGTTTTTCGAATGTCGAGATGAATGTCGATTGTCGAGCTAGACATTCGAAATTTCATTACTTTGACGGCGATACAGTCGTAACTTCGAATGTCGAGATGAATGTCGATTGTCTAGCTAGACATTCGAAATTTCATTACTTTGACTGCTATACAGTTCGTTTTTCGAATGTCGAGATGAATGTCGATTGTCTAGCTAGACATTCGAAATTTCATTACTTTGACGACTATATACAGTCCGTTTTTCGAATGTCGAGGTGAATGTCGATTGTCGAGCTAGACATTCGAAATTTACATTATTATGATAGCCATACAGCCTGTTTCATGAATGTCGAGATGAATGTCGATTGTCGAGCTAGACATTCGAAATTTCTTTACTTTGACGGCGATACAGTCGTAATTTCGAATGTCGAGATGAATGTCGATTGTCTAGCTAGACATTCGAAATTTCATTACTTTGACGGCTATACAGTTCGTTTTTCGAATGTTGAGATGAATGTCGATTGTCTAGCTAGACATTCGAAATTTCATTACTTTGACGACTATATCCAGTCCGCTTTTCGAATGTCGAGATGAATGTCGATTGTCGAGCTAGACATTCGAAATTTCATTACTTTGACGGCAATACAGTCCGTATTTCGAATGTCGAGATGAATGTCGATTGTCTAGCTAGACATTCGAAATTTACATTATTATGATGGCCATACAGCCTGTTTCACGAATGTCGAGATGAATGTCGATTGTCGAGCTAGACATTCGAAATTTCATTACTTTGACGGCGATACAGTCCGTATTTCGAATGTCGAGATGAATGTCGATTGTCGAGCTAGACATTCGAAATTTGCATTATTATGATGGCCATACAGCCTGTTTCACGAATGTCGAGATGAATGTCGATTGTCGAGCTAGACATTCGAAATTTCATTACTTTGACGGCGATACAGTCCGTATTTCGAATGTGTCGAGATGAATGTCGATTGTCGAGCTAAACATTCGAAATTTCATGACTTTGACGGCGATACAGTCGTAACTTCGAATGTCGAGATGAATGTCGATTGTCTAGCTAGACATTCGAAATTTCATTACTTTGACTGCTATACAGTTCGTTTTTCGAATGTCGAGATGAATGTCGATTGTCTAGCTAGACATTCGAAATTTCATTACTTTGACGGCTATATACAGTCCGTTTTTCGAATGTCGAGATGAATGTTGATTGTCGAGCTAGACATTCGAAATTTCATTGCTTTGACGGCTATATACAGTCTGTTTTACGAATGTCGAGATGAATGTCGATTGTCGAGCTAGACATTGAATGTCGATTGTCGATTGCATTGCCAACTTCACACACATACGAAAAGTAACTAATATAATTATACTGTATATGTGTAGTGTTCTATTATTTTGATTATGACATGAATATTAGGAACTACATACCGCATAGTTGATAAATAATTATACCCCATGCACTGATATGCCTCTTTTCGACATGTATCATACATACACTGGGATAATGATGTACACGAAGATGGTACCACCCACCAGTTTTGAGTTCCACGCCCCTTTTCAATAGCCAGGCGGTCATATGAGGCTGACAGTTCACTTAGAATCATCGTTTCAGGGAAGAACCTGTACTAGACCCCCATCCTCCGAAAGCAACTGCCTACTTTCTCACATAAATAGACATGGTCGGTAGCTTGGCTCAGGGCTTTAACCCACGGCGCTCTATCAGTGAGAGATTACATTGATTTGAAGTCAGCAACCTTAACTACTCGACCACGGATAAGGGACTGTGTGGCAGTTATCATCAGTAAGTATGTACCAGTACAGTACAGTGCGTTACTAATTGCTCGATTAATGTTATTTAGTAATAAAATATGACCCCCTTACGATACACACATATACAGTACAATGTAGAACTCCGGATATCAAACTTTATTTGGAGAAGTGGTCGCATCACTATATTTGGAGCAATAATCATTACGTGGACCCTATTTTCTCTCCCTACCTTTACTCATGTATCATCACAACATTTACACAGAACGGACATTCTCCCACTTTTACTCATGTAAGATAGGTTTTCAGCTCATATAAGAAAATCCTATCTTACATTAGCAACATCTTTCTTACATGAGCGACCACCGCACGTGAATTCATTCCGACCTTCACGGGACTACTTTTACTACTACTACGTCTGCATAGTAAACACGCATTAGTGGATTTTTATATTCTCCCACTTTTACTCATGTAAGATAGTTTTCAGTATTACGTATCCACCCTCCACAAGCTCTATTGATCCAATGAATCAGGTTGAATTACATCGTGAACAAGTTCGTTCTCCATCTAGGCCGAGAGAAACGCAGGTTCGTCCAAACATGCGTTCACAATCAGTCTTGTAAAATAAAAATAAAACACAAGTGTCGTTGAAGGCATGTTCGCCGGCAGTATGATGAAGAACTGCACATTTAACATTAACTTCAATAACTACAGTCAACCTAATCCGAAACGACGAAGAATAATTGTGTCAAGCGACTCTGATTCTGAGTGAAAGTCGCACGCCCGTTAAACTTTTGTGACTTGTTACGCATTCATAGTGAAGAAGACTGTCGCGTTATCAAATAGTTCCTAACTGTTGCAGTTAACTGTTCAATATTCAAAACACATGTTGTTTTATTGATTTAAATACTGTTTTATTGGATGTGTCTCATGGCATAAATAGTTACACAATAAATGTATATTGTTTACATTGTCGTTTATTCAATATTTGTTTACACTTTGTGTATTCATACACTCGTGATGACGAAATGCGACCTTCACATTTTTAAACTGTAAATTAATTCAACCACACTGGAGAAGGCTGTACGCGGGGAAATTGTTTGGTACATACTTTTAGTATGTACTTTAAAATACCGTTCTCTTCAGCTGTGCAACTTTTGAATGTGATAAACGATAAGGTAAAAAAGTAGATTTTTACCAATTTTGTCGATGTTGTCATAAGGGTTTAGTATTTTCTCAAAATGAGTGGCAGAAAAATAATTCATCATGAGACAGTCTATGTAGGATAAGGATATCTCACCCTCGGGGTCGGAATTTTAACCAGGGAACTCGGCAAGCCTCGTCCCTGGTTAAAATCCGACCCCTCGGGTGAGATATCCTTATCCTACATAGAAGCTCATGGTGGATTCTTATATTCATACTTAATTTGTCAGTATTCATGAATTTCCATTATAGACTTCTACAGCACAAGTAGTGAATGTTGTAATGTAAGTTATATGAAGGATACTGCATTAAAGCATACACTTGTATATAGAAACTGAACACATGTAATACATACTTTGTCCACTTTAAGTTATTTTTAATGTGATAGTAATCACATACCATTCAACTTGCCTTCTACAGTATGTATTATAAGCAGATGTAAAACATTTCGTAGTTTGTTTGAACTTGATGCATCGTAATTCATTTTTACAGATATTTACTGGTATTAACAGCTGAAGATCTTATTATTCAGCCATAATTGATATCGTAAAATAACTGGTTGTAATACTGGACATATTATTAATATCATTATTATACCATACTTAAATATAGCGCTTTTTCATGGAAAAATAACGTTCAAAAGCGCTTTACAAATTTACATAAACATGTAACATATAAACAGATTACGGTACATAAAACAGATACTATGTTCAGTAATTGAAACAATCAGTTCATGTAGACATGCAAAAAGATAATTATATTTTGCGTTTGAATCAAAGATGTTACATACATGTCTTATAGAAACGCCAAATACAACAAATCATTTACATATATATATGTATCAGGGGATGACGTACTTGTGTTTCTTAAACAACTAGAGCCATGAATTACTTGTAAAATGTCATAGCATGGATAACATAGATAACGGATTTGTCTTCGAGCTAATTAACACTTATCTGTGACAATCGGTGATCATGTAGTAACGCTGGACTACTGAACGAAATGTCCAGGGTTCGAAACTTGACTTGGTCTTCCGAATTCGAATTCATCAGTGGCGCTTTCAGTGTCCACATCCAAACTACCGAGTCAAGAACCGTGTCTAGAAAATCACAAGGACGAAAAAGGACGAGGTGTGTATCGGTGCTTTACACCGGGCAGGAATAAGTACCAGTAGTAAGAGTAGGTATATATATATATATATCCCATTCTCCTTCATCTTCTCTTCCTTCTTTTAATGACAGCTCTGAAATAACCATATCTGTCGACTGGTCGGTCAGACAATAGCTAACATGATAAGATTGTTACTTTCATCATTCTTGATATTGCAATAATCTTTGTATTCTTAACATAACAATCATGTAAATTTATGTGCAACACTCGCACAAAAGGTTCAGAAAAGGGTCAGTAATACAATGATGTGAAAAATACACGATTGGATGATTATCAATATAAATTATGTCCTTAATACTATAGTCAGTGTAACGTTCAGACGCATAATTGTCAAACAACCAACATGTGAACATAGGCAATACTTGGGAAAAACAAAATATGGCATCTTTTGACAGGTGACATTTAATCGGAGATCATTTTGTTGTAAATGATAAACAACAGATCTCAAAAATTACTTTATTAACAGAGCGGCCTTCAGTCGGGGCTGTCCGCTAGCACAGGGTTGACTGTACGTGATTTTTAAAGTGATAGGTCAATCAGAGATTTTTGTATTTGTTTAGTAAAGAAATCTTCTCCACAAATTCACATGTATATGTTCTCAACAAGGTAATATGCATGTACACGAGGGCTTTGTGCAAAGTAAACACTTATTTAACTGATGTCTTCTCTATGTACCGACAATCAGCTTTAATGAGTATACATGTATTACTATATATACTACTCAAAATTGATTAGGATCACTTTTTGTTTTGTGTGGTATTATCGTCGATTTTGGATTAAATGCATAGGATATGAATTTTGATTATTTTCAAAGATACCTGCATATCATGAGTGCAACATGTAATCCATACATTGAATTATTCGAACGTAACGAGCGTCGAAATGATGGCAGGGACAACATTAGACATTTAATGGGTATGTATGGGGAATAGAAACTTTGAGGAAAATGAGCAAATAAGTGCTAACGTTTGTGGTAAGTATCGAGACTGATGTCCTCGTGCGTCAATAACTGTCAGACATCGACTCCTCATACTTCTAATTAATCTTAAATAGTGGGATTCGAGCCCATTCTCCCGGAAGTGTCTCTCTGAGCTGTCTGGTAGTTGTTGGCTGGACAGAACGCTCAGATATCGCTCTCTGCAGCATACCCCAGATTTGTTCGGAGGGATTTAGGTCGGGGTATATAGCGAGCCAGTTCACGGTGGTTAACCGGCTCGGATTTTTTTGGATCAAATCAGCGTCCCCCGACTATTCTTGATCGAGCAAAGGACTTTTAATGAATAATTTCTTAAAAACAATGGACTTGTAAACATCCTGATACAGGCGCAAAAACACGTAAGAATTTTACAATTTCTGTACCACAGAACTTGAACATGTCTGTTCTTTCCATACATTTCTTGTGAATTTATTCTTTACATGAAGAATAAGTCTGAAGTTTCTCAAGTGAAAGTGCATTAACATTTACCTGAAATTACTAGGAAAGTTCTAGGTTCGTAACTCGGTGATAGCATATTTTTTTTATTTATATGAACTTTTTTTCAAATAATTAGCTAAGATATCAAAGAGAAAGTATAGTTGTGTTAAAAATGTATTTCAATGAAAAAATAAACAAATCTACATGAAAAGTATAAATCATAATTATATGCAGTTTGAAAAATTGATAAAAACAATTTCAATAATCAATAAACTGCCTAAAACATGTAAATCAATGACTGTTGTTTTCAGCGAAAAATATGATATATCGGACCTATGTGGGACCGTTATCATAATTTTGTGGCAGCTGCTGCATGGGTTCATGTGTTTTGTACACCATCGAACCGACCGAAAAAAAATACATAGGTGCATCATCTAGATATTGTGCCTGTTTAAAAGGTTCATATGAAAACTACAGTAGTAACAAGGTATGTGTGATATATACTAGTTAAGAATTGATAACTATGAACTATTCATTGAAAGGTATGACCTGCAGTGACCGGGAATCAAACCCGGATTGCAGGGTTACAAATCCAGGCACTAACCACTGGACCACGGTCGTGACTGTGTGTGTGTGTGTGTGGCACTCTGTTGCTGACAATACAACTGTCTAACCTAAGGATCAAACCCTGTTCTTACAGCGCTATCAGTGCTTTAATTAGGTATAATACCATGTCACTGCATTATTTAGATGTTTCTTATAAAGTTGCAAGGATTGTCATAATGTTGCTCTTATGTCATGGTGTTATTATTGAATATTTATAACAAATATAATACTCTTTTTTTTTAGCTGAGATAACCGATGTTTTAGACGTAGACAGAGGTTGTAAATGATTCATGTTTCGGGAGCTTTCAGTGCTTTGATTGCAGTCATTCAGAATTGTCTCCCTTGTTGAATCATGATGCAGATCTCCAGGAAGTTCTTTACAAAGTTGATGTGGAGTTTTCTCCTGTTTATGAACAGATACATGGTAAATGTTGATTCTTGTTGATAAAGTATTATGTATTGAACGATGCAGTATGATTGTTGACTGTTTTATGTGTTGTAAATGCTAGTTATATTAATGTCATATATTTCCGCGAATTTGCGAAGTATCTTTGTAATGAATTTGTATCTTGTTTCAAGGTTATTCTTATGTAATGTCATATTATGAATCGAAAATTCCACTGTCCACTGGTTAAGGTTTGTCGAAGTCTAGGTTCGTTCTGCAAATTGTTTGTGTACGAAGCTATTTGTCATTTGTCGACGTTCCCTAACGCTTTTTGAGCATGCACACAAACTCTTCATAATACAGCGATCTTGAATTTCAAAATCTTTCAGATCAGGTTAGCAGAGGGAGCAGTAGGTGTATGTTTAACATCCAGTCTTTTCATATTTGTGTAAATATTAAAAAGCAACGATATTCACATGCGGCAATTCATGGCTTTTCTGGTCTGTTCACTACTGGTATTGAACATTGTGAAGGTAACAAAGATCAGTTTACTCCCTTAGTGTGGAGAGTAAATCAATTATTCACTAATCACAAGTTACAGGACATAGAAACAACAAATAGGATATAGGCTTTTAATAGTATTCGGTAGCGTAACCTCAACCAAAACAAAGAGGGTAAATGCATCATTTTTAAAATAGTCTAGATTTTAAGTTGCTTTACGACACTGCCTTTAAATTTATAATTTAATAATATTTAAATCTTCTTATCATCAGAATAAGAGCGCTCATCTTATACTTAAAAGAGCCAACGCTGGAATCACATCTCACGCATAAATGAACCTACGCATAAAGCACAGCTCACACATAAACAAGCCAATGCATATAGTACAGCTCACACATAAAAGAGCCAATGCATATAGTACAGCTCACACATAAACGAGCCAATGCATATAGTACAGCTCACACATAAACGAGCCAATGCATATAGTACAGCTCACACATAAACAAGCCAATGCATATAGTACAGCTCACACATAAAAGAGCCAATGCATATAGTACAGCTCACACATAAACGAGCCAATGCATATAGTACAGCTCACACATAAACAAGCCAACGCATATAGCACAGCTCACACATAAAAGAGCCAATGCATATAGTACAGCTCACACATAAACGAGCCAACAAATATAGCACAGTTCACACATAAACAAGCCAATGCATATAGTACAGCTCACACATAAACGAGCCAACACATATAGCACAGCTCACACATAAACAAGCCAACGCATATAGCACAGCTCACACATGAACGAGCCAAAGCATATAGCACAGCTGACACATAAACAACCCAACGCATAAAGTACAGCTCACACATTAACGAACCAATGCATATAGCATAGCTCAAAGATTAACGTAAAGAATCATGATAAATTGGAATTAATATCTTATCATTATTTCAGATGAATGATTAGAACTGCTCCTTTCCACAACATAATATATGCACAAATTAACCACATATTTGTCAGTATAACTGTTTTGGTTGTCTAATCATCACTCAAGTTCTAGAGCTAAACCATCTTCTATATACATCATTTTCAGAATATACTTCATTGAAAGTTTTCTGTATATTTGTTGTCTCAGGCTTGTATCATCTTGCGGTAACTGAGCTTTGATGAAATTATCGCCCATGAATTCTCATGCACAGGGCCCAAACTGTCGATCGCCAATTGAGCCAATTGGCGAAAGTCCGACCAAAGTGGCTCCAAAAATCTACAAGTGGCGAAAGTGTATAAAATCTCAACTTCCAGAAGAGTTGAATAGACTGGTTTATGTGCATATGTCCTCGGACATTTTGCCGATAGCATTAAGTCATTCAAAAATCGTATGAAGTCGCGTGTCAGATATGATTGTTATTTCTGATTGCGATGCTCATCACCAACTTTGCACCTCTAACAAATGAGATTGCCGCGAGGCTTTGAATTGAACTTGGTCTTACCGTTATTTTTCACAGTTAGTGCTTGTTAATGTTGATCTGTCCAATTAAGCATGTATGTATCGGATTAATGAAAATGGGGAATTTCGTGCCTCAAATTGGGGAAAAAAACAGCTTTTTTGTAATTGGGAAGTCACCGAATTTCAGCCTCTGTTATAGAAGGAAATAAAGCCCTGTCCGTGTTTTGGGTGACCAGTCAGTCGTTAAAAAAAAAGCCTGTTCTGGAAAAATTCAGTTGCTTTCAGCATTTTGTTGAAGCTAGATGTTTTTGTGAATCAATTGCAGAAGTCATGGTTTGTTTTAATTTGTAATTTAAGAACGATTCTTGCTTACATGTCTTTGTAATTAGTTTTCGTGATTTGAGAATGGTGGCTATTTTACAATGATAACTTGGTAATAGATACTTTGATCTGCTGGTGATTTAACTAATTGACACTATTTTTGTTCATACTCTTAATTTGTTAACTTATTTAATTGAACAATCAAACGAGACTTACCTTTGTTTGATTGGGATTCTTTGTAGTCATACTGCTACTCGAGGGATCATATGAGATGCGTGCCAAGCGTGACCATCATTATCAGTTCTTAAAAGCTTTAAGACCATAAAATAGACAACATAGAATCCCAATCAAACATCAACTTAAGGTAAGTCTCGTTTAATTGTTCAATTCTATTACGTCATACTTATACTCTTGTGCTCATATGAGACTTCAAAGCTATAAAGAAAACATTTTTTGGTCTCAATAGAAAATAACAATATAATAACATACCAACTTTTAGCACGTCAACACTGCATTAGCAAATGTACACTCATTTTGTTGGATGTCTTTGCTATAAAACTGTGCAAATGTCCTAGCATTTGTCCATCCTACTACTTTCATGATTTTGTCAATTGGAATGAATTTCATTCTGGCTTTTGATGTACTCGCTGAACGAACACTATGAGCTTCAAAAATGTTAACATCTGTACCTGATGAGCACATAATTGTCTATGACCATTGACTGATAGTGCTTAAGTAGAAACTGCTGCAAGAGGTCTAAGGTAACTTATAAATAGTGACAGTTCATCCTTTCTTAATGTTTTAGTTCTTTTGATATATTCATTCAATATATATACAACATGCAATCTCCTGTCTTGAGAATAGCTATTCAAAGTAACATATGGTACAGGCATTACAGACTTAGATTGTTTTAAGGAATCAGCATATTCCTACACAAAAGTCTTCACCTTTCTTAAGGTTTTTGAACGTCAGAAGTAGGACTGTGGATTGTTGGGTAAGTGGCGATCCGATCCAATCAGCGATTCAACACTTACGATCCACAAATTCGAATCACAAATCTTTTGTTATCAAATAACCATCTAAAACTTCAAAATTGCAGTCCTGAAGACAGCTAATTGTTTTTAGGAATAATGAAGTTAATCAATATAAATTTTTATATGGCTTAATTCTTTTAAACGTACTCCCTTCCAGTTAATTGATTCACCAGCATCGTTATTTAAAGAATCGGTTGGACGTCTTGGCAAACAAAGTAGTCCACGATGAGACAATATTTATTCAGAGAAAAGGGATTTTTAAGAACAAACTTTTAAGAATACACATTTAAATTGTTAAAAAACAAGATCGCGAACCACAAATCTTTAGTAATGACGATTATTCATACTCGATTTTTCAATTTGATTACGTGAATACCCACTTATGAGTGAATTTTGTCGGTTGACGGAATGATCAGCATAGTACCGGTATGTGTTACTGGAATCACCATCGGAATATCTATCAACAATTCCAGAAAATTGTTCCAGCAGTTTTGTGTTGGCCAGAGTGGTACTACCATAATACAATTGCTCTGATCTTTCTTTATCTTCTGTAGAGCTCTTCCTATCAAACTGAAAGGACAAAATATAGATATATGAACAATTCTGACCAATCTATTGAAAATGCATCAATAAATGTCAAATCTTAGGAAAACTTTATTAACACGGTAGATGTCACAGTTTTGATTGGATCTTCACCAAACCTTGTCAGAATGTTTGCCTCAATGATATGTTGGCCAAGGTCGAACATGGGTCAAAAACTAGGTTACCAGGTCAAATCTTAGGTATAAATCTTGTAAAAGCTCTAAATGTCATGGCTTTAATTGGATCTTGACCAAACCTAGTCAGATTGTTCATCTTAATGATATTAGGGACAAGTTAAAATCTAGGTCACAAGGTCAAATCTTAGGAAAATCTTATTAACACTGTAGATGTCAAATTTTGATTGTATCTTCACCAAACCTAGTCAGAATGTTTGTCTTAATGATATGTAAGACAAGTTCGAACATAGGTTATCTGGGGTCAAAAACTAGGTCACAAGGTCAAATCTTAGGAAAAAACTTGTCTATGCTGTAGTTTTCATGGTTTTGATTGGATCATAATCAAACCTTGTCAGAATGTTTGTCTTATTTATATTTTGCTCTGCCACCATTTAAATTTCATTGAATAAAATGTGATTTCTACTGCAGGTTCTCTAGTTTCTACATGTTGGATGAGGCTGGATAACTCTAGTTATGGAAAGAGGGTGAACAGTGTAACTTTCATGCTGCATGACTTTTTTATATTCAATTTTGGTGAGTCCAGTGTAAAACAACTAATTGTGTTGGGTACTTGCAAACTTACATGTATACTTTGTTATTAGTCCTCTGCAGTACTGGAGGGGACAATAGTGACTGCCTATGTCAGTCTGTTCGTTCGTCTGTCTGACCTAAGTGGTTTCCGGATGTTAACTTCAGTTAGGGGTGATGGATTTCAATGAAAGTTGGTACATGGGTTGCTTAGGGTAAAATCTAAAGTGAGATTGCATATGGGGAAATCATGAAATGAGATACTCATGTGATACAAAAATATTGTAAGCACACTTTGAAATAAATAAATAAAATCCTGACTGAAAATCAATTTCAGATAACACCAGGTTTATTATGTATTTTAGGCTAAATTATTTACTAAATGGCGCGTCGTCAGCGATAAGGATATTGCTGTAAATTTTCCATGTCAGTTTTCCAATTACCAATGGATGGGAAGCTTTCATATACAAGTACATAATGTAATGCACATAACGAGGCATAATGTATTGAAGTTTATGTTTGACTTGTGTGACGTCACTCGTACATGTGCAGTTCTATCATTCACAAAGCTTTTGGAAAAACTTGGCAAATGATAAATGTAAACAGTATATAATATTTGTCCTACATAAAAAAACTAAATATTGTATTCCATTAGTAATTTCTCTAGGAAGGAACAGCCAAATGAGATCAGATATGGGTTCTTTCTGTATCATTTCAAGAACAATTTTAATATCACAAGTTTACAAAGTCTTTTGTACTTTGAAAATGATACCAATTTTAAATGACATTGTGACTTTAATCACTGGTGACTTTATGTATAATTCTTATAGCTCAGGTTTCCAGTATTATACAATAAGTATGTACTATATTTTAGTTATGGTGTGTGGAGCTAGTGATGAATGGTCTGCATTGTAGCGTTCAGTTCAACATGATAGAAGCTTGCTGTAAAAAGTCTGCACCTGATTGCCATTTCAGCCTTTGGAAGGTATGATTTCCTTAATTAATGCTCTAAGAACTGTATGACATTTTGAGGATGCTCGTCCATCTATGTGTCCACCTCTTTGCAGCCTTTTGGTTGGAAAGCTCTTCATTTATTTTCATATAACCAGGTTTTCACCAATATGAATATATGTTACAAAGCTTTTGAATATTTACCTGCCTGCTATTTTAATTTTTGCATGAATGTATGTTTTCATTACCTTTTTTCTGTATTGCATGCTTTGTTCTACAGCTTAGATATGCTTATGTGTATAAAACAATTTTGCTGATTAAAGGGAGACAATTCAATTTCCATTCAATGACCACCTGCACTTATTCATTGTGATCAATTCAAATCAGCTTTAATTGTCTTAACTGTTGTTGGTTCTGTTACTGTTTACACCATTTTAGCTCACCTGGCACAGAGTACCAAGGTGAGTTTTTAGGATCGAGCTATGTCCGTCGTCCATCGCCGTCCGTCCATCCGTCCGTCATCAACAATTTCTTTAAACAACATCTCCTCCTAAACAACTTCGTCAATTTCAACCAAACTTCACAGGTGTGTTCCTTGCTTGAAGCTCTACCAAAGTTGTTCAAAGAATTCCATTCCATACCGAACTCTGGTTGCTATGGCAACCAGAAGGATTTTTTTTGAAAATCGTCAAAAATCTTCTTCTCAAAAAACAGAGGACTTAGAGCTAAGATATTTGGTGTGTAGCATTGTCTAGTGGGCCTCTACCACGTTTGTTTAAATTTTTGCCCTAGGGTCAAAATTGGCCCTGCCTCGAGGGTCACTTGATTTATAAAGGCTTATATAGGAAAATTTGAAAAATCTTCTTCTCCGAAACAACAAGGCCTAGAGCTAAGATATTTTGTATGTAGCATTATCTAGTGGACCTCTACCAAGTTTGTTCAAAATATGGCCCTGTGGTCAAAATTGGCCCTGCCCCCGGGGTCACTTGATTTATATAGGCCTATATAGGAAAATTTAAACAATCTTCTTGTCCAAAACCACAAGGCCTAGAGCTTAGATATTTTGTATGTAACATTGTCTTGTAGACTTCTACCAAGTTCGTGCAAATCATGGCCCCAGGGTCAATATTGGCCCTGTCCAGGGGGTCCGTTGATTTCAACAACTACTTGACAGTTGAGGTAGATTACTTTTTACCATGACAAATAACTTCCCTTAATTAAATTATCCCTTAGTGTTATGTTACTCAAGTGAGCGATACAGGGCCATTATGGCCCTCTTGTTCTTGTTGTATTGTCCATTACTGTTAATACTATTTTGATACTTAATATGTACTATGTAATCATAGTATACAGTTATTTCATGGGCATTTGTGGAACAGTCAAAACTGTGGTCCCGAGGTGAAGGGGTGACTTTTGAACTGTTGCTCCGAGGCCGTAAAATCAAAACCTAGTGATCCAGATATAAATACATGGACAATATTCTAAGAACTATTCAAATCAGAATCTAAAGGATCATTGGACACGTATGGATGGTAATTGTGCTATTGGACATTGTAAATTTCTCTGTAATCGCTACTTATTTTATACCGGTGGGTAGGGTAAAAACAGATAATCTACCAAGCTATATACCCAAATATTTGTCATACTTGACTTGGCAAGTATTAGTGTAATACACAAAGCAAGCAAAGCACGAGAAATCGTGCATCGTCATAGTACTGTTTCCCAGTGTTTTACTGTGTTCTTGTAAAATATTATATTCATGTAGGTATACGCGAACTTAAACATGGTCATACAAAACCTTGATCTACACCACCTAAGACATCTTTATATGATATAAGTTAGGAACAAAACGTGTTGTAACCTTAAACATATTTCTCTTATGGAAATAATGCATGCTCGGGGAAGTAAGTCCCCAAAAAGGATAACATAACAATTAGGTTCACGTTGTATATAATTGAAAATCTACATTTCAGGAAGATGCCTGACTGATTCTCTTTCTTTTTTGGAGTCCGCTCTTAAAGTTATTACCAGCCTAATCCAAATGGCGAACATATTAGAGGACAAATAGTGCCGTCAAAGTACGAAATTTATTAAAAATTGTGATGACTGAAATTTACCTTTTTCTCTTGTGCTAAGATTCACAAAATAATCACAACAATTTTTTCAGTGATTTTGAATCAACATATATATATATATGAACCTCTTCGTTTTATTTGTTGTTTCATCTTTCTTTTTGGATAAATATTGTTATTTGTCAATGTATGAGGGTCATCCGTAAAGTTCGCGGACAGCCTAACGTTTTTAGCTCACATGTCACAAAGTGACAAAGTGAGCTATTAGGATCACTCTCCGTCCGGCGTCGTGCGTCATGCGGTGTGCGTCGTGCGTCGTCAAACTTTATGTTGTGACCACACTAGGGGCCACATTTTTAGCCCAATTTTAGCAAAACTGGGTCAGGACGTCAATATCAACAACATCTTGGACGAGTTCGATATTGGGCCATTTGGGGTCAAAAACTAGGTCACCAGGGCCAAATAAGGGAAAACCTTGTGAACACTTTAAAAATCACTGTTTTGAATTTATCTTCATGAAACTTTGTCAGAATGTTTATTTTAATAATATGTAGGTCAAGTTTGAAAATGGGTAATTTCTGTAGTAAAATTAGGTCACTAGGGCAAATTGCTGGAAAACCTTGTGAACACTCTAGAAGTCACTGTTTTGATTGGATGATCATGAAACCTAGTCAGAATGTTTGTCTTCATAATATCTTGGACGAGATTGAACATGGGTCATCTTGGGTAAAAAACTAGGTCGCTAGGTCAAATCTTATGAAAAACCATGTTAACACTGTAGATTACACAGTTATTATTGGATCTTCACCAAACTTTGTCAAATCGTTTGTTTTAATGATATAACGGTCAAGTATAAATATGGGTCATCTGGGGTCAATAACTAGGTCACCAGGTCAAATCTTAGCAAAACTTTGTTAACACTGTAGATGTCACAGTTTTAATTGGATCTTCACCAAACCTAGTCAAAATGTTTGCCTCAATAATATGTGGGTTAAGGATTAACATGGGTCAGCCGGGTTCAAAAACTGGGTCACAAGGTCAAATCTTAGGTAAAAATCTTGTAAAAGCTCTAAATGTCATGGTTTTGATTGGATCTTGGCCAAACCTTGTCAGATTGTTTGTCTTAATGATATTAAGGACAAGTTCAAATATGGGTTACCTAGGGTCAAAAACCAGGTCACAAGGTCAAATCTTAGGAAAACCTTATTAACACTGTAGATGTCATTTTGATCGTATCTTCACCAAACCTAGTCAGACTGTTTGTCTTAATGATATGTAAGACAAATTCGAACATAGGTCGTCTGGGGTCAAAAACTAGGTCACCGGTTCAAAACAATGTTTTAATGAGTGAACAGTGATTGTCATGTGAGCGATATAGGGCCATCTTGGCCCTCTTGTTTAGTTATAATGAAATGATGGTTTTAAAAATGTGTCATGGCAATAATTGACACTTATTGTCTCAATTTCTATTTCTAAATTGTCACTTTTCCACGTAGTCACTGGTTACGAGTTTCTAAGGTGACCCTAGTCAGCGCCTACAGAGCACTTTGATTTTTTGCAATAAAGCGGATTCATTTTGTTGCAATCTTTGTGCTGTAATTTGTATAAAAATGTACGGAAATGTACAGAATAACGTTGGACGCCATAACAAATATTTGTGACGTTTGCCACAAAATAATAACTTCATTGCCAGGGTAATAACAAAGTTATCGAGCATGGAAGAACTGTCCTTATTGAATTCTTTACAGAAACTAAAGACGACGCCAGAGCGTACGGAGCAGCGCGCTGCTACCAAGTACTGCGTTAGGCTGGGTGTACACCCTAGCAGACATTAAAGTTCATTTCAAGTGATAAAATTCTAAAAAATGTATCAAGATCTTTGATATTTTGATATTTGCTTTGAAAAATTAGCATATGCTGTCCATATAGTCCAGATTTGGCACCGTTGGATATAGTGATCTACCTAAAATTGAAAAGAAAACGATTTAATTTAACTGAGAAAATTAGAATGGCGGTGGGCAGTTTTGCTAAAACATGAGACGGAAGCTGGAATAACGATATATTCTCTAAATGGATGGAAATACACAAAAATGCATAACATTTGCGCGCTGGTACTTCGAGAAAATGTGATTATATGTGAGTATAACGTCATGACGTCGATGTGAAGTATGCTGAAGTGCTCTGTAGATCTGTATGTGTGTTTGATCCATATAGTGTATATTTTTTATCAATCAGTATTTCGCTCTGATATTTGGCATGTATTTTGTCAATATGTTACATAACATGTTCATAAAATTTTGTCATAATACATACAGGATTAGTCTCATTAATAAGACTGTCCACGAACTTTAGGGATGACCCTCGTACAACAAGTTTGGCTTTAGATATTCTTGTGGTTGTAATTTACTTTTATTCCCTTATGAACCCAAGAACAAATTTGCAATGTATCTATGATGAAATAATATAATTGATTGAACTAAGTTTCAGATCATAGAAAAGAACTTACAAACGTTGCCTTGGGGAAACCAACCATACAAAGTTCAGTATGATTAAGGTGGTACAAGACACCACACGCAAAGTTGGTTTCTTAGTTACACGTACACTTGTCTATGATATTATATACTGCAGATTGGAATAAGATTCTCGGAAGACTCGAAATTTTGCTCTTCATTTAATAGCTGCTTAGTTTTTCACGTTTGTAATATGCTATTTAGTATTAGAGGAAATAATTATATTTTGAATGCATTTATCTATACCAAATAGTTTGTACAATTGTGTATTTAGCAATATTGCTAAATTAGTTTGCTTAAGGTGACATATCACAAAATATAGTTATAATGACTATTTCCAATTTTCTCTTTTTTGTCTTCAATTTCAAAGAGAAATAATTGTGGCAACTAAGGGGTGTAACGATTCACTGACTTCACGATTCGATTCAAATCACCATTTTGAGTCACGATTCAATTTTTAAGGATTTGACACAATACTCTTCCATTTGATTAAAGAAATATAGTGAAATTTATCATTGCATTTCAGTATTAATTATTTAAAGTACCTTTATGATTTTGAATATACATCCTACTGCATTTGGGGCTCTATTTCAATGAACGAAACATTTACAAACAGATCTTTACCTGCAACAAACTATAAAATAATATAAACTGATTACAGAATGTAGCATAATGCAGCATCTTGGCTAGCCTACACTTCTTACTAGCTAATAAGTCATAGCTAAAAGTCATGTACCGAATCGAGCCATAATTTCTTGTCGGCGAATCGTAAACTGTGAGTGCTATTAAATCGCGGTGAACGTGAACCGCAAAGAACCATTATACCCCTAGTGGCAACTGATCCTGCCTTAATGAAAACTTAGCTGTGATCTTGGATGCCTGCTTGTCATTTTTATTTGAAATCGTGTCGTGAATTTCATCTATCAATTAGAGATTTAGTGCAAATGATTTTTTAAACAACAAGAAAGAGTGAAGCTATTGAGAATATTGGAAAACAATTTTTAGTGTCGTGTTTCTAATATAATCGAACCATATAAACTCAATATGACAATCAACAAATACCACCACCATCATTAACGCCTACACATTAACATAATCAGCACCACTATAATTTCCTATCACTACCGTCAACCTTCTAATCTCCCCAGTTAGCAGCAGCAGCAAGAACTCTATCATTAACAGGAGCATCACATTATACTCATTATCATCATATGCTGCAGTAGTAGCAGCATCATGAGTACATTCAACAACTGGAACATCACAATATACAACAACAATCATACATTCTGATCAGTATCTCTATACTCATCATCATCATTATCAACGGCAGCAGTCAGAACAGCTGTTTCCAAGCAACACATACAATTATATTTTATCATTTTAGCATCATCATCATCAATAACAACTTTAAACAAGATCATCTTGAAAATACAGTATCATGTACACATGTTTACTGTTTATAGTGTAATTCTTGTTGAATGCTATTCAATGAGATTTTATTGTATATTTCAGACAGTTTCCCGACACCAAAGTAGGAGATGATAAAGACAATATAAGTTATGCTACAATTGCCATAAAATGACATTCAGCATGGACAAGGTCAAGTGTCAAGGACGTTATGTGAGGCTCAGCGTTGACTCGACTGAACCGTTGTATTTCACCATTGTTTGGTGTGATGATTTGCAGCCATTTGTGACTTTCATTCGATTTAATTGAATATATCAAATTAAAACACACATGTTTTAATTAAAACAAAATTGTGAAATTGTATCCACTAAAATGTTATCATTATTGTTTTATAGATTTCTAATGCAACCACTTAAACTGACCTGTATTGACCTAATAGCTAGTGTTTACTAAAAATTAACTTAATATTGTTAAAACGCCAAAAAGGAGGAATGTGTATTTTTTTAGAGTGTTGAGTAATGTCAATTATAAGGCAGACGATAGTTGTTGCAACATATTCAATGAATTTCAACATAACCAAGTACTTAAGCCGTTCCGAAATTAGAAACAAATCAAAGTTGAATAAGTAAGAACATTAAAGCTGAATAAATCTTCTAAATTTTTATAGATTCTCTGAGACAAATATTCAATCAAGTGTTTTGGAATTCTGTGTACTATGCTTCTTTACCATTGAAAAAATGTAGTAAGTCAGTTCTATAGGATTAGTCTCCCATTAGATGGTATAAAATAAATTTTGTGTCTTTTCAGTTTGAACTAACTTCTGAAGCTTTAAATGACTGCCTGTCTTACATTAGTTATATTAGTTATGAAATTAAATTCAAGCAAGAAAAGTCATCAAAATAAAACTGTTCATAGCAAAGGTGAAAATTATTAATTAGCTAGAAAACTATGATAATTTCATTGAGAATGATATTCCTCCACAAGTCTGGTTACATTTAAAGCGGCTTTCTCTGACATATGGTAATGTTTGCAGCTGTATTTGATATGAAAATGTATGTGATTGCATAAAATCTGCTCATTGTACTATCAGTTGGTAAATTCACATAGTGTATATTTTGCATCAGAATATATTACTGATTTACTTCTTGATTTACAACAGTAACATAAATAAGATCTGTATTATTATCCTGTCCATCTACACAAATTAGGCATGTTTTTATGTATTATAGAGTTGAGTTTATTAATTGTCTATTTTTTTATGAGCAGCAATGACAACAATCTCATCGTTATTAACAATTCTTCATTATTTACTTAGACTTTGTTGATCCTCAAAATGTATAGATTTGTCATTTCATGTATGTTTGAATATATCATATAATATATAGTGTGTGTATTTGACTTCGTATTTTGTTTTTACAAAAATATAGTTTTGTTCTGTTCATAAATATAGATGCCTAAACATTTTTCAGAGTGCAGCCTATTTATTGACTAGGCAACAGTGAGTTAACATTGTGCAGAAAGATCATCAGAGAAACCATAATAAATGGTTAAACCATACATTATAATGAAAATAGTACTTGGCAGCAAAACAACTTATGTTGATGAAATAAATTGTAAATTCAAATGAAATTCACAACAAAATCATTCTCTTTTAAGGTTATTTTATTTTTGTACAACAAATCCATGACAATATGTGTAAATTAGAAATGAATGCCTAGAAACAGATATTGAAGGATATGAATACATCAAATGTGTCATTTAACACACAGCAAATAATTACATGTAAATGTAAATTTGTGCAAACACAAATATACACACAAAAAAACGGTATAAACTACATGTACCAGAATTTATCTGCCATAACCAGATAATCTTGAAGAGAACTACTTTCATTTCACTAATATCTTGTAAATACCGTGCAACCTCTTTTAAAGCATCACACTTTTGGGGTAGCAATATTACTTTGTTACTGAGAGGCTTTTGCTCTAGAAGTTAAATTAATAGTAAAACTGTACAGTGGGAACAATCATCCTGTTGTTTGAGGGAAGTAGATGCTCTAGAGAGGTAAAATAGCAACAACAATTTTAACCACTACCAAAAGAACATATACACGGAGAAATTTTGTTGCTGCACAATTTTTGACAAACACACATTATCGTACAGGACTGTTCTTGTTGTAACACAAACATTATTCAAGATTAGACACACTGGTTAAGTCCTAAACCATACAATGGATGTGCTATATAATTTGTATGGCATTGTATATTTCCATAAGAAGTCACCCTTTTTATTTATGTCAATTTCTATGTTGCAATCCTCAATCCATTTATCAAATTGTGTAAAGTTCTCCATTCTCCAACCGAATCTTTAGATATGTAGAATTATATTCATCACGTCAGAACATGATCAAACTAAAAATTCTGGGTTTTACTATTTTCTGTATTCTATCCCTATCCAGTGATGCAGGATCACGTTATCAACGAGTTGTGTACACTGCCCATTGTTCACTTAATCATCATTGCTGTTTCAAATATTCCTGAAATTTTGAATAATGTTATTAATGCTGATAGATTACATTTTACAATAAATAACCCTAATAACAATTTTACTCTCCGTCCAGAGTTATCGTTCCAACCGGACATGTAAAATCCTAAAAAAAAATGTAAAATTACAGTTCCAGGTGTACTAAATTTAAAATTATCAGTTAAGAGTTTTAACTTTTGATTTTACTTGGAAGCTTTTGAATTACTTGACAAAACGTATAGTATTTATTTGATATTGAATTTACCTAACATATTTCTCTGTACTAATCAGCTTGCTAATAAATCTTCAGCCCTGTGGTGGAAAATACCCTCTCTTCATGTTTGTCTTGAAATCACACCAAGCCACACCTGGAAAGCATACAATAAGAAGATATTAACAAGAATTTTACGGAATTAACAATCAGACACACTTCTTGTTAAATCAGAAAATGTATAGTCTGCAGTACTGAACTATAGACTCCTCAGTGAGTAACACGATTTACAGGACAAACTCCAGACTCATCAAAAAGAACAACACTACAAGAAATGCCACAAAAATGCACCCGTGATAATCATGTTTCAGCAGGAATGTCTCCTTATAAAGTGAGAGCATTGGACTGCGAAGATGAAATCCAGGGTAATCAATGAGACCTGACCTACAGATATGAACTCCAAAATCATCAATCAGTTTGTGGACTGCAGTTATAGTGTACCCTAGATTCGTCAGCAAGAACGTGGGCTGCAAACATGAACTTCCTAACTTGATGAATTAGAAAATCCGTAGTCTGCAGTACTGAACTAAAGACACGTCAGTGAGTACCAAGATTTACAGGACAAACTCCAGACTCATCAAAATGAACAACACTACAAGAAATGCCACAAAAACGCGCCCGTGATTATCATGTTTCAGCAGGAATGTCTCCTTATAAAGTGAGGGCATTGGACTGCGAAGATGAAATCCAGGTAAATCAATGAGACATGACTTACAGATATGAACTCCCGAATCATCAGTCAGTTTGTGGACTGCAGTTAGGTACCCTAGATTCGTCAGCAAGAACGTGGGCTGCAAACATGAATTCCTAATTTACCAGTGAGATTATGGTTATAGTTTAAAAGGATATATACAAGAATAAAATGGTTAGAAGTTTAAAAGCATAAGATATCAAAATAATAAAACAGTAAACTGATAAAAGGTTAAAATGGCTAAAAGTTTAAAAGAATATATACAGGATTAAAATGGTTAAACGTTTAAAAGCATAAAATACTAAAAAGAGTATAAAACAGTAAAATGATAAAAGGTTAAAATGGTTAAAAGTTTAAAAGAATATATACAAGATTAAAATGGTTAAAAGCATAAGATATTAAAAGAGTAAAATAGTAAAATGGTTAAAAGGTTAAAATGATATATACAAGATTAAAATGTTTAAAAGTTTAAATGCATAAGATAGAAAATAGTAAAACTGTTAAAAGGTTAAAATGTTTAAAATGCTATATACAAGAATACAATGTTTAAAAGCATAAGATATTAAAAGAGTAAAACATTAAAATGATAAAAGGTTAAAAGTTTAAAAGATATATACAAGATTAAAATGTTTAAAAGTTTAAAAGCATAATATATTAAAAGAGTAAAACATTAAAATGATAAAAGGTTAAAAGTTTAAAAGATATATACAAGATTAAAATGTTTAAAAGTTTAAATGCATAAGATACTAAAATAGTAAAACTGTTAAAAGGTTAATATGTTTAAAAGTTTAAAATGCTATATACAAGAATAAAATATTTAAAAGCATAAGATATTAAAAAGTGTAAATTGGTTAAAAGTTTAAAAGAATATATACAAGACTAAAATGGTTAAAAGTTTAAAAGCATAAGATATTTAAAGAGTAAAACAGTAAAATGATAAAAGGTTAAAATGGCTAAAAGTTTAAAAGAATATAATACAAGAATAAAATGGTTAAAAGTTTAAAAGAATAAAATACTAAAAGAGTATAAAACAGTAAAATGATAAAAGGTTAAAATGGTTAAATTTTTAAAAGAATATATACAAGGTTAAAATGGTTAAATCTTTAAAAGAATATATACAAGATTAAAATGGTTAAAAGTTTAAAAGCATAAGATATTTAAAGAGTAAAACAGTAAAATGATAAAAGGTTAAAATGGCTAAAAGTTTAAAAGAATATAATACAAGAATAAAATGGTTAAAAGTTTAAAAGAATAAAATACTAAAAGAGTATAAAACAGTAAAATGATAAAAGGTTAAAATGGTTAAATTTTTAAAAGAATATATACAAAATTAAAATGGTTAAAAGTTTAAAAGCATAAGATATTAAAAGAGTAAAAATAGTAAAATGGTTAAAGGGTTAAAATGATATATACAAGATTAAAATGTTTAAAAGTTTAAATGCATAAGATATACTAAAATAGTAAAACTGTTAAAATGGTTAAAAGTTTAAAAGCATAAAATATTTAAAGAGTAAGGCAGTAAAATGATAAAAGGTTAAAATGATAAAAAGTTTAAAATGCTATATACAAGAATAAAATGTTTAAAAGCATAAGATATTAAAAGAGAAAATAGTAAAATGGTTAAAAGTTAAAGCATAAAATACTAAAATAGTAAAACTGTTAAAAGGTTAAAAAGTATAAAATGCTATATACACGAATAAAATGTTTAAAAGAATAAAATACTAAAAGAGTATAAAACAGTAAAATGATAAAAGGTTAAAATGGCTAAAAGTTTAAAAGAATATATACAAGATAAAAATAGTTAAAAGTTTAAAAGCATAAGATATTAAAAGAATAAAATGGTTAAAAGTTTAAAAGCATAAGATATTAAAAGAATAAAATGGTTAAAAGTTTAAAAGCATAAGATATTAAAAGAATAAAACGGTTAAAAGTTTAAAAGCATAAGACATTAAAAGAATAAAACAGTAAAATGATAAAAGGTTAAAATGGCTAAAAGTTTAAAAGAATATATACAAGATTAAAATGGTTAAAAGTTTAAAAGAATAAAATACTAAAACAGTATAAAACAGTAAAATGATAAAAGGTTAAAATGGCTAAAAGTTTAAAAGAATATATACAAGATTAAAATGTTTAAAAGTTTAAAAGAATAAAATACTAAAAGAGTATAAAACAGTAAAATGATAAAAGGTTAAAATGGCTAAAAGTTTAAAAGAATATATACAAGATAAAAATAGTTAAAAGTTTAAAAGCATAAGATATTAAAAGAATAAAATGGTTAAAAGTTTAAAAGCATAAGATATTAAAAGAATAAAACAGTAAAATGATAAAAGGTTAAAATGGCTAAAAGTTTAAAAGAATATATACAAGATTAAAATGGTTAAAAGTTTAAAAGAATAAAATACTAAAACAGTATAAAACAGTAAAATGATAAAAGGTTAAAATGGCTAAAAGTTTAAAAGAATATATACAAGATTAAAATGTTTAAAAGTTTAAAAGAATAAAATACTAAAAGAGTATAAAACAGTAAAATGATAAAAGGTTAAAATGGCTAAAAGTTTAAAAGAATATATACAAGATAAAAATAGTTAAAAGTTTAAAAGCATAAGATATTAAAAGAATAAAATGGTTAAAAGTTTAAAAGCATAAGATATTAAAAGAATAAAATGGTTAAAAGTTTAAAAGCATAAGATATTAAAAGAATAAAACAGTAAAATGATAAAAGGTTAAAATGGCTAAAAGTTTAAAAGAATATATACAAGATTAAAATGGTTAAAAGTTTAAAAGAATAAAATACTAAAACAGTATAAAACAGTAAAATGATAAAAGGTTAAAATGGCTAAAAGTTTAAAAGAATATATACAAGATTAAAATGGTTAAAAGTTTAAAAGAATAAAATACTAAAAGAGTATAAAACAGTAAAATGATAAAAGGTTAAAATGGCTAAAAGGTTAAAATGGTTAAAAGTTTAAAATGCTATATACAAGAATAAAATGTTTAAAAGCATAAGATATTAAAATAGTAAAATAGTTAAAAGGTTAAAATGGTTAAAAGTTTAGAAGCATAAAATAATAAAAGAGTAAAACAGTAAAATGATAAAAGGTTAAAATGGTTAAAAGTTTAAAAGAATATATACAAGATTAAAATGGTTAAAAGTTTAAAAGCATAAGATATTAAAAGTGTAAAACGGTAAAATGATAAAAGGCTAAAAAATGGTTAAAAGTTTAAAAGAATAAGATAATAAAATAATAACAGGATAAGATAATGAAAATGATAAGGAAAGGATAAGATCTCAAAAGGTTATGAAACATTCACAACATATATCCAACTATAGAAATATTGAATAAATAGAGTTGACTTACAAGAATCTCCCGTTTGTTGTCTCAGCTTTGGCCATCTGGTTGAGGGTGGTGATTTGTTGATGTTGGCTGGTCTAATGGTCGTCTTGTACACTACATTGCAAACCTCCCAATCTGTTGGAATAATAAACATGTGGTTACTGCAAGAATATTGGATAATGCTGACAATATATGTAATACTGGTACATGTATCTACATGTATATTCATTGGCACCGTAACTGTGTACAAATTATTCCACTAAATACATTGTTTCCAAAAACATGGATTAAACAGTTGCTTTGTCAACAATAAAATTAAACTGTTGATAGCAGTTATCTAAATAATAAATAGATCAAACACAATTAACTGACTTATTCAATAAAGTATGACAACATAATTATCAAGATACAAACTTTATTTATTGTAGGTTGCATATTAACAAATATAACATTTGCTATGAATAGCTATTAACCCGACACCAAGCATAAGGTAAATTAATCAGAATCATGACTATAGATGCAAAATGTAATGCATACCTCATGTATCATCCAAATGTTCTGTCTTTTGAGTGACCACGTGGCATGTAAAGGTCCACAATCAACCTCCCTAAAACGAAATACATTCAATTAGAATTACGTCATTGAATAAAATGCAACGTTCACACAGTGAAATTGTTTCCATGTTTGTTTAGGCTACTGTATAGTACCTAGTGTAAACATATGTGTGGAGGATCTTTTTCAATGTGGAAGTAGAGGACTGTGTTTAAAAATGAAAATAAACATGAAAAAACATTCAAAAATGAAAATTAATGTTGATATTATGATACATTATTTTGGACACTGGAGTTAACATAAGTTCAGATGAGAATTATAGATACTTGTTAATAATTAAATATTATTTTACTGATGCAGAAATGTTCAATTAATCATTAGCTATTGATAAAAACTCATTTCAGTTATGTACTTTCAGTAATTTACAGAACAATGCCACTTTTTAGGATGCATAGCAAAAATGTCAGGCTGCCATTTTGTCACAAATTTGTGCTTTTACGAATTACCCTAATTATCATTAAAATACACGAGTGTGTTGACAAAACAAAAAATAAATTCACATCTTCATGAACTTTTCATCTAATCAACATATATAAAACGATTGTAATAAAATTTAAGTATACCATACACATGTCGATGCCAAATTGCAGCGAATGTCTAACACTTCCGAACACATGATGTTCTTCGTTTGGGTGATATTTATCGTCTGATGACAGGTATGTGTGTAATCACCTGAAATTACACGTGATATTTCTGAATTTACTCGAATAAAAAGTCATGCCCCCCTACGGTCATTATTTACAATACAGTGATTTCTTTGTGATATACTGGGCACAAACACCCACTCGTATACATTTACACAAAAAATAATCCATGTATTGTTACTCAATATAAAGCAGGCACTACTTTCTATTCAACTACATTCGTTGTATCATTCCAAATTAGGAAATAATAAGGTTTGAGTAATCTGCTCGCGAGCTGCACAATTACAATGATTCGTAAAACATCGAGTATTTATTTAATTCCGTTTTACTCCGTAGCTGATACTAAATGGGAAAAATTGAAGTTGTTTATAATACCATAGACAATTATTGACAAATGAATTATGAAACAATTAAATTAGACCATAGATGTAAAATAATCATATGGTAGTTCCAGATGGATATGCGAGCACGTTTCAATCAAGCAAATTATTATGAAACGCTATCATTACGTCCACAAACATTTCTTCATGTGTTGTTTAAAATAAAGTTTAAACCAAACCTAAAATCCACTAAAATATCGAAATTACTATGAGAATACAAAAAAGAAAGTGTATCATTTATTTAAACTATCGAGTTACCGTATTTTTAAAAAAAATAAAACCACTTTTTGTAAGCCACCTTTGAACAAGTAACCCGTCAATGACATTCCTTATAGCAGAAGTTTAATTAACAATATAGAAAAAGAATACGTTTCTGAAAGGGCAAATTATAACTAATTTAAGCGGACACATGAGCGAAAATACAATTTATGCGAAGAGACCCTGAATAGATACAAGGCAGGGCAAATTTATTAACAGATTTGTACATATATACATCATTCAGTAGTTTCGTTGTCTCCATGGACTGTGACCCATATGGGTTCATCGAAAGCGTACGACTGGGATGATTAAGTGAGGGGCGTTGAGTCATATAATTATGTCTTCGTCTGTCAACTTTCTTCTGTGCTTCACAGTAGGTGATACCGTCCTTCTTAAGAATACCTTTGGATTAAGTTGTTTGTTTGCGCTATCTCGTGATGTCACTTGAATGTTGATTTCTCAATATTGTGTTGTTTTAAAAATAATTACGATACGTGTACGTACTGTCGGTGGACTGAAGGCATTGAACACAGGAGATCTTTGTATTGATAATTGTGCATTTGATAAGTGGCAATCTAAGGTACTGATATGATTTGATTCTGACTGTCAAAAATACATCAATGTGATCAATTTTTAACCAAGTTTTGCCAGCACATGGCAGCAGCGAAGTTTTGCAAGTTTGCAGTCTGTCGTTTACACCGACTTTATATCAGAGTTATAAGTAAACAGAATACATTTATATAATAATTATCCTGTTGTCACTATCAGTCTAATTATTTGGACTATCTTCCACTTCTTCATAGTCTTATTGGATAGTCTTTGATATCTTTGATTCGGTAGCTGGTCAACTGGTACCCAATGTCAAGTGGTACCCACTATATTTTGGTTAAGTGGTACCCACTACGACGTCAAGTGTGTAAAATTGTGTATGCGTAAAAAGCTTACTTTCGGCTATCCACAACATTTAGCTAAGGTGACACTATTGTAATGTAGTAGTCGTACACGTAGCAGGATGTGTCGTACACGTAGCAGGATGTGTCGTACATGTAGCAGGACTGAGTCTACCCCGAGCAGGACCTAAGCCTACCCGGAACAGGACCAATTATTTTCACCTATGTTTGTTTACAAGTCGATTTCTCAACTATAAAACGGACAATAACAAAATCATTTCGTCAGAGTATGCAGTAAGCATTGCAGTTTGTGATTTTATTTTCAAAAATACACTTTCTTATGCTTTAAGACTGTAAATAGTCGGCAAACAGCAAAACCTATTTTTCGCAATTACCTTGCACTTTAACTCGCCGTATCTTTCTTATCTTATGAGTAAATAGTCTAGGATTTTTATGACTAGCAATTAAAAGTCACCTAAATATATAGTAATATTTATTTTCTTCCTTATTAAAACGGAATATATGAAAATCAAGTAAAAACTTACCTTGCTCATTTCCTGTTCGATAAAAACCGAACATAGCAGCACGACTGTAACCGAACATAGCGCATGTAGAGGGAGCGGTTTACGGGTGTATATATGCAAATACTAAATTTGAGTCATGGAATTGAGCATACTACAAAAGAGAGTAATGCACTGACTGACTGATACTAGTTTTTGTCCGACTGATAATGATTGTGTCAGTGATAATACAGAACAAAGTGAATGACAGAATCACCTGTCTAAATTCATGTATGAAATCGACCTGCCAGTCTGTCTGTCTGTAGCCTTGAGCAGGGTACCAATTATCGACAATTTTTGCAACATTTTAGTGCCACACGATTTCCAAAAGGCACATTGAAATAAATCATCTCGACATAATACAGACTAATCTTTGACCTTTCAACTCAATGCAATTAATTCATAAAATCAACAACTGTAAACTTGTGACGTCACTGGGTTGTATGCATACTTGATCGCGAGTCGGAACCATTTTCGGGACCAATTATCGACAATAATACTGTTTGCCAATGTGAAACTGGCAAGGTACATATTATTCTGAATGGCCGTGTCAAATTAACCAGGAACACATATTTAACAGTTGTATATAACAAAATTAGACTGTGGAAAACCAAATCACTTGAAAACAGAACATAACAAATAATAATAATAATAATAATAAAGACTTTATTTTACGAGGAAACTTATTTGACAATATACTAAACAATCAATCTTCCATAAGATCCTCAACAATGAACAATGAACTAGAAAAATAACTATGCCAAGAAAATAATGATATTTGATATTTTGGCCCCTATGATGTCTCACAATATAAGTTGAAAAATTCATAAAAGAGTGTCAGTGAAAGGATTTGAAAAAAAAAAAACTGAGGTATACCTATGCATAATTATAGAAACTTTATCAAGACAATATCTACAGCTGTAATTAAACAAAAACGCTTAATCCGATATAGACACACCATAGGAGCCAGCGTATCATTATACATGTGAACGACATAATCAATATACTTAAAGCAATGGCATTTTAAAAACATAATACACAAAGGAATAATTTTGCAGACGGATATATAGATTTTTATACCTGCAATAGTAATGTTTGCATGAAGTTTGCTAGCCAGTCATTAGGTTGTAGCAATAGCATGGGATGTTTCAAAGTATGATGGCTTCACCCAGCGTAGATATAAAGTTTTAAAATGTTGAATAGAAGTAGAGTTTTTGATGTAAAGAGGGATAGAATTCCATATTGAGGTGCCAGAGAAAACAAAAGTATGGCGAAATAACTCGGTGTTGGGTTTTGGACTGTACAATTGGTATGTAGAAGAAGAACGTAACAGTCGTGAATGAATATCTGTAGTAAATGTAAATGCATTCTGAAGATAATCTGGTGCATCTCCTCTGAGAGTCTTGTACATTTGGATAGCTTTCTGATAAATAACACGCTCATGAAATGTCATCCATTTAAGTTTTGAAAATAGAGCAGTTGAAGGAGTAGAATAATCGCTATCAAGAATTACTCTAGCCGCTCTTTTCTGGAATTTTATAAGTTTATCTTCAAGACTGCTAGTACAATTTCCCCATATAATACAGCAAAAGTCAAAATGGGGAAGAATGTATGCATTATAAAAACGTTTTCTAGTTTCAATCGAAAGAAAGTTTTTAATTCTAGATAAGAGGTACAAATAGGAATTACATTTCTTTATCACATTATTGATATGGTCTGCCCATGATAGGCTATCGTTAATTGTGATACCTAATAGCTTTGCTGATGAAGTAGCTTCAATTGAATTACCTTGAAAAGGAATGTTGATATTGGATTCAACAATTTGATGTTTATTTCGTTTACTTGTTATAAATAAAACCTTGGATTTTTTAGAATTAATAGACATTTGATTAAGTTTACACCACTGTAAATAAATCTCTGGTAAGTGAAAATATTACATGATCTAAAGACTTGCTGTGAGTTGATAAGGTGGTATCATCAGCAAATATGTCGGCAATAGAATGTGAAAGTGACAGAGGCAAGTCATTGATATATATCAAAAACAATAGCGGGCCAAGAACTGAGCCCTGTGGAACACCTGCTAAAACATTACCAGGGCCAGAATATTTGCCAGATATAAATGTTTTTTGAGTTCTAAAATTGAGGTAGGATTTAAACCAATCTAATGTTGAAAACTGAATACCATATAATGAAAGCTTTTGTAGTAAAATATCATGGTTTACTAAGTCAAACGCTTTACTTAAATCAATGAGCAGTGTGCCAACTATTTCATTATTGTCTACAGCTGAAATCCAGTCATCAATAATTCTTATTAAAGCAGTTTGACACGAGTGGTCTTTACGGAATCCTGATTGTCTGTCGTAAAGAAGTTTATTTTCAGAAAGATAAGACTTCAAACACTTGCTTACATGTCTTTCAAGTATTAATGAAATGACTGGCAAAATAGAAATTGGTCTATAGTTGGTTTTATCATGTTTATCACCATTCTTGAAGATTGGGATAACTTTTGCTGTTTTGAAGGCTAATGGGAATTGATTTGATTTAATACTACAATTAAATACAGTTGTTAAAGCTGGTGCTATTATTGATGCTGATATTTTTAGGTATTTGACATTGATGTTATCAGTACCTGTCGATTTAGTCGGTATATGTCACTCTTCTTCGTAGAAGCAACATGTGATATGACCAATATTTAGTTGCATTAAGACAATTGTCTACCATAGCCTGTTGTTCTAGTGTTTTGGTGTTCTAAATAACATAACTAAACAACGAGGCATATTTTACATACTTATTGATAGAGCTGGGTATCGGTCTTTAAAAGCGTATCACGATATATTTCACAATATTTCATGCTGTATCGCGATACGTATCGCGATATATATAAATGGTAAATTTACAGAAAAACATTACAAATTAACATATAACTCCTTAGGTAATAATACAGACAATAGCTCACAGTGTAGTTTCACATTTCAAATAATTTGTTCTGTTTTAGCAGTGTTGAAACTATTAATGCATGTATACATATAAATATGTATGTGTTCACAGTTAATAATATTACAAGATTGACCAGCATTTAGACATAAATAACACTTGACCACAATGTATGAACTTTTTTTACAATAATAAACATAAAGTTCAGTTATTTATAAGCTTAACCCGATATATCGGTATGCTGAAAAATTATTGTGATATTTATATTGTCTAGCTGATATCGCGATATATCGATAAACCGATAAAACCTCCCAGCTCTACTTATTGACAAGTTTAACTCGATTAATTTCAGGAACAATGTTATTTAATCAACTGCTGGAGTTGTCCTTTGTGGTTTCGAACCCATGTTCACCGATGGGACCCAATCTGGATTGTCTCTGTCGTAAAGGTCAGCTCTCTTGCCTAAAATGAATAACATAATTATTATGTTGCTTTACATAAATAAATACAATAATCTAGGTTAAAAATACAGAAATTTTTTAGGTGAAAATACTTCATGAGTCATGACCATGGTCCCTGGTCTTCTAAGCACACACCCTTCAAAGATTTTTAAGAGCTTGCACAAGCTTGTGTTTGTTGTCAGTTATACGAAGGAATTGATATTACATAGCGCTTATGACAACACATGTATATCTTTTAATTGGCTGCCCAAATAGCGTCCATGGTTTACCCACTCACTTCTCACCAATGCGTCCCTGGTTTGATTCCAGGACTGGGTAGTGAGATTATAGGTCATTATGGTCGTCTGATCGTACAGGTGGATTTTCGTGTTACACATTTCATAACATGTTCAGAGTGCAGATCTATACAAATTAAGTAGAAGCAATCATTCATTCATCACAGGTCCTTCTTTAATGCATGTACTGCAATCTAGACGTAGATACATTTGCCTGCTAAATGCATATCGTCACTTAGCTCAATCTTGCATAACGTATAAAATATCTCCGATTTTAATTATTAATGAAACAATATTAAAATAATTTATTTACCTGATATGAAATGAGATGAGCACACTCTGATATTTTTCATATTTTTCCCGGAGAAATCCTGGTTAAGATTCGCCAGCCAGAGTCTTCGTCTTTCCTCCGCATATTTTTGCGTCTTCTCGCCCTGATTTGTTATTACTTCAGGCAGTCTATAGAACGACAGTTGATTTTCCCTATCTGATCTGTTGTGACAGCCGTTAACTCGACAATAATTAACCATTTTATCTTCTATATTTATCTAGTTTATCAATTTCATGTAAACATGCGATTGTCCATAAACTCTCATCCGGAACGATATCTCCAATATGGCGGACAACGAGTTTATGACGTCACACGAAAACGGTCTATTCTCCGGGAACCAGAATGTTTACATTTTTGACAGTTCCCGTCATAATTAATTATGCATACTATAACAATTGTGCTGAAAAACACGTATAAGGTATTCATGCACATTTGTGGTATTTCACTCCGCCTTATCAAATACTGAGTGTATCGATTTGTTTTTTCCAAAAGATCGTCTGCTCTGCTGCGCTTGAAAGCGAGGCTCAAGTTTTGGCATCGGGTCATTTTGAAAGCTTACTTTCTTGAGAACCAGCAAGCATCCATACAAATTAAAACATATTGATTTGTTAGAAAATGTCCAACGTCGTGCTACCAGGATGCTCCCTGGTATTTCACCCCTGTCGTATGAAGCTAGATTGAAATCAAAGTACTGAAAGTACTGTCGGACTTGATTTTTACCATACGAGACAAAAGAGAGAAATGTGTACCCACATCGTTCGAGCCCATACAAATATTTTAACATTTAAAATTACGGACCGATTTTTCATTCATATTGTAATGCAGGTCATATGCATATAGGTAAATGACATAAGCTAGGGCTTTACTATAGTCCCTTAGCTAAAATTTTAAAATGAAAAAAGCCTGATATTGGAAAGTTTAATGATTAGCACATTAATTGAGGACAATTTAATTGCATTAAAAACTCTTTATTGTACAAAACTAGTAAACAACACTTCAGTAACAGTAATTACAAACATTGATTCTTCTGGTTTTAACACAACAGAACATCGTCGCATTGAACACATTCAGGGTCACTCAAATCAAAAAGGTCCTGACACAGTAGAGTAAGACCTATATGTCCTATAGTTAACCCGATGTTGCATGAAATTCAGACGTGATTATGTAATTCTAAATAATCTGGCGTAAAAGGAACTCTTAAACAGTAAATTTTAAAAACACGTATCCAGTAATTTACGTTCGTATTTAGCGACTCGAATTATTATTCTTAAGCCGCAGTTTTAACATTTAACCTTCGATAAATGAAACTCCCCACATCGGTTACGCTTTGCTACTAGCCACTGCGGGGAGTGAGTCTATAAATAGCGATTCCGTCATCAAAATAACACTAGTTGGTATTGAATATCCCGGAATACGATTAAATGAGAATTCGCTTTGTAATATTAAGAAATGTTAGAAAGGCACAAAACACACACATCGATGGTAGATTGTTGCAAATGCATGAATACGTCCGTGGAGATTTTTCTGAAAGTTCTATCGAACGAAAACCGAAAGTAGAACTACTTTTACGGCAAGATATTTTATTGGACAGTGAATACGCGGTTTTAATTCTACGCATTTGAATATCTCATGTATCTACCGACAAGCACTTATTTAGATACATGACTCTTTCCATGTAGTTACAATAGAATGATTTGAAATATATTTAGATCTGACACACTTAATTGGGGAAAGATTCCAGATACTTCTGTATAAACATACCATTTAGTTGCGTACTATTTCCTTTATGTGGCATTCTTTTAACCAAGCTGTTATGGAGTCCAGCGACCAATATAAGTCTACGATTACAAAGGACTTGATTTTGATTTTGTCGATAATTGGTACCCTAGCTGAGGCTAAGATTCATCTCCTGTGTAATGAACTGCAGTGCATGAAGAATTTTGATCGGACTCTTTGTCCAGGCTTTTCCATGGTAACTAAAATTAGAATGATGAAAAACATGACAGGAGTATTTCCATGTTAGTCCAGTCTGACTGTAAAACTTACCATGGTAAAACCTGAAACCTTTCCCAGGCTGTCTGGAATCAGGGTCACTCAAATAGAAGGGTCTGGACTCCGTGAAATAGTCCATGCTTTTTCTTGAAAAGCCTCTATCATTATAAGCTAGCTCACATATAGCATACTTTTATGCTGACAGGTGAGACTGTTGAAACAATCAAGATTTTATCAAGGTCTATCAACATTTTATGATTTTTACATTCGATCATGTTCACATTAATTTTTTTTTATTCATCTTTTTTTTTCAGTTTGCTGGGTTTAAGCAGATCTCTGTTTATTTCCCTGACTTGTACAGGTGTATAACTGCATATTCATGCACTTTCATTGGGGCCTAAGAGCTGATAGCTGCCTCTACATGCTGAAATAGAGGATTACTGTTCATTTATGATTTTGAATCATTAATACTAATAACTTGATATATCTGTGCGTTCTGTTGGGATTTTAAAAGTGGCCTATAAACATAGTGTGAAGGTTTACTTAATCCTTTATTATCATAGTGTCTATACTGTTTTATTCCAGGTTAATGCTTTTGGTACCAATATCAGAAATATCAGAATGCCCGAGAAAAGTAACAGATTCTTAAGATTGAGAAATAACCAAGGAAAAAATGTTGTGTGGTTGGCGAAGTTTATTGACGCGATGATATTCCATGCTTGAGTGAGCATTGTCTGGTAGATTGCAACACACGTAATGAAGGTATCTTATCATTCATTATAATCAATCAGTGTATGCTTGTCACATCTGGACCTGCCTCCGTGGTCGAGTGGTTAAGGACGCCCACTAATATGGGGTTCGAGTCCAGCTACCGAACATGTCTCTTTATGTGAGAATGTAGGCAATTGCTTACGGAGGATAGGAGTCTAGTACTGGTTTTTCCCAGGAACGGTATATACGTACTTAGGTGAACTGTCTGCCTCATATGATCCTGGCTGTTGAAAAGGGAAGTGCCATGAACCATTGTTTATAATTTTACTACATTATTCATCAAGTAAATGATTAAACATTAAATGAAAAGCAAGCAACATCTCAATAAGTATAAACTGCAGGGCACCAGATAAAGGGCGTAATTGCGTAAATACGCATTAGTTTTTCCGAAATACGCATAAAAATATTTCTAAAGCGTACCGATACGCACTTAAAATCCCAGGTACCCGTTTTACACAATCAAAATGCGTAACTATCAAATTTAAATGTACATGTAGTATATGTGTCTAGTGATTTAATTGAACATATTGAATAAGGCAAATATATTGTATATAAGCTATGTGTACATCTACATTCTTCACTGGATGCAAAACAAGCAAATGAGGATGATGTACGCATCAAATATAGAAGAAAGTATATTTAAAAGGTAACGCTTTATATAGTGTGTGTATGTGCTTATAAATGAATTCCCTTTAGAGTGGTTCCCATGATTGTCATTACCCTTTAAAAATTGTAATACCCCCACAAAAAATTTAAGGGGTAAAATACCCCTTGCCCAAATATTTATCTGGAGCACTGTAAACTGTATTTATGTCTTAAGTAACAAATGAATATGTTCATAGATTCAGTACCTATATAGCAAACTTGTCAAGCAGTTAAACTTGTATATTATGATAGCGGTTCAGTAGTTGGCACACTGCACTTGTAACCGTTCTAATGTCAGTTGTCAGATGTCTTACCCTCCAATAAAAAAAATGACAAAATTGTTCATTTTCCTACATATATGAATAGGTGTTGCCAGCTCTTTGTGGAACAGTAAGTTATTATTGGTGAGAATATTGTCAGGAAAACAGATTTGCTGTACCAGCGGTCATATATAACTAAAATATCACGGAAAACAGCTTTAAACCAGCTGAATTGTTACATAACAAGCTTTAGCTTTCTCCATTGTAGAAAATACAGCCCTGTTGACTACAGATGTTACACATTATGTTATTCCTGATCCACAAATAGCTAAAGAGTATCTAGAAATCTTAGAAAATCCTGCAATAAGAGGAATAGTCTTCACCCAAACTGCCGTTTATTGCGTAAGTAGATTATGGAAGTGTTAAACCCAAGTATACATGTACATGTGTATATGCTGTACAAACTTCAGTTTCAATATTACCTGCTGCGGCCGTGGTCTTATTGTTAGTGTGTTGGATTTGTAACCAGAAGATCACGGTTCAATATCAGTTGTGGTAGGCCATACCCTTCTATGACAAAAGTGTTATTTTCCTCCATATGTGGAGAAATTGCTGGCTGCATAAGGGAGGGTAAATTCATTCTGCTTGTGGTACAGTCCAGGATAACTAGTTAGGTGAACCATCCACTGTATACAACTATATTTTGTATATTAATAATATCATTGAAATTTAGACCTTTTGTTTGTAATATTTTAATTAATTTCTCACGATTTTGTCATGGATACAAATGGATTACGTTCTACACCTATGTATAAGACACACCCGATTTTAAGACCCAGTTTTGGATGTAAAACATGCATTTTATACACCAGTGATTGTGGTATTTGCAGTGCTATGGTAAACATTTCATCTCTATATCATCACAAGTCATGTTGTTGTAAATTAATGGTTCAACATGATGGTGGGAGAAGGTTGTATAATAGATTATGTAGCATGGTAAGAGATAGAAGACAAGGCTGTATGCTTACTGTGAGCGAGAACCCAGGGAGACTCAGACAGACTGGCATGCGAAGTACTGTCAGCAATCATTAATATTTCAACGTTAGGTTTTCTGTCACTGAATGATAACACTTGTCTTTATTATTTGATGGTGAAACATTTAGTGGTCTTTAAGATGATTTGTATTGCTTTGTACAGTCAAATTAAAGTTAACAGACTCCTGTTGATGAAGACCTTAGTGAATGAAAGCTATATACGCATTAGTACATGTCTTGTTGTACAATAGACAAAATATGTATCAGAATTAATTGTGCTTCATATTATACTTTTCCACATGTGGAATTTCATCTGTAGATGTGACAAAACAGTTTTTCTGAGTGACTATAGTTCTGACCTATGGCTGGCTAAGTTTAATTGAATTCTACATGTTAATGTTCCTACCATATTCTATCATTATCTGACTTTTTTGAATGCAAAAGTCATGTGACAAATTTCTTATGATATGATAAGGATATTTTTTTTATGATATGATACATGTACATATATGTTCATGTCTTTCAGTTATATAAATTATGTACCGGTATGTCATGCTACATATTTTGTGCAGTTTTTAATTTAATTAATTATGTGATAAACTATGTATCATTGTATAATAGGTTGACATATAAAACAGCAGACTGGTACTATAATCATCTGGCAGCAACCTTACTAACAGTAATGATAACAAAGAATGAAAAGGTGTGTATTTAATTATTTCACATATTACTCTACTACAGTTAAACCTCAGTAGTTTGTATATACAGTATAACCTCTCCAGAGCGGCCCCCTGTAGAGCAACAACCTCTAGATAACAACACCTTCAATTTTTCCCTAAGCTGATAAATTTTACTATAAATTTAACCTCTGTAGAGCAACGACCTCTGAACAATGATCAATATCTGCAGCCCCCACAGAGTGTTGCTCTTCAGAGGTTGTACTGTAATGGTCACTTTGTACCTCCACGGACAACTAAGCCATTCTTTTTTATTCATTTATCAGACAAAATATACCTCTGAATTAAGTCCAACCATATTCACCATAATTTGTCTTTCTCTCACACACACATGCACATGCATACATGAACCCATGCATGCACGCATAAACACACATGTACACTCAGAAGTTTGACTATTTACTTTGAACAGTTTATGTATTTTCTATTCACAATTTATAGACTTCCTATCTGGTAAAAGACTACAGGAATATTGAAGTATCTTCAAAGAACCCAGAACATTTAGTTACCATACTAGTAACTGACATTGACATAAACTATGTTTTAATAGAGGAATGAACATTGTCTAGACTGATTGGAAATAATGTCAGTAACAACAATAAAATTATCATGATGTTGTTTGTTATTTATTCAGTTTTATTTCAGTTTATCCAGGAATATGGTCACAGGACACCGTTAATTTGTTTACTCTAAGCATGAAGGATTATTTGGAAGGATTCTGGACACAAATTATACCTGACGTAAACAGTCTATTTGAATCATTGTTTAAGTTGCTTTAAAAAGACATTAAAATGTAGAAATAAACATTACATCACATATTATTGAAAGTGAACTTTATGAACTTAATGTCTGATTACATTGTATCTTCAATGTAACTTTGTTTAATAGTCAATTCAGCTGTCTGATTAGCCTCATTGTATTTCCATTAATCCTTTGAATGACAAATAATCTGGTATCTTAAATGACTATAGGATTGCTTTAGTAGTCAGGAAGTTAGTTTAACAACTTTTTCAGATGCTGACTCACTGTTTCCAGTCCTCTCTACCCTGTCACACTGATGTTCAGACAGAATTCAAGCTCTTAAAACATACTATCAGGATTGATGAACATTTTAGACAACAACCAGCAAACAAGATAATGGAGACAGTTGCTGGACCAATGTCAAACACTCTTCCAAACCTGATTATCATCTGTTCATTCTGTTGGATTATTTATCCCTGCATCTAAAGTTTGTAAGTTCACAGCTGAATACTGATAGTCTCATTTAAATTCTAAAGTTTTGCAAGTAATGAAAACTATGTTGAAAGTATGTTTTTAAGATACACTTGATCTACTAATCAAAAATGAAGCTGAGTGAAAAGCTTTTGTCCTAACAAGTTGGTAAGTATATATCCCTAACAAATGTTATTTTAAATTTATGTCATTTCAGATTGTGAGTGGGGTTTCTCTACTCTAAAAAGGATAAAGCGTGCATGAGAAACAGGATGAAAGAAGCTACACTCACCTCCCTCCTTCAGATAGCTATGGAAGGCCCAGAAGTTACCGGTAATGAATTCCCATATGATACTGCCATCAAACTCGGTCCAGCAGAAAGAACATTAAATTAAAAGTTTGAAATAAGAAAAGTTTGGATAACACCGTGGTTAATTTAAGTACTGAGCCTCAGACAAATTTTATGTCACTAAAAAATACTTGTTTATTTCAAGATTTTGTATGAACTAATGTTTTGTGTAGGAACTATGATGTGGTGTTATTTATAATGGACTTATGAAGGAACTATGATGTGATATTATTTATAATGACTTATATAGGAACTATGATGTGGTGTTATCTATAATGGACTTATGAAGGAACTATGATGTGATATTATTTATAATGACTTATGTAGGAACTATGATGTGATATTATTTATAATGACTTATGAAGGAACTGTGATGTGATATTATTTATAATGACTTATGTAGGAACTATGATGTGATATTATTTATAATGACTTATGTAGGAACTATGATGTGATATTATTTATAATGGACTTATGAAGGAACCTGTATTGCAGGTATAAAAATCTATATATCCGTCTGCAAAATTATTCCTTTGTGTATTATGTTTTTAAAATGCCATTGCTTTAAGTATATTGATTATGTCGTTCACATGTATAATGATACGCTGGCTCCTATGGTGTGTCTATATCGGATTAAGCGTTTTTGTTTAATTACAGCTGTAGATATTGTCTTGATAAAGTTTCTATAATTATGCATAGGTATACCTCAGTTTTTTTTTTCAAATCCTTTCACTGACACTCTTTTATGAATTTTTCAACTTATATTGTGAGACATCATAGGGGCCAAAATATCAAATATCATTATTTTCTTGGCATAGTTATTTTTCTAGTTCATTGTTCATTGTTGAGGATCTTATGGAAGATTGATTGTTTAGTATATTGTCAAATAAGTTTCCTCGTAAAATAAAGTCTTTATTATTATTATTATTTGTTATGTTCTGTTTTCAAGTGATTTGGTTTTCCACAGTCTAATTTTGTTATATACAACTGTTAAATATGTGTTCCTGGTTAATTTGACACGGCCATTCAGAATAATATGTACCTTGCCAGTTTCACATTGGCAAACAGTATTATTGTCGATAATTGGTCCCGAAAATGGTTCCGACTCGCGATCAAGTATGCATACAACCCAGTGACGTCACAAGTTTACAGTTGTTGATTTTATGAATTAATTACATTGAGTTGAAAGGTCAAAGATTAGTCTGTATTATGTCGAGATGATTTATTTCAATGTGCCTTTTGGAAATCGTGTGGCACTAAAATGTTGCAAAAATTGTCGATAATTGGTACCCTGCTCAAGGCTACAGACAGACAGACTGGCAGGTCGATTTCATACATGAATTTAGACAGGTGATTCTGTCATTCACTTTGTTCTGTATTATCACTGACACAATCATTATCAGTCGGACAAAAACTAGTATCAGTCAGTCAGTGCATTACTCTCTTTTGTAGTATGCTCAATTCCATGACTCAAATTTAGTATTTGCATATATACACCCGTAAACCGCTCCCTCTACATGCGCTATGTTCGGTTACAGTCGTGCTGCTATGTTCGGTTTTTATCGAACAGGAAATGAGCAAGGTAAGTTTTTACTTGATTTTCATATATTCCGTTTTAATAAGGAAGAAAATAAATATTACTATATATTTAGGTGACTTTTAATTGCTAGTCATAAAAATCCTAGACTATTTACTCATAAGATAAGAAAGATACGGCGAGTTAAAGTGCAAGGTAATTGCGAAAAATAGGTTTTGCTGTTTGCCGACTATTTACAGTCTTAAAGCATAAGAAAGTGTATTTTTGAAAATAAAATCACAAACTGCAATGCTTACTGCATACTCTGACGAAATGATTTTGTTATTGTCCGTTTTATAGTTGAGAAATCGACTTGTAAACAAACATAGGTGAAAATAATTGGTCCTGTTCCGGGTAGGCTTAGGTCCTGCTCGGGGTAGACTCAGTCCTGCTACATGTACGACACATCCTGCTACGTGTACGACACATCCTGCTACGTGTACGACTACTACATTACAATAGTGTCACCTTAGCTAAATGTTGTGGATAGCCGAAAGTAAGCTTTTTACGCATACACAATTTTACACACTTGACGTCGTAGTGGGTACCACTTAACCAAAATATAGTGGGTACCACTTGACATTGGGTACCAGTTGACCAGCTACCGAATCAAAGATATCAAAGACTATCCAATAAGACTATGAAGAAGTGGAAGATAGTCCAAATAATTAGACTGATAGTGACAACAGGATAATTATTATATAAATGTATTCTGTTTACTTATAACTCTGATATAAAGTCGGTGTAAACGACAGACTGCAAACTTGCAAAACTTCGCTGCTGCCATGTGCTGGCAAAACTTGGTTAAAAATTGATCACATTGATGTATTTTTGACAGTCAGAATCAAATCATATCAGTACCTTAGATTGCCACTTATCAAATGCACAATTATCAATACAAAGATCTCCTGTGTTCAATGCCTTCAGTCCACCGACAGTACGTACACGTATCGTAATTATTTTTAAAACAACACAATATTGAGAAATCAACATTCAAGTGACATCACGAGATAGCGCAAACAAACAACTTAATCCAAAGGTATTCTTAAGAAGGACGGTATCACCTACTGTGAAGCACAGAAGAAAGTTGACAGACGAAGACATAATTATATGACTCAACGCCCCTCACTTAATCATCCCAGTCGTACGCTTTCGATGAACCCATATGGGTCACAGTCCATGGAGACAACGAAACTACTGAATGATGTATATATGTACAAATCTGTTAATAAATTTGCCCTGCCTTGTATCTATTCAGGGTCTCTTCGCATAAATTGTATTTTCGCTCATGTGTCCGCTTAAATTAGTTATAATTTGCCCTTTCAGAAACGTATTCTTTTTCTATATTGTTAATTAAACTTCTGCTATAAGGAATGTCATTGACGGGTTACTTGTTCAAAGGTGGCTTACAAAAAGTGGTTTTATTTTTTTTTAAAATACGGTAACTCGATAGTTTAAATAAATGATACACTTTCTTTTTTGTATTCTCATAGTAATTTCGATATTTTAGTGGATTTTAGGTTTGGTTTAAACTTTATTTTAAACAACACATGAAGAAATGTTTGTGGACGTAATGATAGCGTTTCATAATAATTTGCTTGATTGAAACGTGCTCGCATATCCATCTGGAACTACCATATGATTATTTTACATCTATGGTCTAATTTAATTGTTTCATAATTCATTTGTCAATAATTGTCTATGGTATTATAAACAACTTCAATTTTTCCCATTTAGTATCAGCTACGGAGTAAAACGGAATTAAATAAATACTCGATGTTTTACGAATCATTGTAATTGTGCAGCTCGCGAGCAGATTACTCAAACCTTATTATTTCCTAATTTGGAATGATACAACGAATGTAGTTGAATAGAAAGTAGTGCCTGCTTTATATTGAGTAACAATACATGGATTATTTTTTGTGTAAATGTATACGAGTGGGTGTTTGTGCCCAGTATATCACAAAGAAATCACTGTATTGTAAATAATGACCGTAGGGGGGCATGACTTTTTATTCGAGTAAATTCAGAAATATCACGTGTAATTTCAGGTGATTACACACATACCTGTCATCAGACGATAAATATCACCCAAACGAAGAACATCATGTGTTCGGAAGTGTTAGACATTCGCTGCAATTTGGCATCGACATGTGTATGGTATACTTAAATTTTATTACAATCGTTTTATATATGTTGATTAGATGAAAAGTTCATGAAGATGTGAATTTATTTTTTGTTTTGTCAACACACTCGTGTATTTTAATGATAATTAGGGTAATTCGTAAAAGCACAAATTTGTGACAAAATGGCAGCCTGACATTTTTGCTATGCATCCTAAAAAGTGGCATTGTTCTGTAAATTACTGAAAGTACATAACTGAAATGAGTTTTTATCAATAGCTAATGATTAATTGAACATTTCTGCATCAGTAAAATAATATTTAATTATTAACAAGTATCTATAATTCTCATCTGAACTTATGTTAACTCCAGTGTCCAAAATAATGTATCATAATATCAACATTAATTTTCATTTTTGAATGTTTTTTCATGTTTATTTTCATTTTTAAACACAGTCCTCTACTTCCACATTGAAAAAGATCCTCCACACATATGTTTACACTAGGTACTATACAGTAGCCTAAACAAACATGGAAACAATTTCACTGTGTGAACGTTGCATTTTATTCAATGACGTAATTCTAATTGAATGTATTTCGTTTTAGGGAGGTTGATTGTGGACCTTTACATGCCACGTGGTCACTCAAAAGACAGAACATTTGGATGATACATGAGGTATGCATTACATTTTGTATCTATAGTCATGATTCTGATTAATTTACCTTATGCTTGGTGTCGGGTTAATAGCTATTCATAGCAAATGTTATATTTGTTAATATGCAACCTACAATAAATAAAGTTTGTATCTTGATAATTATGTTGTCATACTTTATTGAATAAGTCAGTTAATTGTGTTTGATCTATTTATTATTTAGATAACTGCTATCAACAGTTTAATTTTATTGTTGACAAAGCAACTGTTTAATCCATGTTTTTGGAAACAATGTATTTAGTGGAATAATTTGTACACAGTTACGGTGCCAATGAATATACATGTAGATACATGTACCAGTATTACATATATTGTCAGCATTATCCAATATTCTTGCAGTAACCACATGTTTATTATTCCAACAGATTGGGAGGTTTGCAATGTAGTGTACAAGACGACCATTAGACCAGCCAACATCAACAAATCACCACCCTCAACCAGATGGCCAAAGCTGAGACAACAAACGGGAGATTCTTGTAAGTCAACTCTATTTATTCAATATTTCTATAGTTGGATATATGTTGTGAATGTTTCATAACCTTTTGAGATCTTATCCTTTCCTTATCATTTTCATTATCTTATCCTGTTATTATTTTATTATCTTATTCTTTTAAACTTTTAACCATTTTTTAGCCTTTTATCATTTTACCGTTTTACACTTTTAATATCTTATGCTTTTAAACTTTTAACCATTTTAATCTTGTATATATTCTTTTAAACTTTTAACCATTTTAACCTTTTATCATTTTACTGTTTTACTCTTTTATTATTTTATGCTTCTAAACTTTTAACCATTTTAACCTTTTAACTATTTTACTATTTTAATATCTTATGCTTTTAAACATTTTATTCTTGTATATAGCATTTTAAACTTTTAACCATTTTAACCTTTTAGCCATTTTAACCTTTTATCATTTTACTGTTTTATACTCTTTTAGTATTTTATTCTTTTAAACTTTTAACCATTTTAATCTTGTATATATTCTTTTAAACTTTTAGCCATTTTAACCTTTTATCATTTTACTGTTTTATACTGTTTTAGTATTTTATTCTTTTAAACTTTTAACCATTTTAATCTTGTATATATTCTTTTAAACTTTTAGCCATTTTAACCTTTTATCATTTTACTGTTTTATTCTTTTAATATCTTATGCTTTTAAACTTTTAACCATTTTATTCTTTTAATATCTTATGCTTTTAAACTTTTAACCATTTTATTCTTTTAATATCTTATGCTTTTAAACTTTTAACTATTTTTATCTTGTATATATTCTTTTAAACTTTTAGCCATTTTAACCTTTTATCATTTTACTGTTTTATACTCTTTTAGTATTTTATTCTTTTAAACTTTTAAACATTTTAATCTTGTATATATTCTTTTAAACTTTTAGCCATTTTAACCTTTTATCATTTTACTGTTTTATACTGTTTTAGTATTTTATTCTTTTAAACTTTTAACCATTTTAATCTTGTATATATTCTTTTAAACTTTTAGCCATTTTAACCTTTTATCATTTTACTGTTTTATTCTTTTAATGTCTTATGCTTTTAAACTTTTAACCATTTTACACTTTTTAATATTTTATGCTTTTAATCATTTTATTCTTGTATATAGCATTTTAAACTTTTAAACATATTAACCTTTTAACAGTTTTACTATTTTAGTATCTTATGCATTTAAACTTTTAAACATTTTAATCTTGTATATATCTTTTAAACTTTTAACCTTTTATCATTTTAATGTTTTACTCTTTTAATATATTATGCTTTTAAACTTTTAACCATTTTAATCTTGTATATATTCTTTTAAACTTTTAGCCATTTTAACCTTTTATCATTTTACTGTTTTATACTCTTTTTAGTATTTTATGCTTTTAAACGTTTAACCATTTTAATCCTGTATATATTCTTTTAAACTTTTAGCCATTTTAACCTTTTATCAGTTTACTGTTTTATTATTTTGATATCTTATGCTTTTAAACTTTTAAACATTTTAATCTTGTATATATCATTTTAACCTTTTAACCATTTTACTATTTTACTCTTTTAATATCTTATGCTTTTAAACATTGTATTCTTGTATATAGCATTTAAACATTTTAACCTTTTAACAGTTTTACTATTTTCTATCTTATGCATTTAAACTTTTAAACATTTTAATCTTGTATATATCATTTTAACCTTTTAACCATTTTACTATTTTACTCTTTTAATATCTTATGCTTTTAACCATTTTAATCTTGTATATATTCTTTTAAACTTTTAACCATTTTAACCTTTTATCATTTTACTGTTTTATACTCTTTTTAGTATTTTATGCTTTTAAACGTTTAACCATTTTAATCCTGTATATATTCTTTTAAACTTTTAGCCATTTTAACCTTTTATCAGTTTACTGTTTTATTATTTTGATATCTTATGCTTTTAAACTTTTAAATAATATGGGATGCTTTCCAAATGTTTCCAATTTCACTACCCTGAACTAAAATGATCTATTTCTATAGCAGTGAGACTATTACAAACATTATATAACAATTAACAAAGTAAACTGTTCCTCTCATCAGGGCATATAAAAAGTTGAAATCAAAATCGGTCCAGAGTCGCCCCCCCCCCATTTTAGGCGAAAATGACCCCCCCCCCCCCCCCGTAGGATACCTATACCCTCGAGTAACCAGTTTCCGTGAGGTTAAGGAAACATCGAGGGCACTCAAGAACAATATTGTTTCTAACAAAATTTTAAAACAATGTATCAATAACACAACTTAACACGTATAATCTCGCATATGTTTTAAAAATATTCTTCACTTGCTAACTCATGGACGCATCCATTTTCATACATGTACAAAATGAGACTTCCATTAAGTATATGGTAGAACAGTTTTGGTGAGGTTTAGCGAAATGGTTGAATTAAACGAAATTGGCCAAATACAACAAGAGATATCATTTAACGTGCAGTTTTATGTATTTAAAGGTTTATTTTAGATCCGTTTTTAAATTTTACAGTTTATTTTACCTTTTATTTAGGTATCAACAGTTATAGCCTATCTCATAGACCTTCGTTAGAATTGTTGGTGAATATCGTCTGACTGCATTTTGCTGGATGCGGGCTAGATCTAGATCTAGTACCATCTATTTCTAAATGTATATGTCAGATTTAGGTTTAATGTGGCTCGCACATTCTTATGATGCGATGGGGTGGAATATATATATTTTTATTGATAATTTATTGTATTTCGGGCAATATACTACATGGTGATTTTTTTAACAAGTGTCAAAACATTAAATTTAGGTGTCTCCAACCATATAAGTAGGTAACCTTTCCTTCCATTTCGTAATTTAAATATCAGCCACGGAACCAGTCATCCAAGGTCATGACGTAACTGTAAATGGTGTAAACAATCGGCTGCTAAACAAATTTTAGGAGAAAGATCGTTATATTTTGAAAAATCAATGTAAGATGTAGGTTTACTTAATTGAATTATGTTTTTACATGCTTTTATCATAGTATAAGATGGGAAACTATTTTCTTATGTTTCCAAGAGCTATTCGAAGCATTTTTTTATTGCCGACAGCTGTTTGTCGTCTCTGCAGTTGGCTTCCAGGGTATGACGTCATTCAACAAAGAATAGCGCGAGCTTTTTGTAAATATTTCCGGTATAACGAAAACGAAGGTATCACGATTTAGGGTTACTCGACGGTACGTAAGTTGTCACCATTGAAAACATGCAGCATCGCGGTTTATCGTAATATATGAGTGACAGTCTAACTTTAAATTATTAGAAACAAATTAATATGCTCCATTATGTATTATTAGACCCAAAACACGAGCTACGAAGAACAATTTCTAAATTCAGTAAGGGTCGCGAAAATGTATTACGGAACCGTGTACGTTCGATGAACGTTCATGCAGGACTGTTCTAGAGTAAATCGAGCGAAATTCATTCACATCTAATGTTTACTTTACTTCATGATCGGGCAAGGCTTTCTGACTATCGTAATGTCAATGTTTTAAATGTCAATATCAGTACAGATTTGAAGATCGTCGCGGGAGACAACTCCATGCAGCCGGTGTTCACGTAAATAAATCTCTTGCGCGTTCGATTAACTTTCAGAACTGTTCTAGAGTTAAACGAGTAAAATCGTCTGCATGTAAACATAAACTGGTTCCCGTTCCACGTTGCTGTGCACCGAAGTGCATACAAGTCAGTGAGAACCAGTTTACATGTGACCACGTGTTTGGACTAATTACCATCGACCCCCTATTGATTGGATTAACAAAAGATCGCTGCAGGCATCTTGACGTGTTTATTGGGGGTCATTAGAATGGTGCGAACAATATACAGGAAGGTTTGTGACATTTTGCGCGTATACCTACAATGCGATATGGACCGATCGAATTTCATGAAATTTATGAAACATTCATAGCTCATTTATAGACCGATTTTTAAACACTTTTCTACTGCTCAAATCGGTCTGAGGCGTTGAAATTCGGTCTGGACCGGCAAATTGTCGGTTTTTTTTGTGCCCTGCCTCTCATTTATTCCTAGTGCTCTCAAGATAGCATAGGAAAGACATTTTTCGACAATCTAGGAGAGCTTTCTTGTGTCAGCCTGCACAAAAGCGAAAATTGAACAACATTCCAAGTACCAACTCATCGCCGGACTAGTAGACTGGAAAATCTAGGTTGTCCACAACAATATCAATTAATCCAAATTCTGAATGTCGACTTAACCTCTGTACTATATAATCTGATGTTTATGTAATATAGTCTAGATGTGGTCAAAATGATTTAGTATGAAAACTGATTTGAATCTATTTAGGCTTGAATTTTGACTAAGAAGCAAATCTACACCCAAAAGCATATTAATATATTACTACATTCAATTATTTGCTAGATGTGTTGTTTGGCAGGGAAGTGACTTTTTTGGTCACATACATGTTAAGCCAAGACTGTATCTTATTGCTGCAAAATTAACAAATTGTAATGGAAGATGTTTTATGAACTTAGCTGAATAATGATTATCATAAAATTTACACCGAGTCCTGAAGAAAATGGAGAATTCATCCAGTGTATGTGTCACATGATTAAGGATCAAAGATAAGACAACACAATTAGAAAAGATTTTCATTAAATGCACATACAATCATGTAAGATGATGTATAGTTTCACTATGATATCCGAAATTTGTCGTCCGAAAATCGTACACCACATTACTTTATTCAATTCCACGGACGCTTCAGAAACGAAGTATACTCACGAAGATGTAACCAAATTGCCATCTGTAATTATGAATCATGACTTTGGTCAATTAAAATTGCAGACCAGATCAGTTCTCATTAAAAGCATTCTGCGAAATTGATCTGTGCAGTGTTTTTTGGTCATTTAAGTGTACCTATTTCGGACAGTAACTGAATTCGGATACGTAAAAAAATGGACGAAATTAAAAGGGACAGATTTTCAAATTTTTTTTTTGATAGGTCAAAAAAATAGGGACGGTCGGGCTAGCGGAAACAAGTAATTTTTTTAGGCCTTATTTGTTTCAATTAAAATGCATGATTAATGACATCAAGCTCTATTTGAATATGTTATGATCTTATAGACAATTGCACTGTTGAATTTACAGAACTAGTGATATTGTGGTGACAAGAAGAAAATGAATGCTATCATATCATTGTGTCACTTCTGTGAACTTCATGGACCAAAAGTTCTGTTTTGTACTCAACCTTTCAATCCTGAAGAGAAAGCTTGTGTTGGAGAGAGTGAAATTGATGGTGTTGATGGGTCTGTGCAGTCTATAAGACATGTTACACCATCTACAGACCCAATCACACCACAAACCCCTACTCATAATTCTTTGCCAAATTATAAAAATGATCTGTGTGAGGTAAGATATCTGCAATTTGGATAATTTACTAGGGAAATTTCTATGCTCTTTTAAAATGTTTAAATTGTTTGTGTTGAACTTGAAGTTTTTTTTAATAAAGATTTAATACATATACAATGAAAAAAAATCACCATTGTAATTCTATACTAATGGCTACATTTATATTTATGTCCAGGTTATTTTTATTCAAGAAGTTCATAGTACAGTACAGTACTATACTTATGAGTCATCACTGACCAATTTATCCTAAGAGTCATATATTTCTTCTCTGCATGGAATAAACTATTAATTATATATTGACCTGTTTATATTGATCAGGAAATAACTTTTAAGCTCCATACATTTTAAGTTGATGTAAATTTTATTCTTCTTGATAGGGTTGTACCTCAGTTCACTTAGGATTTGTGAGTCATGATGAGGATGCTGGTGTGAGCTACATGAGTTCTCAAAGACCTCAGAATAGAGATGTATTTGCTATGGTTAGACAGGGTTGCATTCGAAGTTTAAGTTGTGAGGTATACAAGCTCAGTCCATTTCATTCTTGTTTTCGTTTGCTGTGTTGTCTGCTTCAGTTTTATTGTTTGAATATTTGTCACTTTATTGAAAACAAAATGTACAAATGCATATTAAATTTTTAGATATTTTAAATAAATTTTACAAATATCAATATAGTGTCAATAACATCATAATTATGATTCTAATAAGTGAGCATGACTCCACAAATCAATGTGTGTTGTGTAATTACACGTAATAATAAAACAATGTAACTTAATTGAAACTTCACTAGCCAATTAAGACTAGGAAATAACCAGTAAGTTGCATACTGCAGATTGTATATTTGCTTTCATTATATAATTGACTTCTGTTTACTGGGAATATATTTACCAACCATAAACATTTTAGTTTGTTTCGTGCATGGCCTCCATAGATAAATTAAATCATTTGCAGGTCTGTCCTGGAAGAGAAGGACCAATATTTTTTGGAGATGAGCAACAGGGTCATGCAATTAGCTACACATTTTACGTAAAAGACTATCAGGCTCGTGGTTTTCAGAGATTGTACAGTGTTATTGTTGTGATGATGGACAAAATTTATTTGTTAAACTCCTGGCCTTTTCTTGTATCACATATTGAAACAGTTGTTGAACACTTGAAAGCAAAAGCAAGTGTTGTTTGCGAAAAAGAAAAGGTCAAGTTTCCTCAAAGGCAATACAGACTGATTTCAACAAGTGTCAACCCAAAAAATTTTCTTCAGCAAAGGGGAGGTAATGTTAATAAACCAGCAAGATCATTAGTTGAGCTGACTGATGATAAACATGTGTTCAAAGTGTTACATACATCATTTGTATGGATACTAAAAGCTTGTGGAAACTGGCTGTCTGAAACATTGCTTGAAGGACCTCCAACTGAAGATTCCATCATTGATATGGAAAAACAGGAAGGTTTGTGAATATTCTTCATTATCTATTTTGTAAGCCGAAGGAACCTTAATCATTGTAAATATATGAGCATACTTTTTCAATTGGTCAATGTTTCACTGGTTCCGGTATACCTATTAAATTAACTATTAGGTGAATGTCAGTGTGATAACTTGATTGCTCTGAATGCAAATTACTGCCAATATGAAGTCAATTGATTACATTATTAATAGCTAATATACATGTATCATGATCTCTCAAAATATAAGGGTTTCATATCAGTTTCTCGTATTTTATCTCTAAGAATAATCAAGTTTTGCTTTTAAAATGAATGTTATACATGTATAATTATGCTACTTTTTATTTGTGGATCACTTTTTTTTCAGAGACTGAAGAAGGGTTTGTAAAACTGTTCAGTAAGAAGCTAGGTGTTGAGGATGATCTTGAAAAAGGACTTGATGTTTTGTCTTGTCCATCTGCTGAGAATCCACCTGCTGAGGAAGTTGTTGAAGATGATGGGAGTCCAGAAATAGAAGATATCCGTCATGTTGTTAAAGTATGTAATTTTAGGAGCATTTTTTAGGAAAAAATAATATTCCGTAAATTTTATATGATGCTTGTTTTTTGCACTCATCATTTTTGCACTCATCGGGTTTCAGCTTAAAGGTATGCAGTTTTTCATGCAAACAAATACCTTTTCTATGATAATTGTGTTTTTGGTCAAATAAGTTGATAAAGTCAGTATTAATGGGCTAGTCTGAGCTGTCTATTTATTTTATTTACCAAAAATGAAATTTAACTTTTGAATATGTCATGCTTCAGTGGTAAGTGACATGTAACCCTCCAATCTGGGTTCGAATTCTGGTTGGGGCTAGTCATCTATGAAAATTTTACAAAAATGTTGATTTTCTAAGTTGCTGGCCATTGCGGAAGGGTAAGTTAATACTCACTGGTAGAATACAGTCCAAGAAAATGGTACGATGAATAGGCCGCATGCATTATACATGTATAACTGTACTATATCATTGAAAACAGCATTAAACCCACTGACATGTACTTTTGAATAACTATTTTACAGTTACTTGGACAAAGAAGATTCCATGTATTAGCTCATCACGTTGTTATTGGTAACCAAGTTATTTTACGAGGCAAGGGAAAGACACTGATAAGAACATTCCAAAATGCACTCACTGTAAATATATTATATCTTTATAGTTAAACTATGATTTATTTTGTTGCTAATTACTGATGTTCTTTAATTTACACATACTTGTAGAATTTAAAAGAAAATAATCATTAGGCTTGAAAAGTAGCTATAATGCTTCTTGAAAATGTGGCCATTGATAACCCAAGAAGGAAACTAATATATCCCTTCTAAACTTATTACCGCTGTTTGCATATTACTGCTATTGCCTGTATAATAACAATGACTGACACATGCACTTAGTCTCCACTTCCTTTTCAGCCTAGCATTTGTTTACTTTGCATACCACAACTTTCAAACTTTTTCATCAATGATTTATGTCATTTCTACAGTCAAGTCAATTTATCTTTCATACAGTCATGTGAATTTAATTCAAATTAATACTGCTGTATATAATTGTATCACATTTTAATGCATTTTATGGGGATGTCAAAAGCCCACTTTGGCCTTGTTTGGCTATAGACAATGCATACATTAGAAAAGGTTCAGTGTGAATTACAACAATTTCAAACGTATACCTATCGCCAAGATTGTCATTTCCAAATCATGGAGGCCGCCATTTTGTTTGTAACAACTAAGTTCTCGTTCTCAAAAAAGCTTTGGTTAAAAAAAAGACAAATAGGGTTCAAGGTTGTCCAAACGGTTATGGTTAACTATGTGAAAAAGCATCTGTACATATATAAATGCTTGACAGGACGTAGAAAGACATCACCTATTGTTACGACCAAGAGTTGACATTCCTTTCCAATAGTGCTCGACGTCCCAGTTTGATAGGCTTAGCCTATTTTCATATTATCTCTTAAAACATAGTTTTGATATTTTTCTTTATATACTCTTCACTTAGCTTAAAATTCATGACAGTACTAGTATGCAATCATAAACCATTTAAATCACATAAACAATTCTTCTTCATGTCAAAAAAGATAAAAATATTCTAAAAAACATACGTCATCTGCTTGCATTCTTTGACTCACTGACGGCCATATTGATTTTTACCTTTTAAACATTTGGAATGTGAATCGGCCAATCAAATGCGAGATACGAAATCACATGGGAAGTCCCTGCGACAGTTCTAAACTCCAACCAATGTGTGGACCATCTATCATTTGCTGAAATATAAAAAAGTGTTTTAAGAGTAATAATTGTGTGAATTATGAATTTAAGACAATTGATCAACAACCCTTGTTAATATAAAAACATACATTAGAAACTAGCAGACGCCATCCTACCGCGCGTGTTAAACGATGAAAAGGTAACTTTTGTTCAGGTCAGGTGCGAGTAAATTTTATTGTCGCAACGATCGAAGCGAACGGCGGTATTTATTTAAGTGAACACCGGTCGATGCGCGACAACGCGATACGACATTTTCAAAATGTTGTATAGCGTTGTCGCAATGTCGTATCGCGTTGTCGCATGTCATGGTATGGACGCATAGGCGACGCACGACAACGCGACAATGTGATACGACAATGCGACAAGGCGCTACGACGCTCGACAATGCGATACGACATTGTAATATATCGTGCCATAATTGGCCACTCGACATCATGACATTTTGACAAATGTCGTATCGCGTTGTCGCATTGTCATGTCGCATTGTCGTATCGCGTTGTCTAACAGGATTCCGTACTTCTGTATTAAATAATTCATTGCTGGCCATAAATCGGGACTCGTTTTATGTCCTACTGGTCACAGAATAGCGTTGTCAAGGAAACAGCTCTTTTAATTGGAGGTAATATGGTGTCGACATAGAATATAACTCAAATAGGCGTTTATAACAGCTAATTACCAATGAATGCCTAGGAGACAACATTTTAACGTTTGATTTACCATATAAATAGACTGTAGTGATCTATAGAAGAATTCCTAAGCATAAACAATACTGATGCCCCACATAATAGCAGACCAAATACCCGGTAATAAAAGGTTATACTCCCTCATAAAACACTCTAAGGCAGAATCATCATCCATCCCTCCCTTAAAAGCCCAAAATAGGTTCCACCATGATGACAAGGAAAAAGCCATAGCCCTAAATCACCAGTTTCAATCGATATTCAGCCCAAAAACCCCTATTAGGCTCTCATCCCTCTGTAAAATGAAACTCCAAGACGTCCATGATGAAACTGGTGCTCCCTTCCCAGACCAAGATGAAGCCCCCACCCCTCGTATGCCAAGCATCCAAGTCAGCTCATTAGGTATTGAGAAACTTCTCAATAACCTAAATCCCCATAAGGCAAGTGGCCCCGATAAAATCAAGCCCATTATCCTAAAGAGCCTGCCAAAGGAGCTATCCCCTATCTTAGAGGTTATTTTCCAGAAATCCCTTGATTCAGGCTTACTGCCCTCAGAGTGGAAGTCTGCAGATGTCACACCAGTATTTAAAAAGGGTGACAAATCAAACCCAGAAAATTATAGGCCAATTTCCCTGAGTTGCGTTCTGTGTAAAGTACTTGAACACATAGTCTCATCATCAATAGTGAAACACTTCACACACCATTACATCTTGTACCACTTACAACACGGGCTTCACGAGAAAAGGTCATGTGTATCCCAACTCATCTATAATTAAAAAGCAAGTAGATCTCATCCTATTAGATTTTAGTAAGGCTTTCGACAAGGTCAGTCATGAGAAAGTCTTACAAAAATTGCACTTATATGGAGTCAGAGGTCAAACTCTAAAATGGGTCAAAAACTTTCTAGATAATCGACTCCAGTCTGTTGTCCTTAATGGCACTAGCTCAGACGCCATTCCTGTCCTGTCCGGTGTTCCCCAGGGATCTGTGTTGGGACCCCTACTCTTCCTAGCCTACATAAATGACCTCCCACAGAACATCAATTCCAAGGTCCACCTATTTGCAGACGACACAGCAATATACATGTCGCTAACAAATGAATCAGTCACACTCCAAAATGATCTCAAGACACTAGAAAAATGGGAATTGGAGTGGAATACTCAACCCCTCCAAATGCCAGGTTGTCCACGTTACCAAAAGGAAACATCCTTATCCTACACAATATTACCTACATGGAGTTTTACTCCAATCTGTCACCTCGGCCCGTTACCTAGGCGTGGACATCTCAAATAACCTATCGTGGGAGGAACACATAAACAGGTCAACAAAAAAGGCAAACCAAACATTAAGTTTCTTGCGGAGAAACATCAAGGTCAAATCCGAAGCCCTTAAGGCCAGTGCTTACCAGACATTAGTCAGACCCCAGCTGGAGTATGTATCCGAGGTATGGTTCCCCCTACAACCAAGCCCATATTGATCAAATTGAATCTGTCCAAAGAAGATCAGCTCGATGGATCAAAAATGATCATAAACAAACATCAAGTGTTACAGAGATGCTCAAATCCCTACATATGAGGCATCTAGACCTCAGACGCATTGACAGTCGGCTGTCCCTCCTATACAAAATTACGAACCGCTTAGTGGAAATTCCCAAAACAAGTCACCTCATCAACACCCCCCCCCCCCCCCCTACCTCTCGATATTCACATCCCCATTGCTTTAGATTAATCACTGCCACTACAGATTACTACAAGTATACGTTTTTCCCTAGGACAGTATTCCACTGGAACAACCTACCGCCAGACATCCCTACCCTTCCGACACTAAAACTGTTCAATGCTGCTGTAAGCAGTATTGAACATGTTTCACCATAATCTCATACGCTGTGATCTATTTTTATTTTTAACAACTTAAATCTATATTCTTACTCTTATTTTATTCTAGCTTTTATCTTATTTTAACACTCTTTGTCACAGCTTGACGCGCGTCATGCCTACGTCCCCGTGAGGGGTTTGGCATTAAAGGAAGATAGATAGATAGACAATCAATAAATTCAATGCAGTCAGCCGCCATGTTTTTTCCTCGAATGATGATCTAAATAGCAATGCACAAGTAGAAACCTCTGAAGGTCACATGGCGTCACAATGTAGCAGTGATAGTATTATGCTGGGTTAAACTCCAAACAATAATTTCAACACGGAACTATTTTAAAAACAAGCACCTGCGTTCAAAAATGCAGACGGCAGTGAAAGAAATATAGTTTTTCAGAGAAAAGCTACATATTTTTATTGAATCATTCATATTTCAAGTATTTTTCAATACAAAACAAATTTTAATGCATACTTATCCTCAAAATGACGTTTTACTCTGTTGACAATGGTAAGTTATGCATGATGAGTGTGCATTACGGCTATTATACGATATGCACCGTTATTTGGATAACACCGGTTAACGGGGTACTGACTATATCGATAGTTCGCGTTATCCTTTTTTCAAATTGTTGATAGGAAAAACATGTATCAAGAGACGTATTAGACGTCTCTGATGTGTCCTGGAATCACCATATTTCGGTCTGATACGTTATAATAGATACAGTCAAATCTGTGAACAAAGGCCACGTACCCTTTTGGAAAGATAAAATATGGTCTTAAGACAAAGTTATGTATTTGTTTGGTAATGCAATCTTGAGGGTCCTAAATTTCTTTAAAATTTAGTTGGTGTTAAAGTCCCATGAGCTTATAAGTGTATTGGTCCTAATAGTTTCTGTTTGTGCTATAACAGAGGAATCCGTTGTGTTTTCCTCCCTAGCATACTTGATTCCATTTCCGAAACTACTTTCGTATTTTTTTCAAGATCATTGAAATAAATACTATTTATAGAGCACCTGAGTTTTCCCGCAGTCATGCTATGCACACATAGTAAAGTGACGTCACGTGCTCTACACATTTCAAGTTTACAAAAGCAAAAATCACAGTGAAATGAGTGTTTTTAGAAGAAAAATGACTTGTTTTTTCTTCGGTAATAATTATCTTGGGATAATATCAGCAAATGTTTGATTTTTGCATTTATTTTTTATAGCAAAAAGCTTATGGGGCTTTAAATCAGTTTGATATTGTTGCATGTAAAGTTTTGATAATTATTTGCTTAGCATTTGGTGGAAATTCACTGTATGATACATTGTACAAACATTCTAAATTTGATTTTTTTCAGTGCCTGTTGCCAAGGGGTTGTTACCGAGCTGTACAATACAGTAATGAATATGTGGAATCCTACAGATGTAATTTCCTTGGTCTCAATCCAGCAGTTTCAATCCCATCATATGTGAACACAAGTGAACCTTTTATACTGATGGACATTTATGAACCAGAGGATGTCCACTTTGATAACCCTGATCCTTTTAAAGGATACATCTTCAAACTAAGCACTTTCTATGATTTATATAGATAAAGGTAAATTTATGTTTTATAAAATCCTGAATATGGGAACTTCCTTTGTGACCTAAAACACAGTCTTAATATATCTAGGTGGTATCTTCATAAAGTAGAATCATGGAAGCATTATATAGTGGTCTTTTTAATAACTGTGGATTCTATAAAGCAGAGCTATGTATTGTCTGGGATGCAGACTTTTCTTAAGATAAACTAAAGCCTTAAGTTATTAATAATTAAAGTAAGGGAGATCACTGTGTAAAATTTGACGTGCTACTTTTGTTAATTACATATCTACACTGAAAACAGATATTTGGTAGTTTAATGGTAAGAATAAATTCTTGCAAATATTAGGTATAGTCGTTTCTGGTAATATTGCAGTATCGCTAATATCGGGGGTATTTACAAATCTTGTAAATGAGGCTTAATGACGCCACCAAGCGTCTGTTCCCGCGTGAAATTTTGTAGGACAGAACTGATGTAGTAAGCATCGTTTAATAAAAAACTGTACCATGACAGTGTGAAATGATAAGTTACAACATAGTTTCATCTTATCCATTGAAAACTTACCAGGTAGTAGAAATTGAAATTTTGCGTTGCCTTAATTTAATTAAGTCACAGCTTTCTAAAATAGACATAAAAATAAGGAGGCTCTGTTCGTTTCAATATTGTAGATAATGCATATGGATTTTTTGTTAATTGCATGAAATTGACACTTACAACTTGCAATTTCACAGGTAGATATATAATTAGATATACGAGTTAAATATGACTGAATTCACAGTAGAACATGAACTATTTTCGGATGGTCACGCCCGATTTTTAGTTTATTTTACTGTTAATTTTTATACCCGTCTTATACACGGGTCACGACAAAAAGGCCAATTTTTTAGGTCAAAGTTGGGGGGTCGTCTTATATGCGGATCGCCTTATAGGTGAGTATAAATGGTAAGTCCAAAATTACGTTGAATATTCTCTATATTACAGAAGCTGCACCTAATGTACTACAGAAAATGGAACATGCTATTGTAAATGATAGTTTAAGTATAGAAGTTGTAGATCAATGTTTGATATGTCTAAAGGAAGAATGGATGAAGTAAGTTAAATACCAACAACTATTTATCCTTTTCAAATTATCTTTTTTATACGCCCGAAGGGACTTATTATGACTGTCTGTCCGTCCGTTAGCAATTTCGTGTCTGCTTTGTTACTCTTTAAGCCTGCGAAGGATTATGAAGAAACTTGACTCAAATGTTCACCCCATCGAGACGACCTGCAGAGTTCATGTTTTGGAAGGCCCAAGGTCAAGGTCACACTTGAATGTCCATCCCATTGAGACGACGTGCAGAGTGCATGTTTCGGAAAGCTTGCTTCAAGGTCACACTTACGGGTCAAATATGACTTATTTCGTGTTCACTCTTTAAGCCAGTATTAATTTTGTACGCATGAAATTCCGTAGTTAAATGAAAAAAACGCATATTCATGCATGAAAAGTACCCAAAAATCATGTTTTTACAGTATCAATTATACCTTTGGCGTATATTGCTCTGCCTTGCAGTGCCTCTGTCTAGTTCGTTTTAATGTTGCACCTACAGTCAAAGTCATTTAGTGACTATTCAAGCTTTAACTACCGTATTATTGAAGACCCAAAATGAAGAACTGGGTAAAACCATCGACTTATGATAAACCAGCTGCACTGCTTCCTCAGACATAATAGACTCCCGTAATCAGATATAAAATGAAAATCGAATATATGTTATATTGTGGCCTTTTGGCTTAAGGTCTTATCATATTGCCCATTCAGTCAATAATATTAGTATAACTTGTTGTCTACATTGTACCCATCATATTTTCTTATTCATTGTTATATCTGTCTTTTTCAGTTTTTTAGTGATATTCCTTTGGTGTTAGATCAGTTTATTCTATTTAGTTAATGACAACTGAAGAATTGGACATTTAATCTGTATAATTCTTTTAGCTCTTACGAGAGTTCTATTGAATCTCAATGTATAAAACAGCTAATGTGATATGCAATTCATATAACGTGAAATAATACTCATATGATATTGTGATATAATATTCATATGAATGTGAAAGAGTTATTCATTCATTTATTCAATATACAAGAAAGTGATATCATTATATCCTGCTTTAGGGACAATATCTTATACAAATTTATATAAAAACTTAGTATTTTTCAAACTCTTTTTCAGTAAAGTGAAAGTAATGTTTAAATTCACCAAGGCAGGAGGTGGTCGTAGTGAAGATGATACAAAGAATCTCTTGAAAATCGTTGGTGCTACTGATGATGACAAGCCATTACTTAGTTACTGGATGCGAGGACTTAGTGATCAGTATAAGAAACATATATTATCAGCTTCAAGACAACATTCTATGTGATGATAATGTATGTTTATGTGTGAATGAATTTACATTATTGGGGGCTTCATGTTGTAATAGTATAAAACTGTATATTGCCATTCAGTATCAAATGCAATATTGTACAGTACTACTTAAGTCAATATATGTCTTTATCAGTGACAATAAAACTGTTTTTAGCTCACCAGAGCACGAAGTATTAGATAACTATTGTGATCGAGTGATTTCCGTCATCCGTGTATGCATGCGTGCATCAGTGCGTCAACAATTGCTTTAAACAACATCTCCTTCTTAAGCAGTTGGTCAATTTCAACAAAACTTTACAGGGATGTTCCTTGCATGAAGCTCTACCAAAGTGGTTCAAAAAGTTTAATGTAATTAGGAAAAACTTAAAAAAATCTTCTTGTCCAAAACCACAGGGCCTAGAGCTTAGATATTTGGTGTGTAACATTGTCTAGTGGACCTCTACCAAATTTGTTCAAATTATGGCCCTGGGGTCAAAATTAGCTGTGCCCCGGGGGTAAGTGGATTTTAGATAAATTTATATAGGGAAATTTAAAAAATCTTCTTGTCAGAAACTACAATGTCTAGAGCTTAGATTTGATATGTAACATTATCTAGTGGACCACTAATAAATTTGTTCTTATTACGGCCCTGGGGTTATAATTGGCCTAGCCCCAGGGTTTACTCTAATTTATTTAGGAAAATTTCAAAAATCTTCTTGTCCGAAACCACAGGACCCTGGAGCTAAGATATTTGGTATGTAGCATTGCCTAGCTGACCTTCACCAAGTTTATACAAATTATGGCCCCAGGGTGAAAATTAGCCCGCCCTGGGGTTTACATGATTTATATAGGCTTATATAGGAAATTTTCAAAAATCTTCCTTGTCCAAAACCACAAGGCCTAGAGCTTAGATATTTTATGTGTAGTATTGTCCAGTGGACCTCTACCAAGTTTGTTCAAATTATTGCCCTAGGGACAAAATTGGCCTCGTCCCTGAGTCACTTGATTTTACATAGGCTCATAATAATTTTCTCCTAGGGTCGTATTTCTGGTGAGCGATATATGGCCATTATGGCCCTCTTGTTTACTCATGTTATTGGTGCAATTTATATCCAATTAAGCACTGTATAAATGATTGTTATCTCACTTGGTGAATTGTTCATGTGAACTATAAACATGTTGATGAAATAAAATTATTATGCATTGTATACATATATGTTTCGAGTGTTTCTTTATTTACTATAATACTCTTCAAACACTTTGTACCCAGTCTGACTTATCTGTTTGATGTTTGTTTGGGTTTTACGCCCCTTTTCAACAGTCAGAGTAATACGAAGTGGACAGTTCACCTACCTATCATTCCTTGGAAGAACCAGTACTAGACTCCCATCCTCCGTAAGCATCTAACTGCCTACTGTCTCACATAAAGAGATATGGTCAGTAGCTGGGCTTGAACACATCACCTTCTATCAGTATGAGGTTATAGTAATTTAAAGTCAGAAACCTTATCCACTTGAGCATGGAGGCAGGTCTTTATCTATTTGAATTGAGTATTGAATCTTAATATCAAGAATCACATGAATAAGTTATCCATGAGATGGACATAAATCTCAAGTGTTTGGAAAGATTTATAGAGTAATACATGCTGAGCATATGATAAACAAGATTGTGTTATTACAATCCCCTTGGAAACAAATTCAAATTGATCTGTGAATGCTTTTTTAAGTATGATGATGAAGTCAAGAAGAAGTATCACACCTGGACACAGTATACATGTGTACTTAATATGGACAAGAAAGCGTATTAAGCTGCAAACGATGTGTTTGAAATTTTCAATACACTTACTTCCGTAGTATGTAGTACTGGTGTAGTACTGTATATAGGTTTTGTGTTAATAAATTGTGATATTAAACAGCCTGATTAGATCTGTTGATAGAGCATCTAACTTTCAGACAGGAGATTGTGTGTTTGTAGGGGTGTAGCTTGCCCTATGATAATGTGTAGGCACCTTTCCAAGGGGGTCCAGGGAATCTTTTCACCGTAGATTGCCTGAGACGCATTCAGCAGAATAATTTGGTGTGCTATAGCCTAAAATATTTTAATACGAAGATCTTGCAGTTTTTCCCTGCTAAATTTATTCATTTTGAGTTTTCAATTATCAAATGATTTTCCATGAAAGTTGCAAATGTTTAGTAAGAACTGCATGCTCACTGTTTAAGCTTTGAGTACTCTGATGGTCCATTCTTCCAGCCCCTAACCATTCATTTTATTGTGTTTTTTGCATAGGAAGCCACGCCAGTGTCTGTGATATGCTGAAAATGACTAGTTATATATTTATGTGAGCATTTTCATGTAATTATTACAACTATGGTACACTTTTTGTAATATTTACAAGTTTATATTATCTTTTTACCTGTTTATACAGACTTTGTTTGCGGGGTATGACAACATGTATAAATAGAAAATGAAAAAATAAAATTTATGAAAAGAACTGCTTATAACATTGTTCAAATTCAAATTCTAAAGTTCGGTATTTTTTTGTGATTCTGGCTTTATTTTCCTGTTTTTCTGCCTCAAATCATTAATTTAACATCCTTACTAATATCCCTATCTAAAAGTCAAGCATTTATTTGGCTGATTATAATCACAAAAACGATATTAGGTAAAGATTTGTCTGAGGACTGTGGGAAAATTTATTTTGAATTCAAAAGTCAGTACGAGTAGTTTCCCTTAGATATTAAGATATAATAAGTGAATAGGATCTTTGAACCCAAGGAATGTTTCTTCACGAACCATTCATAAAATTGGGTAAATTATCTCTAATTGTTGGTGTTATTTATTTTTTAAAGAATATTATTTAAGTAGACGTATACATAAATGATAATTCACTTTAGTGAGAAACTGCGTCTAATTAATGTACTAGAATATTCCGAACACATAAATGTCAATGAATGTCGGTCATTATGTACCACTGCCTTTCTGTACCAGGTCTTAATGTACCACTTATGAGACTTAATGTACCACCTCCTGGATAATTTTATCTTGGATAATTAGCATACGAGAGCTGACCCATATTTTGGGTTCAAATATTACCTACCTACCTACCTACCTACCTGCAAGTTTGTTTACATTAACGCAATGTATCATATTCAATGACTTAAATTCCATTTAATCCTATAAATATTACCATCAATTAATATGTAAGTCAACTGAACTGGGTCCGTATTCACAAAGCATCGAAAGTTTTACTTAAAGTAAGTGTAATTTTTTTTCATGGTAAAAGTTTGTAAACCAGCCATCAAAAGTGTCAAAATCAATTATCATTTTCATAATTGGCATCTTTAGAACAAAGATAAAATCATATTATTGTGATTTCCTCCTTTATATTAGTACAAAAGAGTTAAGGAAAAAGTCGAATTTATGGAAAAATATAACTTAAGTTAAATTACTTAAGATGCTTTGTGAATACGGACCCAGAAGCGTAAAAATTGTTTGTTTCTGCTTAACGACCTACCCTAATTTTTCTGAAGGACCCCAGACTTTTAATTAGCCTAAAAATTGTTTGTTTCTGCTTTACCCGACCTACCCTAATTTTTCTGAAGGTGCCTAGACTTTTAATTAGCCTAAAAATTGTTTGTTTCTGCTTACCCGACCTACCCTAATTTTTCTGAAGGACCCAAGACTTTTAATTAGCCTAAAAAATTGTTTGTTTCTGCTTTACCCGACCTACCCTAATTTTTCTGAAGGTGCCTAGACTTTTAATTAGCCTAAAACATTGTTTGTTTCTGCTTACCCGACCTACCCTAATTTTTCTGAAGGACCCCAGACTTTTAATTAGCCTAAAAAAATTTTTGTTTCTGCTTACCCGACCTACCCTAATTTTTCTGAAGGACCCTAGACTTTTAATTAGCCTAAACAATTGTTTGTTTATGGTTATTCTAATTTTCATCCACAAATTTAGACCCAAAGTAAGGTACATCTCTTTTTTTACGTGCCTGCTTGCTTTCAAGAGCCATAAAAAGAATCTTCTGCCTACCTATCTACCCTATTTTTCAGGAGCATGTAGCCAGAAAAATACGAGTCCACTTGACACAAGCTCAACAGTGGGAAAAAAGGAACAGAGAATTTCATTTTAGGCATAATTTAAACACATGCAACTTATTTAAGAGAATTTGTTTTCGTAATTTGTGCCAGGTAGTTGTATTAACTAAATACAACTATCTGTTTGTGCGAAGTTTGAAGAATTTTTACTAAGAGAGACTACTCTGATTGTAACAAAATGTTTCCATATTGAGTTGCCTCCCTTACAATAATAAACTACCTACCAAGTCTTGCTTAATTAATTTATTGGCAGCTCTTCAAACATCACCCTTTTACATCATGGATCAGCCTCTCATACAAATCCCGCCCGTAACGACAGACTCCGCCTGTTTGTCTCCATTTATTATCAATTAAGAATGTGTGCATAACGAAATTAATCTTAATTCCAATTTAATCCCAATATATAGCTCTGCTGTACCTACCATAATGTTGTTATGCTGGTAACCATATAGAAATGTAGTACGTACAGTAATTGTTAATTTTCAATAATAAGACTCTAAAGCACCTGCTGATATTTTAACGAGATGTGGCTAAAGAAAGGCATTATGTAAATATTGTTATAGCGAAAATAAAATATATTTCTTGTACGTATATTTTACTGTCATTTTGTCGATTGTTCTGTATTACAAGATTCAAAAAGCTAATGGGCTTTTAAGCTTGATTAGAGAATATAAATCAATGACAACAATAATCCACATTTTGTATTATATAAAATGTTAAAAAATATATCCGAGTCAAGCAAATAAATAATGAAAAATAACTAACATTCCATAGGTATTATTATATATTTCAATTGCCGACCGGTTTCGTCACTGACTCATCAGGGCATTAATAATAAAATATATATATATGTGTGTGTGTGTGAGGGTATCCATTGATGTGAGCGTGTTTTTCCACTTCGTTGACACTTATCCAATATGTATTGTACAAGTTTGTATATGTGCTCTTCAAATTTCAGGAAAATAAAAACATGCATCAATACTAAAGGAGCCGTACCCCTTGTTTCAATTGTGGTCCCCGACTTTGGTGGCATAACACGGTCATGGAATGTATGTTTACCGGTACATATGAATTATATAAGTTGAACCATCACGTACAGAATCGCTTAATAGTGCCTTAACTATGTTAGAAAAGGAAAAAATGATAAATTAAAACATTATAAGATGTAGTCTATTCAAGAATAAATAAATAAATTTAATTGAAATAATGAAAGACGTTTATATCTAAAATGATCTGAAATGTAAAAACACAAGGTTTGTTTCAACAAGTGGAGTTTAAAACTATAGAATAACTATTTATCTCCGGTATGTGTTGGGGTAAAATCGATCTTCTAAGGATTACAACCTCTATAAGCAAATGTTTTTTTACCAAATTATTTAATGCTTTGAATCAGAAAATAGACACTTTTTAACGTTTAGATTGTCGCAGACCTGTACTAAAGCAAATGCCTGTATTCTTCATAATTTTGGAAAAAACATACTTAGTTGACAAACAATATTGGGTGATCACAACGAGTAACGGAAGTTCCTCACAACATTTTTTGCCGAAGAATAAATTACGGGCGTGCTACTGTGGCATCATGGGTCTTGCTGGTCAATAAGTCACATATGCCTCGCATTCCTGGTTCGATGTCTATTATCTCAGTGAGCCGTATCTGAGGCTATATATAGACTCAATTAAAGGTGTAACAGTCTATAATGATACTTTCCTCAAGTTTGTTGATAGACGTTGAACACTGCCCGAATCATATAATTTATTAATGTGACATTCATTTGTGGCCTCTATTCATGTCGATGTACAAACTGACAAGAACTTATATACATACACGTATGTATATATAAGTCCTTGCTACTGTTCTTACTAAACTGCAACTTTCGTGGAAAATCATTTGATAAATGAAAAACAATAATAAATAAATGATAAATAAAATTCAAAATGAATCAATCTTGCAGGATGAAAAGTGCAAGAACTTCATAGATATTTTTATGCTTAAGAATACTGGAAAATGTATAATAAAGCATGTACACAGCTAGTGTATTAACACACAAACTGATGGCTTTAAACAATGTGATTTTAAATACATTTGTATATCAAGCGAGTAAAAACACCCTAGACACAACAATGACTAGATAATGTTAACACTATTATTGAATGATTGTTTGCATACTGTATAAAGTGAAATTACCCTTAGTTGGAATATATTTGAATAAATGAAAATGGACATATATAGGCCTACTGTAATAATAATTAATCATAGAAGTTGGAAAGTACAATAAAAATAAATTCTGCCACAACTTATAGGTATTCATATATATAATTATGTACAGAATTTTGTTTTATTCAATTTCAGTTCACCATTCTTGACAGCCATTGTGAAAAAAAGATAACAAAGAATTTTGCCTGCAGACACAATATCAATTCACGAAATTCACGGATTTTATTTGGTTCCCGGTGACGGAATGAGAACCAGGCATATGATTTGTTTCCCGCTCGCTGTGTTGAATGTATTATTTAGAGAGAAGTACCAGCGAGTTCAACCTTACTGAACCCTGACGTCGCGCGCAAAAGACCGCACACGATTGTTGGAATTCAAGAAGGAAAGATGTCAATTTATCTCTGGTAAAATTATTTCTTTTATTTTCTGATTTGAATTTTGAAATGAGTGTTTTGTTTATGGTATTTTTGTTGATGTATTTTAGCTCACCAAATAAATTGTACCTCTACGCGATAAAGAATAATTAAGACTGTTTTCAGAGATCTTTTGACTGTTAAATAAAACGTTCAGACATTATTTATTTATCAATTTGTAAATGATTAGAAACCATGTTTTTGTGTTTCTGATTACACAGTTGTAGTTATTGTCAATGCATTTTCAAAAGAGAGATAGCAGTTGTTTGAAACAAGATGCATGTATGTACTTTGTTAGTGGGTGGGGTACTCATGAATGCAGGCAGATACATTTGATGTGAGTTGTTGTGTGTACTTGGAGCTTTTAGTCTTAATTGCCGAGTGATACCAGTACAGGATGTGTACTATATACTACATTTTATGCTTAAATTCTGTTCATTTTTTTTCAGTTGACACATAGACCTTGATATCTGATGGATACACAACATTTGTCAAGTTTACTCCAGTGATAAAAGCAGTAAGACGAAGAATAGATTTTTCCCAATTATGCTGTAAGTCTTATTTTTTGTCATTCTCTGAGGATATTTTTTTATTGCGCTTTTTGCACATATCTGATGACTGCTTGTTTAATTATTTTTTTTACTGAGTATTTAGTTATCTGATATTGCTTAAAGTTAAATTGATATTCAATGTGAGGAATCTTTCCTTTTGAACAGTGAATTTCTTGTTCAACTTTTTAGACTCGTTGTTACCAGTATTGTCATATTTGTTAATAATAATAAATGGTACAATTATTCTTGCTTTTATTTTCTTAATTTCTTCAATGTAAGGGTATTTAATAGATGAAATATTAAAACATGTAACTAATTTCCCATTGTATTGTTATATAAGGTACCGGATAGCTGTGGATATGTGTGATATATTTACTCTATATAACGTAGCTTTCACTCAGATTTTTATGTTTCAATAGGTCACTTATTCCACTTGATGTAGAAGCAGATGACAGAAATTATTCCATCCAGTGAAGAAATATAGTTGACAGAAATAGTTCAAGCCAAAATAGATGAACAGATAACAGAAATAATTCCACCTAGATGACAGAAATAGTGAGCCTTTTACATTCTATTTAACCCTTTACCACATATATGCTCCTTTTAACTCCCCTATCTATGGCCACATATACTCCTTTTAACTCCTTTTTCCATGGCCATATATATGTACTGGCAACACCAACTGAATTTTCAACTTCAAAATATTCATTTTAAATTTAACAGTCTAAGATATGTTTACCATTCATGGAACAATCTTGAAAAATAAAAAAGTTATGAAGAATTGAAGTTGGCATTTTACCACATTTTTCGTGAAATGTTTATCACTATTCTGTATAAGAAAATATTCCGCGATCATGTACCTGAACAAAGTCTTCTTAGATTAAAATTCTTCATAACTCTTTTAATTTATAAGATATATTTCTTTGAAAATTACCATTCTTAATGCATTTTCTTGTGGATTCTGTTTCTGAAGTAAAAATTTCTCTCAGGATATTGTGTATTTAAAATTAAGGATATAATATATATATATATAACGGGGAAGTTATGAACTTTAAAAAAAAGAATGTATTGTTTAGGAACAAACTTTTTATTTTGTGAAATAACTCATTTTTTAAATGATTACATTGGTACATTTATTATAAACAAATCATAGGCATGTTCAGTACTTATACAAACAAATATTGACAACATATAACATTTTTATTTTAATCCTAATAGAAATTAGTTAAAGGTTGAAATCCACAGTTCTTCTGTATCGTACCTCCCCTTTTCTGGGGTGACTGAAATTACCATAGTTGTCAAATGGGCTGTTGATCAACAGATTTAAATAACTAAATACTAGTAGTATTAGTGGTATTTCTTTGTCTGGTATCTTCAGTTGCATTTTAAAATCTTGCACAAAATGAAATTTATGTCTCAATAAATCATGATAATAAATAAATTGATTCATATTTCATTTAATTTTCTTTTTGTAAAAATACTAGAACAGATTTATTGTATACATGTATGAATTATTGAAATGCTTTTATATCTATAAATGTGAAGAACTGATTAAAAATACAAACATTCACTAACACTGATTCACTTTTAATCAGAGCAAGAAATTAAAAAAACTTCTGATTTTTGCTTGTCCGGAACTCTACCTTGTGCAGATTTTGAATAATTCCATTTGATTGTTTAATAATAGAGGATTTCTTGTCTGGAACATAACTTTGTCACCGTAAGTTTCTTGCAATGAACCAATGTTAGAAAACAGGACATTATGATCGTAATTAGTCAAGGAAACGACAAGTAGTTTAAGATTTTTGCGACAACCTAATTAACTTATTTTCTAAAAATAGATTGTTGATTTCGATTTCTATAAATGAAGTCACAGGGACACATTAACAATAATTTTGGTTTAAATTATCAACTTAAGAGTTAACATTTTTTTTAATGCATTTTTTAAGCTAAAGAAATGATATGGTTGGTCCGATAGAAAATGTTACAAAGTACAATTTTAGTCCATCAGTATCAATAATATTAACATCCAGAATCAAGGTACTGAGAGTACTGTCAAGAACGAAGTTAAATCCATCCTTAAAAAGGCCTGCCCCTGTCGAGAATTTGATGAACAGTTTACAAAATAAATAGTGGGACACTTGCAGGGGTTTTTTTTACTAAGAAAGTGACGCCGATAGTCGGCGCCTTCCCCTCGGAAAATTTTCCCCTAAAAAAAAAATTCCCTCAGAGCCATAAAAAAAATCCAATATATTTTATGATAAAGTACACATTATCATGTCCATTCTATTTAGAATTCCTCGCATATTGAATAATGCTTCATCATACAACATCTAGGTAGTCTTTTTGACTAGTACCTACGGTGGTGATACTAAATATAGCTTTTTATTACGTCACGGATACTGTGTACCAGCATACGAACCTCGTTACATACGAGGTCGGGAACAAATGCACTAGATCCCCGCTTCATTGTCTGGCGTTTATTCGCCGCATACGATGACGGAAACCATTCGTCTGGCCGCACTGAATAAATCACTGCGTGCTGATTGGTTACAACCGTAATGCATTATTTTAACCAATCACACGACGGAATTACGTTGCATCATTTTGCTGTCAACATGGTCGCATTTGTAATTAAAATAAATGAATGTCCAGCGATAATTTGTTGTTTCCAGCGTAAATCACGCATGTGCAAAATGGCTGCTTCTCAGAAAGCAATAAAACATGTTTATGTATTGAAGTTAGCAATGTTTGAGTTCAGATACGGTGTTTTGACATGAAAATCAACCAGACCTAGTGTTAAGTATATTGTTTACCTATCGTATTTATGTTGATTTACAGTGTTTTGTGGATTTTCATCTAATAAAAAGTTGTGACTATGGCAAGGTCTGTTAAATAAGCAAGACTATGATATATATAAGTGTTAATGTCTTTCAAGTTTAAATACAAAAAGACAGCGAAAAACCCCTGTATAGAGGCTGTTGGACTAGGGGATTAATTGATATAACTTTATAAAACCAGTATTACAAATACAGGGATTTTTCCCCAAATTTGCTTCTTTCGTGTGTTTTTCCCCTTTTCACCAGCGTCCAGCGTCTTCCCCCATTCCTAAAAAAAACCCCTGACTTGGTTCACAGTCTTCGACCTAACCCACTCGACCATTTGTTACTGTCCGAAATAGGTACAATTACGTATAAAATAAACACTGCGCAGATCGATTTCTTTAAATATTTTACCAAGTTAATTTTATTAATATTCCAGTTTGCAATCTTTATTAACCCAAGCAATGATTCGTAATGCAGATTGCAATTTGATCAAATGGGTTGTGGACATGCATCTTTGTTTCTGCATCGTTGGTACTATACGGTCTGAGGCACATTTTCCGAAAATTGTCGCAATTTTTGATAGTATTTATGTAATTCTTACTACAATATCACATTGCATTAAGCATTATGACCAACAAAATAACAAACACTCGTTAAATTTCTAGAATGGCCATTGCATTTATATTACGTGGTGTACGAATTTCGGACGACAAATTTCGGATTACATGATGAAACTATATGTCATTCTGATGTGTATTTAATGAATATCTTTTGTAATTGTGGTGTCTTATCTCTGATCCATCATCATGTGACACATGTTTAAGATTAATTCTCTATGTTTTTTGGATTCCAAATTTTAAAGTTCATTTTAATAATATTGCAACGATATAATAGGGTTTTGTTTAACATGTCTGTGGATAACAAATTGAAGACAATTTGCAGACAACTTAGAGTCTGGTGACTAGATCAAGAGGTACATGGACTAAACTATAAGATTATCCTAGATCGTCACAGAAAAAATGTCTTCTTTATGCTATATCTTTAGAGGACTGTAATAAATGAGAGGAAAATGTTAATTGTTATAGCTTGATGTTCAGGGTTCTAGCCAGCCTAATATCGCATGTCGTCCACGACATTCCTTCAGGCTTACAGTCGTATATTCGACATCCTTTAATTCCACCGATATCCCTTAATTACGTATACGACATGGCTTGTATACACAACCAATTATAAAAGCAACTACATCCGAATATGTGCCGCGTGCTGACTCGTTACGTCACTAAGAACAGTGTCAATCAAATATCAATAAACCAATGACAGTCTCGAATGCATGACGCATGTCGCTGACAAAATCGTAGCCCCGCCTTACCACGTGTTTCAACTAAATACTCGATGTTATGACCTTGAAAGTTTAAGCAAGAGTGTTGACAAGATTTTCTTATAATTATCGCATGCACACTTTCACTAAACATTCAGAAATGCGCCGGTTGAAGATGTTGATTTTCGCCGCATTGTTTTTCACGAGTAGCTATCATAATTATGATTCTGAAAGTTTACACAATTTATGCAGCTCTTATTTATATGCAGTCAGCGGAGTGTCGCTTGCCATGCATATTTCGCATAAAGTTAAAAATATGAATGATACCTGTGGTACACACACAATGATCTTAAAATGACAATTTTGTTTTCAACCCGTTATGCAGTTGCCTCACTATATAGATTGACACATTCCACTGTTAGTGACGTCATTCGGTGATAGCAACTTATTTCGGAATGAAATTCATTGCTGATGACGTATCGTGTGTATCTAGATTACACGTTTCTTGGGCAACATATGATTACTATGCCTCTGCGAATGATTTATATTTAACAACGACGAAAAATGCATAGATCTACAGCAGGGCTACTAAAAAGTTGAAATAAAAATCGGTCCAGAGTCGCCCGCCCCCCCCCTTTTTTTGGACGAAAATGTACCCCCCCCCCCCCCCCCCCCCCCGTAAAATTAAGTACCTAAACGTAAGTTGTCACCATTAAAAACGTGCAGCATCTCGGTTTATCGTAATTTATGATTGACAGTCCAACTTTAAATCATTACAAACAAATTATTATGCTCCAGTATGTATTATTAGACCCAAAACACGAGCTACGAAGAACAATTTCTAAATTCAGTAAGGGTCGCGAAAATGTATTACGGAACCGTGTACGTTCGATGAATGTTCATGCAGGACTGTCCTAGAGTAAATCGAGCGAAATTCATTCACATCTAATGTTTACTTTACTTTATGATCGGGCAAGGCTTTCTGACTATCGTAATGTCAATGTTTTAGATGTCAATTTAAATACAGATTTGAAGATCGTCGCGGGAGACAACTCCATGCAGCCGGTGTTCACGTAAATAAATCTCTTGCGCGTTTGATTAACTTTCAGAACTGTTCTAGAGTCAAACGAGTAAAATCGTCTGCATGTAAACATAAACTGGTTCCCGTTCCATGTTGCTGTACACCGAAGTACAGACAAGTCAATGAGAACCAGTTTACATGTGACCACGAGTTTGGACTAATTACCATCGATTGGATTAACAAAAGATCGCTGCAGGCATCTTGACGTGTTAATTGGGGGGTAATTAGAGTGGTGCGTACAATATACAGGAAGGTTTGTGACATTTTGCACGTACAATGCGATTTGGACCGAATTTTATGAAATTCATGGAACATTTATAGACCGATTTTTTAACCAATTTCTGCTGCTCAAATCGGTCCGAGGCGTTGAAATTCGGTCTGGACCGGCAAATTGTCGGTTTTTATGAGCCCTGATCTACAGTATCGGTGTGCAAATAATAATTACTGATTTCATGCGACATAACCGTGAAATTAAGACTGAACATTTTTAATGCACGTAGATCTATACGAAAGACGAGGATATAAAAAATACGCGTTAGCAAATCGATCACCGAGGAATCTTTGAGCATTAAAAACGAAATGAGACTCGTATGAGTCGATGGAATAACATTCATGATGTGAGTTCTGATCAGAAATCCGCAACGCCGATCTTGACATAATCCAATCTTTAGATCCTAAATGGAAACATACGTTTCTGTGGATGTTAGTTTCGGAAAACGGTAACTTAAATATCATTATCTATTAAATTTTAACAGAAGTTACATGCAGTTGATATCCCTAGGGCTTTAAAAAATGATTCAAGTTTAACTTATACGATCTGATGTCATTTTCTACTTTCGGTTTGAACTTTGGTAGTCACGATGTGTTATGTTTGTTGTCATTTTATTCAGTCAATAAAAAGTTTAATTGATTCAATAAAATTTCTTACTTTGAAATATGCTATGATTGCTGAAAATACAAAAAAAGAAAAAATATTCTAAAAATTTGATGTCAATCTAACTATGACTACAGAATGTAAACAAATGTGTACTGTAGAGTGTAGTGTATTGAGTTAATCTTATAGTGACACTTGATTATCAGTTACTTGTCTGTATAGTTGCCTCTCTGATAGTAGGCCTATTGTACATCATTTATTAAATAGCCACTGAGCAATAAACTTAAACTGATACATGTATCTTAATTCCTATTGATTTGTGTATGATATGTTATATATTTATAACACCTTTTAACAGTTCTGTCTTTTGACTTTAAAATTCACTAAAATATGAACCACTTAAGTTGTTGGACTTACCCCCCCACTTGCACACATTCAGTCATTCACTGTACCGCTCACGGGTGACTCAAATTTGTATTTGCAACATGCCTTAAAAAAATCCTGGCTAGAACCCTGATGTTATATAAGTTTACTAATAGTCTCACTGTGATGCAAATAGATCATTTTAGTCCATCGTGCGTCATTACGATTACGTGGCGTCCATGTTTACTTAAAACAACATCTTCTCCTACACCGCTATGCCGATTGCAACCAAACTTTGCTGGAATGATCCTTGGGTGGTCCCCTTTCAAAGTTGTTCAAAAAATTAAATTTCATGAAAAATTCTGGTTGCTATGGCAACAAATAGAAAAAACTTAAAAAATCTTCTTGTCTGAAACCACACGGCCTAGAGCTAAGATATTTGGTATGTAGCATTGTCTAATGGAACTCTACAAAGATTGTTCAAATTATTCCCCTGGGGTCAAAATTGGCTCCGCCCCGGGGGTAACTTAATTTTACATAGACTTATATAGGAAATTTAAAAAATCTTCTTGTCAAAAACTACAATGCCTAGAGCTTTGATATTTGGTGTGTAGCATAGTCCAGTGGACCTCTACCAAGTTTGTTCAAATTATTGCCCTAGGGTCAAAATTGGCCCCGCCCCGGGGGTCACTTGATTTATATAGATTTATATAGGAAAATTTAAAAAATCTTCTCCGAAACCACAAGGCCTAGAGCTAAGATATTTGGTATGTAGCATTGTCTAGTGGACCTCTACCAAGTTTGTTCAAATTATTGCCCTAGGGTCAAAATTGGCCCTGGGGTTTATTCTATTTTATTTAGGAAAATTTAAAAAATCTTCTTCTCCGAAACCACAAGGCCTAGAGCTAAGATATTTGGTATGTAGCATAGTCTAGTGGACCTCTACCAAGTTTGTTCAAATTATTGCCCTAGGGTCAAAATTGGCCCCGCCCCGGGGGTCACTTGATTTATATAGACTTATATAGGAAAATTAAAAAAATCTTCTCCGAAACCGCAAGGCCTAGAGCTTAGATATTTTGTATGTGGCATTGTCTAGTGGACCTCTACCAAGTTTGTTCAAATTATGGCCCGGGGTCAAAATTAGCTGTGCCCTGGGGTTTATTCTATTTTATATAGGACAATTTTAAAAAATCTTCTTCTCCGAAACCACAAGGCCTAGAGCTAAGATAGCTTTGTCTAATGGACCTCTTTTAAATCTGTTCATATAATGGCCATGGGATAAAAAACGGCCCAGATCGGTCACTTGATCTTACTTAGACTGGTATAGAAAACTTCAACAATGTTAATCTCCAAATGACCTTTTCTCCTGGTGAGCATTTATAGGGCCATCATGGCCCTCTTGTTGTAATTGTAGGGTTCTTTGATAATGTTCTAGTTATGCCCGCTCTCCCCGCCATTTCGACAAACTTTGGTTAAATTGGTTGGCTCATTTCGGTCCTTTAGTTTGTTGGTTTTCAAAGCTTGTCCGGTCAATTACTAAGAGAGCGATTTGGCCTTTGGTCTTTAGACTTGGTTTGGAGGTTGATCCTCACATGTAGATAGATGAGCCCTATTGATAAGCAAAGGGCTAGTCCCTACATAACTTTACACACTCTGTGAGATCTATCTGCATTGTAATGACTCTTATACAGAGGTTCTGCAGTGTTAGGGTTTTCTGGATATAATGAGCCACAAATCATAGCTCTCAATCTTGGCCACTGCCACTGGTCATTCTGTTATAAATTATCAATGACAGTTTTGTAAAAAATGACCATTTTTCACAGGGTGGCCTCTATTCGGAGGTGGTCGCATACACAGTTCTGACTGTTACTTGCTAGAACCCTCCTGCTTGATTTCAATGTCCTATTTGCTATCATTTGTCTCTAAGTATACTAGCTGGCCTAGTATGGCATTCAAAGTGGTTGTATCTCACTGAAGACTTTTAACCTTGTTGAAATGGTGTTTTAGTACCCTTATTTATCTAAATATTTAATGAAATAACTTTAAAACCTTTTTCCTCAGTATTACTATTTACGAGGATTTTTGAGAAGTCTTGAATTGACATGATTTGTTTAAATTGAAATTTTTGTAATATGTTTTTGTATAAAGCCCCCCGACCCCTTTTCGAAGAAATGAGGGGGATATTGGATAGTTCATGTCTATCTTTCTGTTCGTTGGTAATCAAACCTTGTCCGGCCAATTCGACTGTTTTGGCCCTTAGGTCTTCACTTGGTTTGAAGGTAGGTCACATAGATAGATGACCCCTGTTGGTAAGGTCTATCAATAGGTCAAAGGTCAACTATCCATTTGCCCTTTAGGGGGCATCGGTGTTTCACAAACACCTCATTATAAGAGCGTTTTAGTACCCTAGTTTTAACTTAAGATATATCAAGTAACTTTCAAACATAGGCATTTATTTTTCCTCAGCTTTAAATTTTTAAGAGTATTTTTAAAAAACTTTATTCCTATCCCAGCAGTTATTTCTAATAGGTAAAATGCCTTGAATTGACATGATTTATATTTTTGTCATATTTTTGTAATTGTAGGGTTCTTTCATAATGTTCTAATTATGCCCGCTCTCCCCCACCATTTCAACAAACTTTGGTTAAATTGGTTGGCTTATTTCGGTCTTTCAGTTTGTTGGTTTTCAAAGCTTGTCCGGTCAATTACTAAGAGAGCGATTTGGCCTTTGGTCTTCAGACTTGGTTTGGAGGTTGATCCTCACATGTAGATAGATGAGCCCTATTGATAAGCAAAGGGCTAGTCCCTACATAACTTTACACACTCTGTGAGATCTATCTGCATTGTAATGACTCTTATACAGAGGTTATGCAGTGTTAGGCTATTCTATGAGCCACAGATCATAGCTCTCAATCTTGGCCAATGCAACTGGTCATTCTGTTATGAATTATCAATGACAGTTTTGTAAAAAATGACCACTTTTCACAGGGTGACCTTTATACGGAGGTGGCTGCTTTCACAGTTTTGACTGTTCCTTGCTAGAACTCTCCTGCTTGGTTTCAATGTCCTATTTGCTATCATTTGTCTCTAAGTATACTAGCTGGCCTAGTATGGCATTCAAAAGTTATTGTATCTCACTGAAGACCTTCAACCTTGTTAAAATGGTGTTTTAGTATCCTTATTCATCTATATATGTAATGAAATAACTTTAAAACCTTAGTTGATTTTACATCAGTTTTACTATTTATGAGTATTTTTTGAGAAGTCTTGAATTGACATGATTTGTATAAATTTAGATTTTTGTCATATTTTTGTATCCCCCCCCCTTTCGAAGAAATGGGGGGGGATATTGGATTGTTCATGGCTGTCTTTCTGTTCGTTGGTAATCAAACCTTGTCCGGCCAATTCGACTGTTTTGGCCCTTAGGTCTTCACTTGGTTTGAAGGTTGGTCACATAGATAGATGACCCCTGTTGATAAGGACTATCAATAGGTCAAAGGTCAACTATCCATTTGCCCTTTAGGGGGCATTGGTGTTTCACAAACACCTCATTATAAGAGCGTTTAGTACCCTAGTTTTAACTTAAGATTTTACAAATAACTTTCAAACATAGGCATTTATTTTTCCTCAGCTTTAATTTTTTAAGAGTATTTTATAAAACTTTATTCTTATCCCAACAGTTATTTCTATTAGGTAAAATGTCTTGAATTGTCATGATTTATATTTTTGTCATATTTTTGTAATTGTAGGGTTCTTTGATAATGTTCTAGTTATGCCCGCTCTCCCCCACCATTTCGACAAACTTTGGTTAAATTGGTTGGCTCATTCCGGTCTTTCAGTTTGTTGGTTTTCAAAGCTTGTCCGGTCAATTACTAAGAGAGCGATTTGGCCTTTGGTCTTTAGACTTGGTTTGGAGGTTGATCCTCACATGTAGATAGATGAGCCCTATTGATAAGCAAAGGGCTACCCTATATAACTTTACAAAGATCTATCTGCATTGTAATGACTCTGATGCAGAGTTTTCCAGAGCATCGTGTTATTCTTTCTGATCTGATAGTAACAAGCTCAGCAGTGTCTGATCATCTAGATAAGCTATATGTTCATTGCTGGCCCAGTGTGGCTTCCATTAATGGTTGTATATCACTGAAAACCTTTCACTCTTAACTTAAGAAACATTTAATAAATTAAATAAATTATGTAGTTGATTTTTCCTCGGTTTTATTTTTGTTATTGGGTATTTATTATTTCTATTATCATGTGATGTCTGTCATGGGTCTGTCAACATTGATGTCTGTCATCGGTCTGTCAACATTTGCTGTAAACAGCACCCCCTTCTGAAGCAGTAGGCCCATTTCAACGAAACTTTACAGGGATGTTCCTAGGATGAAGCTGTACAAAATTAAATTTCATTACAAACCTTTGTTGCCCTGTCAGTCAATAGGAAAACTTCAAAAATGTTCTTGTCTGAAACCACAGGGCCTAGAGCTTTGGTATTTGTTGTGTAGAACTGTCTTGTGGACCTTTTCACAGTTTGTTAAAATTATGTCCCTGGGATCAAAATTGGCTCAGCCCCAGGGATAACTTGAATTTACATAGAATTATATTGGAAATTATAAAACTACAGAAACTACAATGCCTAGAGCTGAGATATTAGTGGACCTCTGCCACGTTTGTTCATAATGGCCCTGGGGTAAGAATTGGCGCTGCCCAAGGGTCATTTAAAAAAAAGAAAAATGTTTATAGGGCCCTCATGGCCCTCTTGTTTTTTTTGTACTATTGTGATTGTTTCTTTTTAAATGAAAGCAATTGTAACTTATATGAAATATTTTGTTCATATTCATTCTAATAAGTCACTGCAAGCCTTATCTGTATTGAAGATATTAAATGATAAAGAATCATGTGCATTTACTCAAATAAAACTGTAATGATTTACTTATAAGACTATTTTGTCATTAATCTAAAATGATTAGATCTACAACAGCTTTGTACCTTACTAAGTAATCCAGTAACAAATTATTCACACATAAAAATATCAATAATTGTTTGACACATTCAAATTACGAAATTCCTGTTCAATTTATTATGGGAGTAAAAAATTAACCAGAGGGCAAGATATACGTCATTTGATTGACAGATAGCATCATTCATGATGTCAGAACTTTACACTAACTTAAAACCTACTTAATTTCAGCAGCGCTAAAAATAGAAAATCAATAAAGTTACAAAGTGCACCAATTTAACCCGTTTGTGCAAAAATATGTATTAGTTATCGTTCATATTTTAAATTTTATGGGATATATCACAAGCGACGCGAAGCGGAGCGCAGTGATATGTCGCATAAAATTCATAATATGAACGATAACTGATTTACAGTTTGCCCTAATTTCTGTCACGTATGCATGTTTTGTCTCTACAAAAACTGTCAATCATCACTATATATGTAATTTGACACCGCCCACAAAGTACCTCCGATCAGAGGGAAATTAAAAAGAAAGCGGGGGCATTCAGTGTTATATGCGCTAATAAGAGATACGAGCCAACATTTACCTGTAACAATGGATTTTCACTTAGCTTACGACGAATTCTAGATCTTTGGTTGTTTTATTCTTGAGGAACGGGTTTTGTCTTAGTTATTATGTAAATTATCAATACCCAGAAATGCATGATTTCAATGTTTCGTACTGTTTGACCATTCTTTCAATTTGGTCCATTAGACCGACAGACTAGAGTAAGTGTCAAACACTGGTAGTAGTCTAGTAGAATCTGGTATTTACTACCATTAGTGGTGTTAATGAACTTAAAAAATAAAAAATAATTTTATTTTTTTTGGATTGGGAATTTTTGCCTGTAAATTGGGAAAAATAGATACTATTTTCCATTGGATATATCACCAAAGTTGGGCTATAAAATCGCACCCAAAAAATCCCTGTGTTGTATTATATACTGAACTTCTGACCATGTGTCAGTATATGTATATCATATGTATATAATTTTTTTATTTTAGAGCTGTGTGATGTCATTAATATGTCAGATGCCCTGCGTGGCAAGAACAAGAACTTGCGTTCTTACGGTACTAGTAGTTTTTAGTCGCTGCACTAACTTTGTACATGCGCGGTACATTGTTTTTTTTAGACAAAGGAATCTTGATTGCTTACTCCGTTAAACAGTTTTATTTTCTATATCTCAAACTTACTGCCTCATCCACTGTCCCACTTTCAGTTCACTATAGTATTATTATTTGTATTAGTTAAGGTAATGTTTACCCAAGTTCAGTTTTATAAGTTTCATATATACTTTTGTATATGTTACTGTGTTTAGACCCCGGACAAGGCTCACACTGTCCGTGACAAAGTTGTCTGAAGATATTACATCCTATGTTAAATTGTCCTCCACCTCTGAATTATGTGGGGTAGCTTGGCAGAAGTTTAGGGATAGAATGTTGCTAGTACTGGTCCAGGAAAGCTGGTTAGGATAACTGCCTGCCACGATATGACTGAAATAATGTTGAAAATGGTGTTTTAGGAGACATTTAATAATGTACAATTGGGTAGGTGGGTGTTATTTGTAACACTACAGGGTGTTTGGCGGCCCTGCCCTTACACTAGTCAAACTTTCAGTCTCACTATCTATTCTTGTTTCCTTATTCTTGGCCATTTATGCGACAATCTTTCTTAAACTGACATTTGTTGACTGTATTTTTGGACTGATATGTGACGCCTTTTGTTTATTTTCTGTGGTCGACCTCGTTGTATGTATATGTGACAATCTTTCTAACTAACATTTGTTGACTGGATTTTTGGACTGGTATGTGACGCCTTTTGTTTATTTTCTGTTGTCGACCTTGTTTTAGTATGTATATGTGACGATCTTTCTAACTTACATTTGTTTGTTGACTGGATTTTTGGACTGGTATGTGACGCCTTTTGTTTATTTTCTGTTGTCGACCTTGTTTTAGTATATATTTTTTTTTTTGTATATGTGACGATCTTTCTAACTAACATTTGTTTGTTGACTGGATTTTTGGACTGGTATGTGACGCCTTTTGTCCATTTTCTGTGGTCGACCTTGTTTTAGTATGTATATGTGATGATCTTTCTAACTAACATTTGTTGACTGTATTTTTGGACTGGTATGTGACGCCTTTTATTTATTTTCTGTGGTCGACCTTGTTTTAGTATGTATATGTGACGATCTTTCTAACTAACATTTGTTGACTGTATTTTTGGACTGGTATGTGACGCCTTTTGTTTATTTTCTGTGGTCGACCTCGTTGTATGTATATGTGACGATCTTTCTAACTAACATTTGTTGACTGGATTTTTGGACTGGTATGTGACGCCTTTTGTTTATTTTCTGTTGTCGACCTTGTTTTAGTATGTATATGTGACGATCTTTCTAACTAACATTTGTTTGTTGACTGAATTTTTTGGACTGGTATGTGACGCCTTTTGTTTATTTTCTGTGGTCGACCTTGTTTTAGTTTGTATATGTGACGATCTTTCTAACTAACATTTGTTTGTTGACTGGATTTTTGGACTGGTATGTGACGCCTTTTGTCCATTTTCTGTGGTCGACCTTGTTTTAGTATGTATATGTGATGATCTTTCTAACTAACATTTGTTGACTGTATTTTTGGACTGGTATGTGACGCCTTTTATTTATTTTCTGTGGTCGACCTTGTTTTAGTATGTATATGTGACGATCTTTCTAACTAACATTTGTTGACTGCATTTTTGGACATGTATGTGACGTGACGCCTTTTGTTTATTATCTGTGGTCGACCTTGTTTTTGTATGTATATGTGACAATCTTCCTAACTAACATTTGTTGACTGTATTATTGGACATGTATGTGACGCCTTTTGTTAATTATCTGTGGTTGAACTTGTTTTTGTATGTTTTTACAAATTTTCATGAATTCCATTCTTTGTTTAATTGCAAGTTAAGGTTCTTATAAATTGTTTAGATTTTGCTAATTTACTTTGTATGCTTTGTTAGTGGTAATGATTGATGCGGTTTGTTGTGAAACAATGCTAGTGGATGGAATTAGACAGCTCATAGTATTTCATCATATATACAAGTGTCTTGACAGTTTGTTTTTTTGGTGACAGCGTTATTTAAGATGATTACAGTATAGGTTGTGAAGAGTGAATGTATGTCATGAGTGTACGAAAAGACAGACACCATTACTTTTTATTCTTTGGTTGGAAATGAACTATTCTTAAGATGTGGTATTGACACTGCGCCTTGAATGCAAGGCCTTGGTCTCAATGGTCACCAAGGTCAGGGCTAGGGTACTGTGCACAGCATGAAAACGTAAGTGTTATGTTTCTATATACTTTTTCATCTGATGTGGAACTGTTGAATTTGCTTTTATCTATCATGCAATTAATATGATCTGCCAACAAATCCCTCTGTATTGTACAGTATTTTCTTTATTTCAGCAGTCGGATGTGTTGATTTCCTGGAAGTGGACCTCATCGAGGGATACCAACTTCATATGGAAGCTTGGCACACAGATTGATGGCAAGGCCTTGGTCTCAATGGTCACCAAGGTCAGGGTCACCGTAATGCGTACAGCATTTCAACGTAAGTATTCTGGCTTAATTGTGAGCGATTATGCTTCTTGACATTTGTGCATCCAATGCAACTGTTGAATTGGTCTGTCGTCTGATTTTTGTTTTTGTTTATTTTGCTATTTACATGATCTGCCAACAAATCCCTCTGTATTGATGTGTATTTTCTTTATTTCAGCAGTCGGATGTGTTGACTCCTGGAAGTGGACCTCATCGAGGGATACCAACTTCTGACGGAAGCTTGGCACACGGATTGATGGCAAGGCCTTGGTCTTAATGTTCACCAAGGTCAGGGTCACCGTAATGCGTACAGCATTTCAACGTAAGTATTCTGGCTTAATTGTGAGCGATTATGCTTCTTGACATTTGTGCATCCAATGCAACTGTTGAATTGGTCTGTCGTCTGCTTTTTGTTTTTGTTTATTTTGCTATTTACATGATCTGCCAACAAATCCCTCTGTATTGATGTGTATTTTCTTTATTTCAGCAGTCGGATGTGTTGACTCCTGGAAGTGGACCTCATCGAGGGATACCAACTTCATATGGAAGCTTGGCACACGGATTGATGGCAAGGCCTTGGTCTCAATGGTCACCAAGGTCAGGGTCACCGTAATGCATACAGCATTTCAACGTAAGTATTCTGGCTTCATTGCGAGCGATATGCTTCTTGACATATGTGCGTCTGATGCAATTGTTGAATTATTGGTCTGTCGTCTGCTTTTTTTTGTTCATTTTACAGTTTACACAATCTGCCAACAGATCCCTTTGTATTCGAAAAGTATTTTCTTTATTTCAGCAGTCGGATGTGTTGACTCCTGGAAGTGGACCTCATCGAGGGATACCAACTTCTGATGGAAGCTTGGCACACGGATTGATGGCAAGGCCTTGGTTTCAATGTTCACCAAGGTCAGGGTCACCGTAATGCGTACAGCATTTCAACGTAAGTATTCTGGCTTAATTGTGAGCGATTATGCTTCTTGACATTTGTGCATCCGATGCAACTGTTGAATTGGTCTGTCGTCTGCTTTTTGTTTTTGTTTATTTTGCTATTTACATGATTTGCCAACAAATCCCTCTGTATTGATGTGTATTTTCTTTATTTCAGCAGTCGGATGTGTTGACTCCTGGAAGTGGACCTCATCGAGGGATACCAACTTCATATGGAAGCTTGGCACACGGATTGATGGCAAGGCCTTGGTCTCAATGGTCACCAAGGTCAGGGTCACCGTAATGCATACAGCATTTCAACGGAAGTATTCTGGCTTAATTGTGAGTGATTATTCTTCTTGACATTTGTGCATCCAATGCAACTGTTGAATTGGTCTGTCGTCTGCATTTTTGTTTTTGTTCATTTTGCAATTTAAATTATCTACCAACAAATCCCCCTGTATTGATGAGTATTTTCTTTATTTCAGCAGTCGGATGTGTCGACTCCTGGAAGTGGACCTCATCGAGGGATACCAACTTCATATGGAAGCTTGGCACACGGATTGATGGCAAGGCCTTGGTCTCAATGGTCACCAAGGTCAGGGTCACCGTAATGCATACAGCATTTCAACGTAAGTATTCTGGCTTAATTGTGAGCGATTATGCTTCTTGACATTTATGCATCCGATGCAACTGTTGAATTGGTCTGTCGTCTGCTTTTTGTTTTTGTTTATTTTGCTATTTACATGATCTGCCAACAAATCCCTCTGTATTGATGTGTATTTTCTTTATTTCAGCAGTCGGATGTGTTGACTCCTGGAAGTGGACCTCATCGAGGGATACCAACTTCTGATGGAAGCTTGGCACACGGATTTATGGCAAGGCCTTGGTCTCAATGTTCACCAAGGTCAGGGTCACCGTAATGCGTACAGCATTTCAACGTAAGTATTCTGGCTTAATTGTGAGCCATTATGCTTCTTAACATTTGTGCATCCGATGCAACTGTTGAATTGGTCTGTCGTCTGCTGTTTTGTTTTTGTTCATTTTGCAATTTACACGATCTGCTAACAAATCCCTCAGTATTGATGAGTATTGTCTTTATTTCAGCAGTCGGATGTGTTGACTCCTAGAAGTGGACCTCATCGAGGGATACCAACTTCATATGGAAGCTTGGCACACGGATTGATGGCAAGGCCTTGGTCTCAATGGTCACCAAGGTCAGGGTCACCGTAATGCGTACAGCATTTCAACGTAAGTATTCTGGCTTCATTGTGAGCGATTTGCTTCTTGACATTTGTGCGTCCGATGCAATTGTTGAATTGGTCTGTCGTCTGCTTTTTTTGGGTTCATTTTACAGTTTACACAATCTGCCAACAGATCCCTTTGTATTCGAAAAGTATTTTCTGTATTTCAGCAGTCGGATGTGTTGACTCCTGGAAGTGGACCTCATCGAGGGATACCAACGTCAGATGGAAGCTTGGCACACGGATTGATGGCAAGGCCTTGGTCTCAATGGTCACCAAGGTCAGGGTCACCGTAATGCGTACAGCATTTCAACGTAAGTATTCTGGCTTCATTGTGAGCGATTTGCTTCTTGACATTTGTGCGTCCGATGCAATTGTTGAATTGGTCTGTCGTCTGCTTTTTTTGGTTCATTTTACAGTTTACACAATCTGCCAACAGATCCCTTTGTATTCGAAAAGTATTTTCTGTATTTCAGCAGTCAGATGTGTTGACTCCTGGAAGTGGACCTCATCGAGGGATACCAACTTCAGATGGAAGCTTGGCACACGGATTGATGGCAAGGCCTTGGTCTCAATGGTCACCAAGGTCAGGGTCACCGTAATGCATACAGCATTTCAACGTAAGTATTCTGGCTTAATTGTGAGTGATTATTCTTCTTGACATTTGTGCATCCAATGCAACTGTTGAATTACTCTGTCGTCTCCATTTTTGTTTTTGTTCATTTTACAATTTAAATTATCTGCCATCAGCTCCCTAAGTATTTGAAGAGTATTTTCTTTATTTCAGCAGTCGGATGTGTTGACTCCTGGAAGTGGACCTCATCGAGGGATACCAACTTTAGATGGAAGCTTGGCACACGGATTGATGGCAAGGCCTTAGTCTCAATGGTCACCAAGGTCAGGGTCACCGTAATGCGTACAGCATTTCAACGTAAATATTCTGGCTTAATTGTGAGCCATTATGCTTCTTAACATTTGTGCATCCGATGCAACTGTTGAATTGGTCTGTCGTCTGCTTTTTTGTTTTTGTTCATTTTGCAATTTACACTATCTGCTAACAAATCCCTCAGTATTGATGAGTATTGTCTTTATTTCAGGAGTCGGATGTGTTGACTCCTGGAAGTGGACCTCATCGAGGGATACCAACTTCATATGGAAGCTTGGCACACGGATTGATGGCAAGGCCTTGGTCTCAATGGTCACCAAGGTCAGGGTCACCGTAATGCATACAGCATTTCAACGTAAGTATTCTGGCTTAATTGTGAGTGATTATTCTTCTTGACATTTGTGCATCCAATGCAACTGTTGAATTGGTCTGTCGTCTGCATTTTTGTTTTTGTTCATTTTGCAATTTAAATTATCTACCAACAAATCCCCCTGTATTGATGAGTATTTTCTTTATTTCAGCAGTCGGATGTGTCGACTCCTGGAAGTGGACCTCATCGAGGGATACCAACTTCTGATGGAAGCTTGGCACACAGATTGATGGCAAGGCCTTGGTCTCAATGGTCACCAAGGTCAGGGTCACCGTAATGCATACAGCATTTCAACGTAAGTATTCTGGCTTAATTATGAGCCATTATGCTTCTTAACATTTGTGCATCCGATGCAACGGTTGAATTATTGGTCTGCTATTTTGTTTTTGTTCATTTTGCAATTTATATGATCTGCCAACAAATCCCTCAGTATTGATGAGTATTTTCTTTATTTCAGCAGTCGGATGTGTTGACTCCTGGAAGTGGACCTCATCGAGGGATACCAACTTCAGATGGAAGCTTGGCACACAGATTGATGGCAAGGCCTTGGTCTCAATGGTCACCAAGGTCAGGGCTAGGGTACTGTGCACAGCACGAAAACGTAAGTGTTTATGCTTCTTGACATTTGTTCATCCGATTGAACTGTTTTTTGTCCATCATGCAATTCATATGATCTGTATTGAAGAGTGTACTCTTTCATGATTCTATCCGTGACGATATACATTTTCAACATGACATAGATAACTTTGCTAGACTTGTATATTCAATGTACGCTTTCTATTTCAGGACGAAGAAGATGGACGCCGAGTAGACCCAACCTAACCTAGGCTTCCCCATGTGGTATGTCTACGGGATAGGAACAGTCGAGGCATTCAACAGTCCGTCCCCAGGTATGTGTTGGTTTATTTTGTGCATTTTTCCTTGTCAACTTCAGTGATGTTTGTCTATATACCACCTACAGACTGATTGAGACCAGTTGTCTGTGAAGGCCAGTTGTAATTTTCATGTATACAATCAAACCTCTGTACTAGGGCCACCCTTGGGAAAAACCAAATGTGACCTTTCTTGACAGGTGGTCTTCATTCAGAAGTTCTTTATTTTATTGTAAATAATCAATAACAGTTTTAAACGAGTAGGCTTCATTCACACTGAGTGGCCTTTATTCAGAGGTGTCCGCTTAAATAGGTTTGACTACACTTGAATATTAATGATTCTTGAATTCTACTTTATCTTTCATGATTCTTTCTGAGGCGATGTATGTTCAACATGACAGAGATAACTTTGCTAGACTTGTATATTCAATGTACGCTTTCTCTTTCAGGAGGAAGAAGATGGACGCCCAGCAGACGAGAAAGGTTGTCATTTTCTATGTATTTTTTCTGGTCCATTTGTTTTAAGGTTCATGTGAACACAAATCCCCTTCCAAAATTCATAGAATTGTGTTTGTTTAATTATGTTTTCGTGAGATCACTTGCTAATTGTTTTCTCTTTTGTTTTTTTGCAAGATCAACCGAGTAGACCCAACCTGACCTAGGCTTCCCCATGTGGTATGTCTACGGGATAGGCACAGTGGAGGCATTCAACAGTCCGTCCCCAGGTATGTGTTGGTTTATTTTGTGCATTTTTCCTTGTCAACTTCAGTGATGTTTAGATATATGCCACCTACAGACTGATTTGAGACCAGTTGTCTGTGAAGGCCAGTTGTTTTAATTGTCATGCACATAATTTTCATGTATACAATCAAACCTCTGAACTAGGGCCACCCTTGGTAAAAACCGAATGTGACCTTTCTTGAAAGGTGGTCTTCATTCAAAAGTTCTTTATTTTATTGTAAATAATCAATTACAGTTTTAAACGAGTAGGCTTCATTCACACTGAGTGGCCTTTATTCAGAGGTGGCCGCTTACATAGGTTTGACTACACTTGAATATTAATGATACTTGAATTCTACTTAATCTTTCATGATTCTTTCTGAGGCGATGTATATGTTCAACATGACAGAGATAACTTTGCTAGACTTGTATATTCAATGTACGCTTTCTATTTCAGGACGAAGAAGATGGACGCCCAGCAGACGAGAAAGGTTGTCATTTTCTATGCTTTTTTCTGGTCCATTTGTTTAAGGTTCATGTGAACACAAATCCCCTTCCAAAATTCATAGAATTGTGTTTGTTTAATTATGTTTTCGTGAGATCACTTGCTAATTGTTTTCTCTTTTGTTTTTTTGCAAGATCAACCGAGTAGACCCAACCTGACCTAGGCTTCCCCATGTGGTAGTCTACGGGATAGGCACAGTCGAGGCATTCAACAGTCCGTCCCCAGGTATGTGTTGGTTTATTTTGTGCATTTTTCCTTGTCAACTTCAGTGATGTTTGGCTATATACCATCTACAGACTGATTGAGACCAGTTGTCTGTGAAGGCCAGTTGTTTTAATTGTCATGCACATAATTTTCATGTATACAATCAAACCTCTGAACTAGGGCCACCCTTGGGAAAAACCAAATGTGACCTTTCTTGACAGGTGGTCTTCATTCAGAAGTTCTTTATTTTATTGTAAATAATCATTTACAGTTTTAAACGAGTGGGCTTCATTCACACTGAGTGGCCGTCATTCAGAGGTGGCCGCTTACATAGGTTTTTTTACTACACTTGAATATTAATGATACTTGAATTCTACTTTATCTTTCATGATTCTTTCTGAGGCGATGTATGTTCAACATGACAGAGATAACTTTGCTAGACTTGTATATTCAATGTACGCTTTTTATTTCAGGACGAAGAAGATGGACGCCCAGCAGACGAGAAAGGTTGTCATTTTCTATGTTTTTTTCTGGTCCATTTGTTTAAGGTTCATGTGTTCACAAATCCCCTTCCAAAATTCATAGAATTGTGTTTGTTTAATTATGTTTTCGTGAGATCACTTGCTAATTGTTTTCTCTTTTGTTTTTTTGCAAGATCAACCGAGTAGACCCAACCTGACCTAGGCTTCCCCATGTGGTAGTCTACGGGATAGGCACAGTGGAGGCATTCAACAGTCCGTCCCCAGGTATGTGTTGGTTTATTTTGTGCATTTTTCCTTGTCAACTTCAGTGATGTTTGGCTATATACCACCTACAGACTGGTTGAGACCAGTTGTCTGTGAAGGCCAGTTGTTTTAATTGTCATGCACATAATTTTCATGTATACAATCAAACCTCTGAACTAGGGCCACCCTTGGGAAAAACCAAATGTGACCTTTCTTGACAGGTGGTCTTCATTCAGAAGTTCTTTATTTTAATGTAAATAATCATTTACAGTTTTAAACGAGTGGGCTTCATTCACACTGAGTGGCCTTTATTCAGAGGTGGCCGCTTACATAGGTTTTTTTTACTACACTTGAATATTAATGATACTTGAATTCTACTTTATCTTTCATGATTCTTTCTGAGGCGATGTATGTTCAACATGACAGAGATAACTTTGCTAGACTTGTATATTCAATGTACGCTTTCTATTTCAGGACGAAGAAGATGGACGCCCAGCAGACGAGAAAGGTTGTCATTTTCTATGTATTTTTTCTGGTCCATTTGTTTTAAGGTTCATGTGAACACAAATCCCCTTCCAAAATTCATAGAATTGTGTTTGTTTAATTATGTTTTCGTGAGATCACTTGCTAATTGTTTTCTCTTTTGTTTTTTTGCAAGATCAACCGAGTAGACCCAACCTGACCTAGGCTTCCCCATGTGGTATGTCTACGGGATAGGCACAGTGGAGGCATTCAACAGTCCGTCCCCAGGTATGTGTTGGTTTATTTTGTGCATTTTTCCTTGTCAACTTCAGTGATGTTTAGATATATGCCACCTACAGACTGATTTGAGACCAGTTGTCTGTGAAGGCCAGTTGTTTTAATTGTCATGCACATAATTTTCATGTATACAATCAAACCTCTGAACTAGGGCCACCCTTGGTAAAAACCGAATGTGACCTTTCTTGAAAGGTGGTCTTCATTCAAAAGTTCTTTATTTTATTGTAAATAATCAATTACAGTTTTAAACGAGTAGGCTTCATTCACACTGAGTGGCCTTTATTCAGAGGTGGCCGCTTACATAGGTTTGACTACACTTGAATATTAATGATACTTGAATTCTACTTAATCTTTCATGATTCTTTCTGAGGCGATGTATATGTTCAACATGACAGAGATAACTTTGCTAGACTTGTATATTCAATGTACGCTTTTTATTTCAGGACGAAGAAGATGGACGCCCAGCAGACGAGAAAGGTTGTCATTTTCTATGCTTTTTTCTGGTCCATTTGTTTAAGGTTCATGTGTTCACAAATCCCCTTCCAAAATTCATAGAATTGTGTTTGTTTAATTATGTTTTCGTGAGATCACTTGCTAATTGTTTTCTCTTGTTTTTTTGCAAGATCAACCGAGTAGACTCAACCTGACCTAGGCTTCCCCATGTGGTATGTCTACGGGATAGGCACAGTCGAGGCATTCAACAGTCCGGCCCCAGGTATGTGTTGGGTTTATTTTGTGCATTTCAGGTGGTCTTCATTCAGAAGTTCTTTTATTTTATTCTAAATAATCAATTACAGCTTTAAATGAATAGGTTTTATTCACCGTGAGTGGCCTTTATTCAGGGTGGCTGCTAGCATAGGTTTGACTACACTTGAATATTAATGATACTTGAATTCTACTTTATCTGTCATGATTCTTTCTGAGACATGTATATGTTGAACATGACATAACTTTGATGTATATTCAATGTACGCTTTCTATTTCAGGACGTCCTTGTTTATCGGCCAGCAGACAAGAAAGGTTGTCATTTTCTATGTTTCTTTCCCAGTCCATTAATTTTATTACAGTTTATTAGTTCACAAACTCCCTTCCAAAATTCATTAAAATGTATTTGTCTATTATCTTTCTTGAACTATTCTGGGACATTTATTTGACACAGTTTGTTTATTATCTCTGGTCGACCTTGTTTTTGTATGTATATATGTGACGATATTCTTGAACTAACATTTGTTGACTGGATTTTTGGACTGGTATGTGACGCCTTTTGTTTATTATCTGTGGTCGACCTTGATTTTGTATGTATATGTGACGATCTTTCTAACTAACATTTGTTGACTATATATTTGGACTTGTATACGACGCACTTTGTTTATTATCTATGATTGACTTTGTTTTGTATGTATATGTGACGATCTTTCTAACTAACATTTGTTGACTGTATTTTTGGACATGTGTGTGACACACTTTGTTTATTATCTGTGATTGACCTTGTTTTTGTATGTATATGTGACGATTTTTCTTAAACTGACATTTGTTGACTGTATTTTTGGACTGGTATGTGACAGACTTGACTGTATTTTTGGACATGTGTGTGACACACTTTGTTTATTATCTGTGATTGACCTTGTTTTGGTATGTATTATGTGAATATTTTTCCTTAACTGACATTTTCTTAAAGTACTCCCATCAGATTCTGTTAATATATAAACAATTTCGGTTGTTATATGTAGATTTTTGTATGATCATTATAATGTCTACCTTTAATTTTGCATTTAGAAAGAGTGTGGCCCCATATGCTCTGCAATCTGAAACTTGACATGGGGTACAGGTTTCCAGAGATTTTTCCCTACGGGGTTTTGTTACCTGGTTTTTCCTGAGCCATTCAGTTTGCACACAGTTTTTCAATGATATGCCAGATTTACCGGGTATATCATTTATCTATACCTGTATGTATCTCATATTGACCTGTTATATGATTGAATGTTTCATTTGTAGATCTTGAAGAAAGAATAAATGTTATGTATGTATTTGTCATTATGTATAAATATTATGTTAATTACGTTTTTGTTGTTATAAATATATGTGAATTACATTTTTGTTAAAAATAAATGTTCTGTAAATTGTGTTCTTGTTTGTATTTTATTGACAGTAATGGAATGTACATTTGAAGTGATATCTTGTGTTGGAGTAATGATTTGTTTAAAACTTACATACATATACTATGTGTATGTCCAAACTTAACAAAGTTGATATAAATTTACTGCCTATATTCTTTTCAATAGTATTACTTATCTCTTTCTTTTGCAGATATTCTAATAAAGATAGAAACCAGTTGTTATTTTGGAAGAAAGTAGAATTTTAACTAAGTAACAACACACATTTAATTAATATCAATGAGTTTCACAAAGGTACTTATGACAAGTAATAATACTGAAAAATATAGGTGGCAACTTAATTTTGTTAAGTACTCTCAGTATACATGTATTATCTAGATACAATACAATCCTGTGAACACATGCAAATATTCAATAATTCCAGATATGGTTTAGTTACATCGATTGAAATTTAGATATCACATGGCCAAAAACAGAATGTTATCAAACCAATGATAACATATAAAATACCATCTGGCCAAATGTATTTACAATGTATTAGTACACTTTTCTTAAGCAAGTTTTTAGATACAAAAACACTGAGAATACTCAACTTTAGCTAGTTTTTAGCTCGACTTTCTTTTAAAGGCCGAGCTAAAAATCACTGCATTGTGATCACTGCATCACTTTAATGTAGCTCATAACTCAGAAACTGTAAGGGATAACGAGGTGGATAGATCTCACTGAGGTGGTGAACAGACTTGTGTTGGCACCACTTAATGTGGCGCTTTCGTTAGATTTAAAAATGCTTGGCGGAAACATTCTACCAAAGTTATTTGAACTCAGCATAATTATTATGGTGCAATGGTAGAAGTATTATAGGGAGAAACACCACAAAATTATAATGGCACCAGGATCTATGTTAGTTAACAATTTTTTATACAGGGTGTATGAAGGGCCTTGGTTGAGTGGTTATGGTTTAGTCACTGCAATACTTCACATTTGAGAAAACATTTCATCTTTTTTATGATTATAATAATGTTGTTTTGTTGTGAATATAATCAAAATCATGAATTTTACATGCCTCCTTCTTAACACAACAGAGAAATAAGTCCAGATATGAAATAGCGCAATTCAATATATCTTCAGAAAATTAAATAGAAAAGTAAATCTTACAAGAATAGAAATTAATATGTTAACAAACTGTTGTACAAAAAGTGGACCATACAGATAAATATAGAATTAGCAAACATGAGATGGATTTCACAGTAGTGTTTGAGGAAGTAAAGGTGAAAACCTTATTGCCCTGGTTTTTTTGGTGTGTTCCTGCATCTGTATTATGAGTTGGTGAGGAACAGACAATTGTTGATAATTGGAAATGATTGTTCAGCTTTCCATAGCTGTCACTCACATGGCGCGCATGAATTTTGATGCAGACCAAAGTATTGTACTACGTTTTCTACACATGCCATGTAATCGTTAAACTAGTTCCCATTTCATGATATGTGCAAATCTTTGTTAGTTCAGTTTCCATGAGTACTTTCAGTACTTTGATTTTGATAAAAAAGGACTGAGCTAGGATTTTACAGGGTCAGATGATTGGTGTTTGTTGTTGACTTACTGAATGCTTGTTGTGTTGTGTCAGTAAGCGTCGTATTATTGTATTTATGTAATATCACATTACTATGTTGTTTTTTTTATTTCTCATGAAGTGCACATTATGTGAACTATGAATTGTACTCAATTTCCTGGAATATTCTGTACATAATCCACATGTTTGAGATTCTTTTGAAATAAGAAAGATGAATAGCAGAGGTTGTCTTATATTGGTTTGATTCACAAGTGCCTGTCCAATTTAAGTTGTTCGCAATCATTGGTTGAATTGAACAATATTTCTAAAAGTAGTTATATACCGTTTGTGGTGTTAATGTATAAATATCTTTATCATACAATGTATTAGCAATTACTTAGCAAACTTTCTGTTACTCAAAGACAACAAGTTATATCTACTCTAGGTCTTAGAATGGAAGAATTAAAGGCTCAACAGGCTGCTATAGAAGAATCATTGAAGGACTGATCAGTCATCAATTTATTTAACTTTTTGACTATGCTGTGTTTTTATTCAGAACAAATTATCCAGATTGTGTGCATTATCAAGTGTAAGGTGTATAGATGGTTGTTCATCATGTCTCTGACTTGTCCTGTTTCTATTTGCATGAATAGAACACAGAATGCCTTTGTAGAAGAAAATAGCAAGTGATATTTCCTTATTAGTAGTAGTGATGTTCTGATTAATCATTTATTCAACGAATCATTGACGTATGGTCTTTGATGTGATGATGCTCCCATTTCGGCAACTGATTGTTGATTTCTGTACATAGTTGTTGTTCTTGACTATAATACTGCAGACCTTACACAGTTTTACTTTAAAGATGACGCTGTTCAAGCTTAACTGTAAATGCAGCATAATTCTGGCCCAGTGTAGTTTGTTGAATAATCAGTATATTTTGATGTGATGTTTACTCAAACATCTTAATAGTGTTCAATAATTTAATATTTAAATTCTCATTGATTTTGTGCTATTCGATTGGTGTAAGGGATGTTAAATTCATGCAATACTAACAACATTTGACCATTCTTATTTAATCAGTTTTAATCGATTAATCACTGACTTTTGCCTCTGATTAATCAACGAAATGTTCATGGACTGATTACAATCACTAATTAGTAGTCATCATCATTCTTGTTGGTTTATTGTAAACGTTTTGATGCTAATTATGATTGCCTTAAGTCTAATATTCTCATGTTAGTGCAGGTAAACTCTGTTGATTACTATTATCAAATTGAAATTCTATTAGTAGTCCAGTATGTAATAGTCATTGGTTATTTGTTCAAAATTGTTTTGATTAACATGAACGATCAATGCATCATTTGAAGTATATTATTTAATCAGGCAATATTACTCACTGGTAGGTATACTTTTTGAAATATATACTTTTATCCAACTACCGGTAACTACCTCCGTTTAGAATCATTTATATTGTGTATTTTAAAATGATACAAATTTGTACAAATATATATGAAGTAATGAATAAATTAACAAACTAAAAGAGTTACTGTGACCAGTTTATTTTCTCAGTTCCCACAACATTTTTTTCAAATTACCGTAAGGTTGTTTCTGTATTTATGAAACCAAATCAAAAGTGACTTCTATCATAAAAAAACAATTATCTTATAATTTCAATTTGCCAGCATTCAAATTTGATTATCTTCTAATACACATACTCTCTACTGCGCTATTGTCCATTTTTTTACAACAACCTATACAGCATGTCTGAAGACAATCACAGGAATCAATCTCTGTAACTACTATACAGTAAAGAAGAAACATAAGAGAAGAGATATCAGTATCTCTGCATATTTCATGTTCCCAAAGTCAAAGTCATTTAAGTATGTATAATTGATGCCTTATTATGAGCAGTGACAGGGTTTTCTTTCAACTCAAGCATTAAGCATACAGTATCATCTTCTCATCTGTTTTTTAAACTTGTCGAAGTGATAATTATCAGTAGCTTTTTGATCCGGTTGAACTGTCAATGGACGTGAATCTGAAATACAGAAACAGTATAAAGTTAACCTGGAAAAATAAATACTTAACTAAGGATGGTACAATCCTAACAATTCAAAACATTTGAACACTTTAATATCATGAACCTCATATTAATAAAACCTTGCCTTCATCAGAACGAAATCAAGACTTGATCACAACCATAAACCATGTTTTCACTAAAGCTTCAAGAAAATCAGCTGTTATCATTGACCAATATACTAGTAAATTAGTGACAAAAACTCACTTTTCCTTTTTAACTCAGGGTCTTCAACTCGAGCTTGTTTTGCTGGTATTGGTTCATCTTTTTTTAAAATAGGTGCTGTGTCTTCAATATTGACTAAAATAAATATAATGTAAGATTAAGTTTTTAACTTTGGAATGCAAAAATCATAACTCGCAGAGAAAAATAATAGCCATTTTTTACTTCATGCAAAAGATAAGCGTGATGCATAACATATGTAAGATATACTGATCTGAGAGTGGAGATTTTGTCAAACAATACTTGCAACACAGTAGGAACACTTAAGAACCAACAGTTGAGAGAGTACAAGTATACAGTCATTTAATGGGTAATCCCCTTCCAAAATTCATAGAATTGTGTATTATATATATACTTATATGAGTGATTTGTTGTAGCAAGTGACATATGGATAAAATTTCAATCTCCTGTGAACAGATGTAAACATCGCTCCATTCATAATCTGCGTAGCCATGTGTTGTTTACATTCAGATTGATAATTGTTCAATGTTTCTTTCGGTGGCTAGAGTACTTCAAATTACAACTTCGAAAAATGTATGAGGGTTTCATATCAGTTCTCATCAAAGAAACTGTTTATCCGAATAATGTATTAGTATCCGAATAGAAGCATTTTACATTTTAGTGAACCTATCCCTTTAATGATTTTCTTTTCATTATTTAACAACTAAAAAACACCAGAAAATACCATTTAATTTAAATATAATATAATGAAATATAAGATTCTTTATAGTGTATAAGTCATGTTTATATAACTCTAATGATGTAAGTAGAGTCAGCATTGTCTAAGGAATGTCTTTTGTAAGCATAAAATTATTACAAAAACTTCTGTATACTATTTTCATACAGTATAGGACTAAGGACAGCTGTATTTACTGTATTTCATTCATACACAGTTAAATTATATCAACACACAACTCAATGTAGATAAAATCTTGTTCACCTATGATATTTCCTCCATATCACAGCTAAATATTAAGCCAATAAACATAGCCAAATAAAACCCAATGTCAAGTGGAGTTTAATTACTTTGTTATGTACCAGTAACAAGAATCAATGCTATTTTTAATGAAGAAAACAAAAAATACAGAGATAAAATAGATATGATAAATAGGTAAATGAATTGGCGAATAAGGTGATTACTTTGAAGGTCAATACTCAGTTTAAGGTGACATACATAAGAATGACCAAGACAAATAGTGACCACACACTTACATCATTGACTAAAGACATCTACAACTCTCAGGTTATTAACAAGCTAGTGTAGGTAGACCAATGTTCATCAAATATTTATATGTCAGTCAGTACATGTCAAAGGTCATACGACAATATGTTGCTGTCTTTTTGTAATGTTTCCTATATACATTAAAATCAATGCTTAGAGCTTTGCTCTCAATACCACAGGGTCAAAGGCTATGAAACTGGAGGTTAGTTCCCATGCTCAAATCTAATAATCATCTCATCTCTATAATTTTGAATAATTATGATAATTAAAAAAATGGTACAAATCATATACTATTCTGCAGGTCAAATTGATATGAACCTGTATAATTATATCAACATTGAGGTGCACTTTCTTTACAATCAGAATACTGCTTGAATGAAATTGAGATTTGGTCAGATTTGGTCAGACTGAAGACTAGTCAACAGGGAAAAACATGATTGTGACAAAATCGTTATTTACTCAAATTAATCTTGTGCAGGAGCATGTTTTGTTATATTCTTGGCAAGCTTGTATGTTATGTTGCTTGCAGTAGCCTGTGTTCTATTGTAGCATTGTATTTTGTAATAAATACTACCATTAGTTTGTTGACAGCTATCAGCTTCAGTGTAACTGTAGCATTCTGAAATATATCATTCACAATTTTGACCATTTAAATCCCCAAATCATAGCTTCATGAAGCATAATCATTATCTTCCCTTAAGACAATCAAACCATAGGTAATATACATACAAAGAAATGTTTACGCATTTATGTTAGTAATGTAATACTTAATACAACATTAATAAATACATAGTTAGCAACATACACAAATGCATGGGTGCAAGTTTGAAAACTGAAACCTGAGCTGGAAGGGCAAATTGTGTATAAACTGGAAAACTTCAACCCTTGCAAATAACGTTTCAAAGTCTAATATTTTATTTCAATTTGACAACAATCATTAGCTTTTTGACATGGGTTTAAATCAGATTTTTGTCAACTGTATTACAGCACAGATCTATGAGAGGATTAAACCTTCTTCCCTCTGTCACCAAACAGGTGCTCTATCCTAAGCACATGAGTTTGAAGAGGAATCCAAAATATCTCAGAAGAAACAAGAGCCTAGTAGAGCAAGAAGTGTTTGTGAAAGACGATTGCCCTATCATAACCTTGACTTTTGACCTACTGACCTCAAAATCATTAGGGATCATCAATATGTGATGACCAACCTTCCAACCAAATCTGAAGAGCTTAGGCCAAATCGTTCTCTAGTTATTGGTCAGACAAGGTTTGGTTACCGACAGACCGACATGTGAAAAGCAATATACGCCTTTTCTTTGAAAGGAACATAATAACAGTCCTGCTAATTACAAAATATGTTTAACAAACTGGCTGACACCTCAATAGCATAAATATAACAAACATAAACTTACAATCAGAAGCCCATGGTTCATGGCATCTTTCCCAGAGTAATTCTGCTCTAATTGACATAATCAAGTACAGTATACACCAAGCAATAATACATGTATAATACAGGGAGACAATAGCATATATGAAGATCATTCCATAACCAAGCCCTGAAAAACAAAGAAAAATACATTGCTGTTTTCTATTTGCCTAAAATATGTAACATTAGATTTTGAGTCTGATCAAATAGAGGAACAAGTACATCATGACTTTGAACCAAGCTTTGAACATTCTATAAACAAACAAAAATGTGTAAGTACTGAAAAGCTGTATCCTTTTAAGTCAATCAGATTGACAACAAAGGGTAAAGCATAAAAAATAATCAAATGAACATTAATTAATATTTTCAACCAACAAAGAGTTTTTTTCTGTTGAAAAATATATACTCAAAGTGTGAATGTTTTAATGTAAAAAATACTCACCATGAAATGGTGGACAAAATCTACCAAATACAACAGATGGTCCAAGTCCAGCGAACTGACCAAATGATAGCTCCAGAAACATCAGAGATAAGCCAAGTAAAAACCACATCAACACAAAGGGGGAAACAAATGCTCCTGAAATATATCAACTTACAGTCATACCTGTGAACAAAGACCATTGTTTGTTAATACAAAATGTGACCTTTATTCAGAGGTCGTTTTGTATCAGCATGCCACCAGTTTTCATTCAATGCTTCATCTATATCACTTTTTTATCAAGTCCATTGAATGTATTTGTATTTGACTTTAAGAAAGCTAATATATGAGGCCAAACACAATTATGCTTGCAAAGCTGTAAGCAAACTCAAATCAATACAGTCAGTAAAACTTCACAATGAAGTTTAAGTACTATAAACTCATACATGTGTGTTTTCTGAATATTAAAAACATTTCCATAAATGTATGTTTGTAATCAGCATGCCAGTTTGCAGGAATAATAGGATTCAACAAGAAATGCAGCAATGCCATGAAACCAAGTTTTCAAGACTTTACCAAATAATTTTACAACAGACTGTTAATTTAGAAAATAAATTAATTACCACAGTACTTAAAAAGCTTTATGTACATAGTTTCCAGTACCTGCCTAAATGAGGTAAAGTCAAATTTCTGTGTTGAGCACAAGCTGATACAAATTCATGCAGAGGATTTTTTCTTGCTTTCTTGCACTGACTACAAATGAAAATAATACATTTAGTTTGAATAGTAAGTATGTCAACACAGCAGGGGCACTTCAGTTTTTGACAAATTATGTCGAAAGATCCCCACTTGGCCCCAAAAAAGTAATATATGAGATTTCTTTGCAAGCCACTTAGTTCACCGTGATCCATTTGCCCAAAATGCTTCAGTTGGTGCCTAAGTATTAAGCCTGACCTATTATTCAGAAAATGATTTTCTATGTTTAGTACATGTAACAGTGACCTCGACCCTAAATACAATCCCGAGCTAGGTTTCCATGCATGGTAAGATAAGATAGAGGTTTTCAGCTGATTATACAACTAGAATAAGCAATGATAACAAGATATTCAAGAGCTGTAAAATGACAAATGTACAATTAAGAACTTACAAACTAGAAGGAATATGTAAAACATGTATTAATAAATAGAGCATCTATTAATAAACTAATAAATAAATAGGTAAAAATAATTTGGTATCATCAGGTACATTTTACCTGGTATCATGGTTGATCATTGAGTTGCAAGATCAAGTAAGAATAATTTTCATCTATTTCAATCAATACTGAAATGATCTGATCATTGCATGAACAATTGAATTGTCTCCCTTTGATCAGCACAACTATTTTCATACACATAAGCACATCTAAGCTTTCAAACAAAGCATGCAATGACACAATAAAAAGTATCATACATTTGTACATTTATGCAAAAACTTAAATAGCAATCATTGGAACATATATTCTTGTTAATGCAACCCCTGTACTCAGTACAACAAGTTACATGATATATATCATTTTTTACAAGCATTACATTTACAATCAGAATGAAGCATTTACCATACATTTTCGAAAGGCTTCTTGGAGAGAGTTCAACAGTACAGGGGCTGCATACCTGAAGTAGTTCTTACCAGCTTTAGTTGATCTCACATGTGGGATCTGTAACAGAATAGAATAGCAGAAATTATATGTGTTATTTTGTTTTTGAATAAGATCTGATAAGACAGTAGGGACCATACTTTTAATAATTCTGGATGTTTCTTAAGGGCCATTGTTCTTATACATCTAATAATAATATGAAGTGTTGGTATCTTGTTCCTTGACAGAAGTTCTCTGTAGGAAGACTGATCATCATCATACATAAATCTTTCCTGAATTTTCTCCATTGTGAGTTTCTTTCCGAACAAAAATATCAAGACAGTGGACAGAAATGCTACAAGTTAGACAGAATAAAAGTATGCAATATGGTCAGTCTATTAACTTTATTGAGATTATGTCCTCCTATCCCTAATAAGTATTGGGGGGGGGGGGGGGGGGTCAGGGTCATACCTTACATTTAATTTCATATCTATACAGCATAACAATCCTTTGTAATGAACATAAATATGAATAGCTACAATGTAGAAAGTGAAAGGAAGTGAAGTAAATGAATTATCTTACAATGGTACATGTATATTTAATGACAATTTGGTGCAGTTATTCAATCAGGTCTCTTACTTGTAACAAATTAAAATTGACCATCTTTCCTTTTCAAATCCAGTCATATCATGTATTTTTATTTATAACTGTCCCGTATGCTAGCTTTAAGACTACCGGTACCTTTAGAACCTTTATACACCTTTTATTACCTCCAATGCAGGAGAGCTCATACAAATATATCACAATTAAATACATATATCATGCACACAATATACAGAATAATGTACAAAGAAACAGATAAATAATCATACCAACAAGATGGCCATGATTGCCCTACTGTATATCACTCACCTGAGTATCATTACACTTAGGGATAAATTTAATCAAGGAAAGTTGTTTGTCGTAGTAAAGAGTTTTCTACCCCAACTGATAATTGTTGAAACATAGCAAATTTTATTCAAAGAAAAGGTATGTTATCTATCAGGATAATTAAGGGTAGACATTTAAGGATTGTTTCTCATTTTTTGGAAATCATACCTTCCACAGGCCAAAGTGCCAGAGCTTTGCATGGCCAGCTTCCATCATGTTGAACTGAATGCTACAATGCAACCATTCATCACCCTCTGCATGCCATAACTGAAATATTGTAAATCCTTTTTGTATAATTATATTGGAAATCTGAGCAACAAAAGACATACATAAATTAGTCACCAGTGTTCAAACTGAAGTTAATGGATCATTCAAGTTCAGTGTAAATTTTTTATCTGAAGTCAGATTATCTGTAAACCCTTTAGTGTTATCTGAAATATACTCTTAGTCAGGATTTAATTTATTTATTTCAAGAGTGCTTACAATATTCTTGTATTCTTTTTATACATCCCCTTCAAATGAAGTCTTGAAATTTTTGAGTGATCTCCCTTTTTTCATAGATTTTTTCTACCCTGGATTACCCTGAACCATGGATAATCCGAAATAATAAAACTTGTAGATTTCAGATAGTCAAGGTTTTACTGTAATTGCATTTATCAATTCATATTCTGCAAACTGAAAAGTATTTGTTTTCCACCAATGGTATGTGAGTTACTTCTAATTTGGTAACAAGTTGTTTGCATTACTTTTATCTTTTTTACTTTTTTGTAGATTCATTATACATTCTTCATTCATTGTAAGTATTAACAATACTCTGCATAATTAATATCAAAATACATTTAAGTTTGCAAGTACCCAATCACTGTGTTATACTTATTCTGTCCAGATTAGTTGATCATAATGAAGTTTCACACTGCATGGGCTCACACCCAAACTGAACATGCAGCATGGAAGAAACACTGTTCACCCCCTTTCCACAACTGGTGTATGCCTCAATGATCCAGCAAGTAAAAAACTTCCTGCAATAACAAAACATTCTTTGCATTTTTAAATGAAATAAGAAATTATACTTTATTTAATGAAATTTCAGTTTATAATTGAAATGGTGGCAGAGAAAAAGCAAATTTGTAACATAAACAGTTTGCTTATCTAGGGAAAGCCTCCAAGATAATGAAGTGTTTTCATAAAACAGACCATGTTACAAATACTTGTATTGAAATATGAGAATATTTAGAACCAATCAATCATAAACAAGATCATGTGTTCAATAAATGCATTTGCCCCAGTGGTGGCATGCTCTTAAAGAAAAAGTCCATTTGAATAATTAAAAGTCCAAAATTATAAGGTCAAGGTGAAAGTGGTTTATATGGGTGGATGAAAAATAGTCATAGGCAACAACTGTGTAAGTACAACATGTTCAAGTGTTCTAGTAAGCAGGGTTGGTACTACATGAAATGATAAAATCTACTTAACCTTGTATGGACAATCACTATATATATGCCTCCTTCATGATACACAATTTGCAAGTAACTGACAAGGTAAACAATTGACAAAGCATACACAACTTTAAATAAGTAACTGATTAAGTGTATATAACTAATTAAGTAACTTACTAAGTGTATAAAACTTTAAGTAAGTGACTGACTAGGTGTATATAACTAAACAGGTGTATACATATAACTAAGTCAGTAACAATGAACTAAATGCTGACCCATCTCTGTTGTCAAGTGGTTAAGGTCATTAATTTCAAATCACTATACCCTCTCACTGATTGATGGTTGTGGGTTCGAGTCCAGCTACCTACCATGTCTCTTTATGTGAGAAAGTAAGGAGTTTCTTATGAAGGATGGGAGTCCAGTACAGGTTCTTCCAAAGAATGATGGTTGCGTAAACTGTCTGCCTCATATAACTCTGACTGTTGAAAACTCAATGTCAACAAAACAAGTGGGACATGATGGCCCTATATCGCTCACATTACAATCATTGTTTACTCACTAAATTATTGTTTTGAACCTGTGTCATGACATCTGCTTATATCAATATTTTCCTGTTATTTGACCAGGTTTCCTAATTTTTTACCAAAGATGACCAATGTTTGATCAGGTCCTACATATCACAAGGACAAACATTCCAACAAGGTTTCGTGAAGATCCAATCTAAACTGTGACTTTGCAAAGTTTCTTTGATGTTTGATTTTAGTAAATTTCTAAATTGCTGTAATAGTTAAAGTGGACAAACCATTTGCAAAATGCTTCATAGATTTTTCCTTCTTCTCTTTATCAAGGACTTACACACTTATGTGTGTATATAAATGCTTGTGTTTATATGCACTCAGAGTCATAGACATACACATGAAGTGAACAGACACGCGGTATACTGATAGAGTAATGTTTGACCAAGACAGCCAAAACAAAACTTGATCATTTACTTGTTAAAAATTTACATCAAATTTTCATTTCACAGCTGCCAGTTTGTTTGTTTAAATTGAAATGAAAGTGTGTCAGTGATAAACTGCATTCTACTTTTAAATTAGCAAATACTTTCTATTAGCTGTCTGGGATTTCAATTCTATACACTGCATTATGGAACAAAATCCATTCATAAATTGCAACTACCTGGATCGAAAACGAGGCACGAAAGAATGACTCATAGTAATTAGCAGACTCTACTTATCCCATGATGCAAAGCCCTAGCCATCAAATTCGGTTACGCATTAAAATGTTCGTGACAAGTAAGTTTACAAAAGTATGTGTTTATTGTATATTAAATTGATTCCTCTAAATGACTATGATTGTTAGTCTAGAATGAAAAATAACTTATTTCAACTGCATGAGAATCAACATTTTCATACATATTTACTTTACAAATTTTGCAAAGTCAAGAAGTATACATTAAACAATAGCACACTCACTATAAGTTGGCAAATGGTCTTAATTTTATCACCCTCATAAATTTCATCTAATGGATGAAAGAATTTCCTGTGAATCATCCCATAGGATTAATCTAATTACCTGAAGCCTCACAGGCGACACCAATACGGCACCAATACGACACCAATACGTCACCAATACGTCACCCAGGCACATCCCTGTTTTTTTGTTGTAAAAAGTGGATCTACCTGAAAAATTGAAATTGTTGAACAAATGTAAACAAAACAAATTACATGCACATGTATGACATTGTTGAAGTGCTGGTTTTTAGTCCACAATAAAAATTCAATTTATCATTTACTTAATTTGGTATTATATTAATTAAAATTTTATTTCTTATGCATACCTAGAGAAGTCATTGCTACGTATGAACTGACAAAATGCAGACAACACTATCATTTGAAACAAACAAAAAAACTGGATATGCGTAAATTAATAAAACCTGTAGGGCTGCCAGCAAAATTTGGGTAGAATTCGAAGACCTGCCAGGTTTGATCAATCTGTGATGACATGTGATGTTTTGACTACATGGAAGCTGTCCTAAAAAGTAGGATACATATTAAGTACATATACTTGTAAATGACTGTTCAAATTTGATATGAGGGCATTGCTAAAATAAACTGAATTCTTTTTATATTTCATTTTGTTACCTTAAATCATATTGGGCGCAATGCATGTTTATAAATGGATACATAATACAAGGAAACCTTCCCTAAACAACACCCTTTGGAGAGGAGGTTAAAATAATAGTGCAGTAGGGAAATATCATGCTGTTGTTGAATGGATGTTGTTGCTGAAGAGAGGGCCACTCTGGAGACTTGTACAGTATAATTATGAAAAGTATCAAAGTTAATATTGATTCTGTATGAATCAGTGACTACAGATCTTGCAATCTCTACCCAGTGTAGTTGTCCCACTACGCTCACACAAACCTCTGTCAACGTCTAAAAGTAACAGTGTCTGATTTAGGATTTTGAAAGTAGGGGGGACTTCCCCCCTTCCTTAAACATGTGGGGCATTTTTTAAAAGTATGTGGACCATGGAAACAGAAGTTTTATTTTTTGGGGTAATCGCCTTATTGAAAAAGTCGGTAATTCTCCTTTTTGATGGCTGCGACATTGCAAATATCAATGATATTGATCATCGGTTTAATGCTTTAAATGCATTGTAAACAAGAAATCATTAGTCCATAAAACACATAAGTGTGAAAAAAACTTTGTGCAGAACTGATCAATAATTTGCAGATTATGGAGCAAACATTTCAGTATGTTTGTAAATTGTCGAAACATATCCTATTTGCCATTAGAACAAGGTGGCACAAATGACGCCATTATTTTTTTAATGGTTGTGTTAAATAGATTTACATAATGCATTTCAACGCCTCGGACCGATCGAGCCATAAATGCTCAATGAATTTCATACATCAATCCAAAATTGCTACGTGCGTCCAAGATGGCATTCTGTTTGTACCATTTTCAATACTCCCATAAACAAACCAAGATACCATTTGGAACTTCAAACATTGTTCCGCAGATTACATACTGCCAACATTCTACGGTCCAATTTTGGAGACAAATTTGGTTTTCATTGTTCACCTCTTCCATTCAGTGAATAAAACTGGAATTATCTTTAAGATAGTACTATGTGCTGAATATATTTGAATGATGTTCCCATAAGCTGAGATTATTCCATCAGAGCAGAGAAAAATCAGTGGAGATTGTATTGTAATTGTAATCTATTCCGTAAAGCTTAATCTTGACTTGAGATAGACCACTAGTGGACTCTATATCCAATAACTGGCCAAAAATAGGAAGGATCACTTCATCCGCAGCCATGTTTGTTTACTACTCAACACTACTCGACCCGTTTTATTTGAAATTCTAATGCGCATGCATGCTCACTTTCAGCCTAGAGTTTTGAATCTAACACAGCCATTGTGATCAACTTGGGGGAATATTGTTTGTATGTTGTACACATAAATTATGTATGTATAAGAAATGTATTTTTATTTTCTCACGTGTTTAGCATTGTAAACAGAACGTGCATAACTTTATAAATTCGATACAATGATATATTGACCACGAAACAATTATTTGTGCAGAAGGTTTTGGGGTGATATTAAGATGGACTGGTTCTATGTAAAATACACATATTTCTGCTCCGAAAATCATGGTATGAAGATTAGTCTACACTAAAACAGATTACTGTTACTCAATTCACATACCCGACGACTGGGAAAAACGCAGCGCTTATAGAGCAATATACGTAAGCAAATGGTTTAATGCGTACTTGTACATCCAAGATTATTCAGCAATGCATTTTCTGATAGAAAATATGCGTGATTACATGAGTACACGTCTTATCTGGAGCACTGTAGTACAGATCTTAAATGAATCGGGACTCCACGATTATGATAAACATCCTAAGGTAGTATGTCACGCATCCACTTACTGAGGATGGGGGATTTTTGACAGGATTGTCATGCGTCCACTCATTTAAAATGTGGGATTGTCGAAAAAAAATAGCGTGAATCTCGCAATCGTGCATTCTATATTGGACACTGAAGTAATCCTGCTTCACAATGATCAACGCGTGATTTCAAAATGATGACAACACCTCAAAAAGAAACTAAACAAATTAAATGATGGGAAACTGACATTCAAGTTTGGTATCTCATTGTTATATTATACACATTTTGATTTTTTACTTCGTTAATACTTAAGTTGGCTATGTCTGTTTATAGAGTTACAGGGTTAAAAATCCCCAATGACACAGCTTATAATGGAGCAAACTGAAGCATTTTTCTGAAAGTTTAAACAATATGACATATTTCATTATGACATCTAACAAATAAATACACACAAATAAACATTATAGATCAAAGTGTATAGAATCTTGGAATTGAGACATTGATAGAGGTGTGTGTGGATTGGAAAGGAACGACAACTCTGCGAAGAGATTGAGAACCTTGCTTTAACTGTATGTTACATATACTGGTCAGTGTAAGCTGAAACAGTCTAAAGTTTTCTTTTTCCACATTCAATCTCAATAAACATTTTGCCCAATGTTTAATACCAGTTGTAAATAAACAAGAAAAGCCATGTAGAGCCCCACATATGTATCATTGAACAAAAATTTGTTGCTATTTAATATTGACACTAATATGAAAGGACTGAATGTTAAACATATGCCTACTGATCGGGCCCTCAGCTTACCTGAACTGGAAGATTCTGAAATTTAACATCGCTGCATTATCACAAGATTGTGTGCATGCTAAGAAGGGGATGGGGAAGTCTTGATGACTAACTTCATACAAAAACAGTTCACAGAACAAAGCTAGACATACTACCCAAACACAAATCAGTACATATTCGGTGGAAGTTTTGGCTACGCGGGACAGGGCAGAAAAACTGACAGTGTGTCTGTCATACTCTATCAGTGATATTTTTACCTCTGCGTCCTGCATCAGGACGCAAAATTATTGCCGTGGATGAATGTTTTCATTTTATGTGCATCTGCAGGACGCATATACTTTTCGAGTGACGAGTCATAAATCTGTCAGCTTCTGTTTATTATCGAAGGCTCTTAATTTCCACATCCCGAAAAATAATATTACATGTAAATAATGGACTCGTACTATTGATAAGAGAGCCGAGCAACGTAGGTAAAATTAATAAAGCGACTCAGTCGAAGTAATGACTATAAATAGATACATGATTCTCACCCTGTACCCAGCATATATTATAAAACACTGCTGCCAGTTTAACTGCGATAATACTAGTACCTAATGTGTTTTACAACATTCCCCGGCTTTTCTATTTATTTCAAGATTGGAATTTCCTACTTCAAGTTGACAAATTAATTGGATGCCCAGATTTCAGTCGGTGTCAGATTGACAGACTTGAGTAAGTGTATAATCTTACGATATATCACCTGTTTGTTGAAAATAAACAGTGCCATTTTCCAAAAATGAACAGAATAGAAAGTGAGGCCATCATTAAAAAATGTTTGTTTGTAGTGCTCTGACCCTAATTTCCAGAGGTGGGTAGGTAGTTAGGTATTTTTTTTTGAATATTTTTTTCTGAAATTACATCAGTTTGATAGAATAATTGGCAATTTTGAAATACACAATTGTGACGGAACGTATTTGTTGTGTTTTAACTGTTTCTAATTTCGCTACAGTTGTCTCCCTTAGTTTCAAAATAGACATTTGCTAATTAAATATTCAGCGTCCAGTCCATCGGCTTCTCTATTGCGTAAGTTGTTTATTTTACTTGATATGAGAGATACATTAACAATTACTATCTGAAACATAAATATATCCTTTAATTAAATGTAAATACCAACAACAATCCAATATACTGACTTACGGAATGGTATCCGTTTCGTTGTTTATGTAAAGTATGTAGACGACCGTAATATTTTGATTCGTTTGTATTTAGACTAATTCTATATTGACCAATCAGAAATGAGCAGACTAAATGCGCACATATATAAGGAGGTGTACAGTCATAATTCGTTTAGTCGCGTTTTGGCTCTTGAAGAGTTAGTATCAAAGCACTTAAAGTAATAACGTTGTTGATACACGATTGCATTGCTGGGACTTTGGTCAATGTAAAGTAAGGGTTAGCGTATATCCTGATTGCGGCATATGTACCATGACGGATTTCTCTGCCCTTTAAATACTAGTACCGGGTCGTAGTAGTCTTTCGTATTTTATTATAGATTGCATTTAGTTCATTGCTGTGACTTTGGTCAGTGTTAAATAAGGGTTAGCATACATCCTGATTGCGGCATATGTACCATGACGGATGTCTCTGCCCTTTAAATACTAGTACCGGGTCGCAGTAGTCTCTCTCTTATTTCATTGTGCATTGCATTTGGTGCGTGTCCGGGACTTTGGGCAGTGTACATAAGGGTTAGAGCCTCTCGATTGCGGCGTATGTACCATGACAGAGGTTTCTATTCCCTAATACCAGTACCGGGTCGTGGGCAACTCCAGTGCATTTCTTCATATAGTTATAAATACCTATTGTATATGTGTCGCATTGTCTTTTATTCATAAATTGATTTTTGTTCATTTGATTATTATACCATTAAGTTAAACAATCATACGGACAAAGTAGTCCCCGAGGAAAATTGATATATGTTCATATAAACATTGTACTGTTCAATTGTTATATCTGCCGTTCTTCATATTTGAGGCCATAGTCGCTCGGCATACGACTTGAAACACGTTACATAATTTTGGTGGCAGCGGTGGGATATATTTCCCTTCTTTGTGTATATACATTTTTTTGAAATAGTTATTACAGAACAATCTTAAGTGTGATTATTCCCTTAAACATTGTCTGTTGGATACATTCCATTTAAGTACATTGATTTATATTAAACATTAAAAGAGATAGACTAGACCAGCTATCCCGAATCCATACCTTCGTAAATATGGCTTCAAAATATGAAGAGCCGGACCTTGAACGGCTGTATACTGAGCTTGAACAAATTAAGGTTGAAAATCGGCGATTGAAATTGGAAAATGAGATATCTGGCTTAGAAAGAGAACTCAGTAGTAGGTTAACGACATCAACACCGTATAACCCAAAACAACATACGACCAACAGCCAAGACCAAGGTTCATATACACAAGATAGGACACCCGTACATACAAAACATGGACCCTTGTTTACACCTGACCAAAATCAGTCAAAACAAAACGACATACCTTTTCCTCCAGACAGGTTTGTAACATATAGACAGTCAAGGGAGACCAAAGACCAGAAGGGTAGTGATGCCAGTCACGAGACAAAGAATACTATTAAGATGAAACCAGCTACGTACGATGGAAGTGGGTCTTGGTTAGATTATAAGGCACATTATGAAGCTTGTGCCGAGATAAATAAGTGGTCATACTATGAAAAGGGTCTTTATCTCGCTGTTTCGCTACGTGGTCAGGCTCAGGCCGTGTTTGGGAACTTATCGTCGAGGTCCAATGACTACGATGAACTAACACAGGCATTAGAAGAAAGATTTATGCCCCCGAACCAGACGGAACTATATCGCGTCCAACTCCGTGAAAGAAAACAGAAAGCATCCGAGAATCTGTCCGAGTTGGCTCAGGATATCAGAAGGTTAGTGAATTTGGCATATCCAACGGCGCCTTCAGATGTGCGAGAGACATTAGCCAAGGAACAATTTATTGACGCACTTCATAGTTCAGAGTTAAGGATCCGAACAAAACAAGCTAGACCTACTAACCTGAATGACGCAGTTAGGCATGCTGTAGAGTTAGAAGCGTACGAACGAGCTGAGAGACGACGGGGTGGTAATTTGGATAAGGTTCTGGCCACAAGTTCGAACACTAATGACACAGAACAGTCAATCCAAAATGACTTAAAATCTCTTAAAGATGCTGTTGATAATTTACAATCCGAATTTCGGAACTTGTTGAAGAATAATAATGATAATCAGTCAACATACCATCCACCATTTTGGGGTCAGCATGCACAGGGTCCTAGGTTCAGTCGTCCAAATTATGGTAATAAACAACCATCTCAAAATCAAAATACATACAACCAAAGGCCATATCATAACAACCCAAATACTAACTACAGAAACCAAGTACCACAACAAGGGCAGGAACAGTCTCAGAATTTTAAGAAAAATGTTAATACTACATGTTTTAAGGGTTCTGGGTTATATACTAATGCGTTAATAAATGGTCATGAAGTAAGTTGCTTAATAGACACAGGCGCAACACTATCTTTGATTTCAAAAGGTGTATGGGACATGATTAAAGAATGTTCTGTAAACCTAACAGCATGTTCCAAAGAAATATTGTCTGCATCTGGGGACGCTATTGACGTTGTTGGCCAGGGTTCAGTACATATAAATATTAACGGTGTACATTGTGATATAAATGTAACTGTAGCTGCTATTGAGCCGGACGTTATCTTGGGATTAGATTTCTTGAAAAATGAACAAGGGCGATTAGATATTGCCAGTGATACAATGTTTTTGCGTGGCAAAGAGTGTCCCTTGACATATGTTGGTTCTCCAGGTTGTTACAGAATTGTAGTATCGGAGAAGGTTGAGATTCCAGCCATGACCGAAACATTTGTGCCGGGGAAGGTTTTGACCAAGGACATTCTTAAGGAAAAATTGTGTTTGATAGAACCCACTGAAAGATCATTCGAAACGGGTAAAAGTATTGTTGCGAAAAGTTTGGTACAAGGTCAACAGGAAGTACCTTTGCGAATGATGAACGTAACAAATGAGGTTCAAACTATTTACCCTGGAACACATGTCGCCATTGCAAGTCCAGTTGTTCGGGTACAAGAGTCACATCCTGAAAGGGATAATACTACCATCAGGGTACCCGAGCATTTACGTGATTTGTATTATCGAACTATTGATGGGTTGAATTCTGAACAACGAAAACAAGTGGCAAAGTTGCTAAACAAATATTCAGATATCTTTTCAAGAAATGAAACCGACATTGGTCGCACTGGTATTATAAAGCACAAAATACCGACAGGAACCTCACAACCAATTAAACAGCGTCCTAGACGGGTACCGGTGAATATGTCATCAGAGGTAGATTCTCAAATAAACGATATGTTGGATAGAGGAATAATACGACCGTCTACAAGCCCGTGGGCAAGTAGTATTGTATTAGTTAAAAGGAAGGATGGAACGCAGAGGTTTTGTGTAGATTATAGAAAACTAAATGATGTTACTATCAAGGATGCATACCCATTGCCTAGGGTAGACGAGTCGCTTGATCAATAGGCAGGGAATAATTGGTTCTCCTGCCTAGATATGAATTCCGGCTATTGGCAAGTGGATGTGGATGAGTCTGATCGTGAGAAAACAGCATTTTCTAGTCGTCAAGGTTTGTTTGAATTTAACGTCATGCCATTCGGACTTTGTAATGCGCCGGCGACATTTGAACGCTTGATGGAGATTGTTCTTGCAGGTCTTCATTGGCAAATATGCCTAATATACTTGGATGACATCATTGTGACTGGAAAAACGTTCGAGGATATGATCAACAATCTAAGCGAAGTTTTCAGTAGGTTTAGAGAAGCTGGACTTAAGCTTAAACCAAGAAAGTGCCAGTTATTTGCAGCAGAGGTCGATTTTTTAGGTCATGTAATTACATCTGATGGGGTTAGAACTAATCCAAAGAAAACAGAATCAATACGTACTTGGCCGACACCAAATTGTGTACGAGATGTTCGTGCTTTTCTGGGACTGTGTAGTTATTACAGACGCTATATATATCAATTTGCTGAGGTAGCAAAGCCTCTACATAAGCTAACAGAAAAGGGAAAACAATTTAACTGGAATGAAGATTGTTCCAAAGCATTTGATATGTTAAGAAATAAACTAACAGAAGCACCAATCTTAGCTCATCCAGATTTTAACACTCAATTTATACTAGATACAGATGCAAGTGACATTGCAATAGCAGCAGTATTGTCGCAAGTGCAAGATGGCCAAGAACGAGTTATTGCCTTTGGCAGTCGTACACTGTCAAAATCGGAACAAAGGTACTGTGTGACACGAAAAGAACTTTTAGCTGTAGTAAACTTCGTAAAACATTACAGACACTATCTATACGGCAAACAATTTCTACTAAGAACAGATCACGGGTCTTTGCGATGGATCATGAATTTAAAAAACCCAGAAGGACAAGTGGCTAGATGGCTAGAAATTTTATCTTCATATGATATGAAGATAGAGCACAGACCTGGTCGTCTTCACAAGAATGCTGATGCATTGAGCAGACGGTGGTGTAAACAATGTGGTTTACAAAGTTCGATTTCCGAGAAAAATGTTCACGTCGAAAGAGTAGATCTGTTGCAGGTCAAGAGTGATGACAATATGAATATGGAAGAAGCACAGATGCAGGACGGCGACATTACTCTCATAAGAAAATGGATCAGCACGGGCATTCAACCTACATCAAATAAAATCTCTGATATGAGTTACTATGTCAAATCATTATGGAGACAGTGGTCAAGACTACAAGTCAGGGATAATATACTTATGAGAAGATGGGATGCACTCGAAACAAATACCACCATATGGCAAACAGTAGTGCCCTTGTCAGAACGAAGGACTATTCTTAAATATGCACATGATATCAAAGCATCTGGTCATTTGGGAATTAAGAAAACCTTAGCGAAGATAAGACAACGTTTCTACTGGCCAGGACTTCAGAATGACGTTAATATCTATGTAAATGGGTGTGACAAATGCGCTAAGAGAAAAGGACCTGGGAAAACAAATCGAGCTCCGATGCAGATAACAAGAAGTGGATACCCGATGGAGAGAATTGCAGTAGATATACTCGGAGAACTACCGGAGACAGAAAACGGTAATAAGTATATATTAGTGGTGGCAGACTACTTTACCAAATGGACTGAAAGTTATCCTATGCCTAACATGGAAGCAGTGACTGTAGCTAAGTTGATGGTTGGCCAGTTTATCAGTCGCTTTGGAATACCCAGACAAATTCATTCCGATCAGGGTAAACAGTTCGTCAGCAAACTTTTTCTTGAAATGTGTCGACTACTGCAAATTGAAAAAACGAGAACAACGCCATATCACCCAGAGTCAGACGGAATGGTCGAAAGGTTTAATAGAACTCTGTGCACTATGTTGAGCGCATTCGTGGACGAAAACCATAATGACTGGGACATTCAACTACCATTTGTTATGATGGCATACCGATCTGCAGAACATGAGACCACCGGAATAACTCCAAACATGATGATGTTTGGACGCGAAACGACGATACCACTAGATATTGTCTATGAACTTCCTGCGTCAGTTAAATCAATTCCAGTTAATCAGTGGGTTTGGCAGTTGCAAGAGACATTAGAAAACGTATACAAATTTGTCAGATTGTATACCGGCAGGTCGATTTCACGTCAAAAGAAGTACCATGATAGAGTTTTGTCATACGAAACATATGCTCCTGGTGATTCAGTATATGTTTATTTTCCAGTTAAAAAAGTAGGTTGTTGCTCTAAGTTTACATCATATTGGAGGGGACCTTTCGAGGTTAAAGAAAAAGTATCGGATGTTTTATATAAAGTTAACTGTGGTAGGTCAGGTTCACTTCAGGTCATTCATACAGAAAGGTTAAGAAGGGTCAAGAAGCAAGAACTATTAGAAGAATATGAGTCAACGCAAGTTGATACAATGCCAGTACCTCAGATGGAAGCTACAGACGAGAAACTACAGACCGATGAAAGTGATGATGAAGAAATCGAATATACTCGGTCGGGTAGGAAGAAACTAAAACCTGCATGGCATAAAGATTATGTTTTTTCTGTTTTCAGGTCTAAAATGGTAAAAACGAAGAATGTGCCGAGAACAGGGCCTTTGTGTCCAATATGCAAGGAGCGCATCCCGGAAAGAATAAGGTTTGAAGATCACATGGCGCAGTGTATGAAGGAAAGTGTGACTTGTGGAGTGTGTGGAAATTATTTTAGGAAGCAATGCTTTTTGAATCGGCACTTGAGAAATACTCGCTGTGGACAAACACAAAATAAAAGTGCTGAAGGGAACATCTCCAAGGATAGTAAATCTGATACGGAAGTTTCTTCTAGTGAGTGGGATTCAGATCCCGAAATTGAGCTGTTGGATGAGCAAAAGAAGGATATTCATACAGGAAGACTTTATCGCAAACGAACGAATCCACAGCCAGTGTTAGCTCCTGTTAAGAAAGTCAGAACAACAGAGACGGAGCCAGTTGCTATATTTCCATCGACATCTGGTAAACAAAGAGCTATCGCTGTTGTACATGCGTCAGTACAGACGGAATGTGGTAGCATGGAATCTGTTGAGAAGGATGTCCAAGTTAATGTTACTGATATTCAACAAGAATCAATCTGTGAATGCTTGAAATGTTTGAAGAAGTGTGAAAGTTGTGGGCTATATTTTGAGGATACGGTCATGTTGTACATACATCGTGGGTGTCATTCTGTAGGACATGATTTTAAGTGTAATATGTGTGGAAAAGTGTCTGAGGACAAACGGTCATTCTTCATACACGTTACCATGGACCACATTGCTCCGTAAAGTTTGTTGATATACAGACTATAAGCAAAGTAATGTTAAAAAGATGTTGACATTCATAGAAATACTTTAAGAGAAAATACTCTTTTAAGTCCATATTTTGATTTGAGTTTCTTTTGTATGTGTCATTTTCCATGTATTATGGAGTATATATGTCATATTACTATGCATTGAAGTTTATTGTTCATTGAAAAAAAAAAAAAAAAAAAAAAAAAAATAAAAAAATTGTTTGTGTTAAATGCTTAAGCGGGACGCTTAAAATCGGAGGCGTGGGTAATGTGACGGAACGTATTTGTTGTGTTTTAACTGTTTCTAATTTCGCTACAGTTGTCTCCCTTAGTTTCAAAATAGACATTTGCTAATTAAATATTCAGCGTCCAGTCCATCGGCTTCTCTATTGCGTAAGTTGTTTATTTTACTTGATATGAGAGATACATTAACAATTACTATCTGAAACATAAATATATCCTTTAATTAAATGTAAATACCAACAACAATCCAATATACTGACTTACGGAATGGTATCCGTTTCGTTGTTTATGTAAAGTATGTAGACGACCGTAATATTTTGATTCGTTTGTATTTAGACTAATTCTATATTGACCAATCAGAAATGAGCAGACTAAATGCGCACATATATAAGGAGGTGTACAGTCATAATTCGTTTAGTCGCGTTTTGGCTCTTGAAGAGTTAGTATCAAAGCACTTAAAGTAATAACGTTGTTGATACACGATTGCATTGCTGGGACTTTGGTCAATGTAAAGTAAGGGTTAGCGTATATCCTGATTGCGGCATATGTACCATGACGGATTTCTCTGCCCTTTAAATACTAGTACCGGGTCGTAGTAGTCTTTCGTATTTTATTATAGATTGCATTTAGTTCATTGCTGTGACTTTGGTCAATGTTAAATAAGGGTTAGCATACATCCTGATTGCGGCATATGTACCATGACGGATGTCTCTGCCCTTTAAATACTAGTACCGGGTCGCAGTAGTCTCTCTCTTATTTCATTGTGCATTGCATTTGGTGCGTGTCCGGGACTTTGGGCAGTGTACATAAGGGTTAGAGCCTCTCGATTGCGGCGTATGTACCATGACAGAGGTTTCTATTCCCTAATACCAGTACCGGGTCGTGGGCAACTCCAGTGCATTTCTTCATATAGTTATAAATACCTATTGTATATGTGTCGCATTGTCTTTTATTCATAAATTGATTTTTGTTCATTTGATTATTATACCATTAAGTTAAACAATCATACGGACAAAGTAGTTCCCGAGGAAAATTGATATATGTTCATATAAACATTGTACTGTTCAATTGTTATATCTGCCGTTCTTCATATTTGAGGCCATAGTCGCTCGGCATACGACTTGAAACACGTTACACAATTATCAATATTTTCATGTAGTCTGCTCTGCATTGAACATGTAATTAGACAGAACAAAATATGATGAACAACAAGTTTGTATTGAATAAAGACCATGTATTGTGGTAATTGATTAAAAACAGAAAGTACTTTTTAACTGAACAGGTGCGGACAGACAACAAAAAACAACAAAAAACAACAACTTGAAAACCTAAAAAAAAAGAAAAGTAGGGGCCATTTTGATAGGTCAGTCAGAGCACTACAAACAAAGAATTTTTTATTTTCAGCCTGAATACCCGGTAGAAATATTCGCAAAAAATACCAATGTTGCTACTTGGGAGTCATGTTTAGATCCATAAATGCTACTAATCACCATGATTCTTTGCGATCTAAGATATTTTTCTGATAACAACATCATAAATCGCAGAGATATGTAACATAGTAGTGAAGAAAATCGCAGAAACGTGTGATTTTGTCCTTCGTTTCATGGGCAATATCAAGGACTTATATATATTTTACATACATGGATTCACAACTGCTAAAAACAGCTCAAATGATATCGTTAGACCAGGGCCCTCAATCCAATTTGGGGGAAGCGGGTCGCTACCCTCAGCAGGGGGAATTTCAGTCTGAGGGGGGAATTTTCTTCTCTTTTAAGAGTTTTAATTTACAGGTCAAATAACACATAAAAATACAACTTAAATGTCAGTGTTGCTGTTTTTATTCACTCCAATTGTTATTAAAACATTAGGTTGGAACTTTTTTAGATTAAAAGTCTACCATTCTGACTTTCATTTGTCTGATATGACTTATGGCTCGGTCCAACTGGACAATGGAAAGTTCATGTTGGCGACTATGAACCACAAGTCCAAGTAATCATTAATGCAATATGAAGAAAGAAATGTGACATTGAACTAATTATAAAATGTAACTGCAGTCCTGTGAACACACAGCTAGATGCCTGGTAGTCCATTAAGACATCATTACAACCGTTGGTCATTAATTTAAATCAGGATAAAAACTCAAATCTCAAATACTAGTAAATACAACGTATCTGAACCAAAATATCTCCGTTTCTGACATTGCCTAAATTGTGATTAAAACGTTAACAGACTTTGCCAAACCGAAAGTACACGTGATTTCGAAGAAAGGATGCTTGGGCATCAAAATAACTGCCATAGGTGAAACTGCTAATCTAAATACAGTTAGATAGCCATGACATGCATTTAAAATGTGTACAACTTAGTCTAAACACAAAAAAAACTGTAGTCAACATGAGTGGTTATTGACATTCGCATGTTCAAATTACATTGCTAAACTAACCGTTCTGTCATCAGTACCTCTAAAAACGTTGTGGCATTCATTTCTTACAGAACAGATTTGACTATTCTAAGCAGCAATTTCTGTACTGGGAATCACTCTCATTAAACCGAAACCACGTCTGTACAATTTTTGTGACCCAGAAGCATGTCCGCTGTTAGTCGAAGGGTCTTTGACGATGATACATTTGCATTACATTGCAGTTCATCGTCAAAGCCACTTGTTCTTTAAAAGCTAACAGGTAAACGACTCAATCTGAGTCGCGTTCGTTTTCCTATTTAACGCACAAATTTCCGTAAAACTTATGTACAATTCGATGAAATATAGTATAATCTATCAACATGACCAAAAACATACCTTCAACAGACGACAGTTATCAAATATTTTGCCGATGTTTCATACTACCCTTAGTTTCAAAATTGTCCTCGTAAATGCTTTGGATTAAGTCTGTAGCATTCCGGAAAGTATGTAAATTGATCTGATTCAATAGACGCATGAACAAGCGTCTTAAGCTGTTGACTTTGTAAGACGACAATTCCATAACTAAAATGGTCAACAAGACGAAATAAAAAAGACCAATTTAGTTATGGGACCCAGAACTAGTCCGCTGTCAACTGACTTAGAGTCGATTCATCGACTAAAGCATTTGAAATTGTAAAAAAATCACTGCTCTATACCAAGGACTTATGTATGTATATAAGTCCTTGTCTATACATAAGAATAAACTCGAAGCAATATAAAAAGAAACATCGCAAAATCGCGAAAATATATGGCATTCAAATTACTAGCTCTTACAGCACAAATAAAAACAGTCAACAATTAAATTCCGTCTTTAAATGCATCACATTTTATCAATAAAAATGAACGATTACCATGTATTAGTTTATTTAAGCAGGAGAAAGCTGTATCCTACATATCACTATTAAACATATAAACAAGCGAAGACGCTTGCTGACGACCATGATCTCATCAAGGGAGACAATTCAGAATATATTACTAAAATCAAAGCACTGAAAGCTTCCGAAACATTAATCGTTCACAACGTCTCTCGTCATCTAGAACATCGGTTATCTTAGCTAAAAGACAAAAATGGTAAATAATAATAAACCAATCAAAATTTATTCACAGTCAAAAATGTTTACATAAAATACAATAACAATGCAAAAGTTATTATATGCATACCAACACTTCAAGCAGCGTATTGGACCTTGGATGGATGCTTAAAAAGACAGTCGCGAAGTTTCTTTATTGTTATTTATGAGGTTGAAACCAAAAGTATATTTTCTATGAAATTCCTAAATTGCCGTTATAGTACCGTGTGAACACAACTTATCCCTAGCAGTCCAATTAGGTCACGCACTCAAATGTTGTTATACTTAGGTCAGCTAAATAAATATATACATGTAGTCATATCTACTGTACATTATTAAAACCTGTAAAAGTTTATTGACCGCATAAGAATACATTTTTGACCATTTTTACTTTACAAATTTTACAACCACAAGAAGAACATATTAAAAAACTCCTATAAGTTGGCGTGGTCTTAATTTTTCTACACTTTTAGATTTCACGCATTGGAAGGAATTGCTTTAATTGAATAATTAATATATGTCATGCCAAGAAATATAGGTCAAATTTTAAGTGAGTTTAGACACCTTGAGTTCACGAAAAAATCAAGGATAGAGACAAAGCTTTTCATAGATAATTATGAAATAAGAACAGAACAGAACTTTTATTAGAGACTTGTACAATTTACATATTCAAAACAAAACAAATATACAATATAAATAAGGACATGCCATGTGATAGATTGAAAAGGCATATGAATGAGAAATTATAATTAACCATATGATATATACTAGTAATCTAGTAATAAGGCACTGTCTGGAACAAGGATTTATACATTTGTCAAAATAATAAAATAGGATTTTAATTAGCCTCAAGTAGACATAGTTAGAATGTTTATTTAGCACTGCTGAAATTTGAAGTAATGGCACTGCTCCACCGTAAGCCAAAAACAAACTGTTCAAATTCAGCTCCTAATTTTGATTTTTACGGTTACCCATGAAAGTCAGATCGGGATTCGAACCTGAATTTCCCCATAGCCAATTACTGGCCTGGGTTGCTCTATCCAATTGAGCTATCTGACCATAAAATTATGGGTAAACTGTAATTCTATAGATTAGTTATTTATTTGATAACAGTTACTAAATAACATACGGACAGAAGAGCAACGTTATAACAGTCGTTGCAACCTTTTAACAAGTATCTAAGCCACACAGTAACTGCATGATGTTATATACTTGAAAAGAAGATACTGCAAGACATCGTTCATAAATTATATGTATAAAAATCAATGCACATAAACAGGAAACCAAAAGAGATGAACTTAAAAGACTATGATCCTATTTTGTGTTGAAATCCACCAAGCCAGATAGAAGTACACATTTACTTAGACTATCCATCATGACATCAGTTAAAGAAGTCTAGCTGGTATATATCACTCACCGGACACCAGATTTTGGGAGCGACTTTCATGTCACACATATCAATAGCCTTGGACAGCTACATGTATTTTTAAGATAAAAATGCACCTGACACCAGATATCGGTTGTTAACCTTTCCAGTACATAATCTTGATGAAAATGTGCGGTACTATTTTGCGGCTATTATGAATTTTTTCTGACGGGCAGTGTATATGTTTTAAATGAATTATTTAATGAGCTTATAAAATGTGTATACTATGAAATCAGAGCATGATATACTATGCATATTTAACATGAAATATCAATACATACATTTAACATGTATTGGATAATACAATTGATGTATCAAAAGGCCTTTGGAGTATTCATGAGTTTTGAGTGAAAGGTTAAGGGTTTGTTTATTATAGAGTTATCCTATTGAAAGAGTCAGCCAAGTTGACTTATGAGACACCTATCTTTTGTTTGCACAGTATCCCCCGAATCTCATCTCCTTTCACTGGGCGCCTTAGACAGGCCTACGGAAACCATTATTCAACTAGCTCACGGCTCACCAACCGACCAAATAAGTTCCAAACTGGTCTCCACTGGGATTCTGACCTTCGACCAACTGCTCCGAAGACGGACACCACAATCATTCGGCCAATTGGTCGAGTATTATATTAAGATTACATAAATTTATTAGATTCAATTCATTCTAAATTTAGGAAATTACTATCGCCCCCAATTCAACTGTCTATTTATTGAACTACACGTGTATTCGTTTGTTTGAAAGAACCTGGTAAATTGCAAATATCTAAATCGGCCAAAATATTAATATATTTGGAGTAATCATGTTTCATATGCGCGCTACGTTTATTTTATGCAAAATTTGAATTTATTAGGTTCAGACAATGTCATACATGTAGCCAATATAAATGTAAGTCTTGCATGAAATGATTTCAAATAAAAAGTACCACATTTTTCAATTTGACTATATATAATTTAGCGTATGAAAAGAGCGTGGACTAACAATATTAATTTGATAAATGCATGTGATTAAGCATCATTTGAAACGAATATTGAGTGATTTTATGGATGAGAGATGATATTCTGATTACACAATTCGGATAATGGATGACAATTTAAATTAAATACACTCGTGCAAGAACAATATCGGGACTGAAAGTTAATTTCGGATTACACCAACACACTTTCGGATCACAGGCTGTGATCCGAAAGTGTGTTGGTGTAATCCACAATTCAATCGAAGAATTATAGTTAAAGGGAATCGTTGTGTAAAGAGGTGCGAACCACAAATAATGAGGCCAAAGATAAACAATTAAATGTTTGTTCGCCTTAAATATAAATGGGAGCAAATTTATCATATTATGACGATAATGCGATATGGTGGCTGTCTTTAATTTTAGCTTTATCAATAAGTTGCATTAATGATAATATTATCAGGTTCTTTACTTTTTTAACGCAATCAGCATTAAATGTGTACACATTAATTCTCGGATTTTGAACCAAAATGTAACGAAAATAAACCAAACATACAAAACACAAGACGGATATAGATCACCAGAACGTGAGTTCGTAATCATACAATTACGGAAAACTATGGAACACCATATCTGCAAAACCCTTTTGGGCAGTGAATTCATGTATCATAAGTTGACGTCAATTTTCATTATACGCTGTGTACACGTCATTGCATGGCAACAATTTACTATATGATGTACATTTTAACTATGTTTAGTTGTATTGCCATTATACTGTGACAAGTTCTATACTTATTTGAAAAGTACTTTGAGTAAACATGAGCAAAAGCTTTCTGCGCTGTTAAGACAATAAGCCTTCGAGTCATTATTAATGTACCGGGGATTTTAATGTACAATGGTCTAATTGGGTTTTCCTTGATTGTATGAGCGTTAACTAGAGTTATGTACATGAAAGAAATATTGTAAAAGTCTAGTGATCTCCGTTCGCTGCCACTCCGCCATTTGGCATTTACCATGTTCGTATTGCAAGAAATTGGTATCCACTGTCTACCGGAAGACATCAATAGTCAACGAATAGAGTTCGGATCATTACAAAATCTATCGGATAATGAACTAAACTAGTCTTCTTGATGTCACAACAATCGGTGATAGTGTTCGACTAAGGGCGAACGTTATGAAATCGGGACATCACGGACAACATGTGCGATGATGTAATGACAAAGAAGCATCGTATAATAGCAAAAATCATCTAATAATGGAAAACAAATATCATTTTCGGCATTTAAGTAAGAATAAGTAAATGCCGCCATAAACTGACCATGTATCATAACAAAGTTACTAATATGCAGTTATTGACTAGTGAGCCATTTAATATGATGTGATATTCACCGGCAGAATGTCATATTGACCGAGGCGAAGCGTGTATAATATATTTCATTCAGTAAGAATTGAATGGTCAGAACAAAAAGAATGTATTTATAAAGCATTTCCTTTTTCCGGAAATTAAAAAAGTTTTCTGCATTTTCTGTGTTTTGACGCGAATTAAGTGAGAATGTTAGGGAATTGGAATTCCAAGACAATAAAATAAATGAACAAAACATAATACGAAGTTTATTTCGTAAACAAGCTAACCGCATCTTATGATTGGAAATGGGCCACAATTGATTACTGACTTTCGTAGCATATAGTAACAAATAAACTTTTAACATTACGGTTACGCCGTACAAATTAATGTGTTTGAAAATATATGAAGGTGCATCTTTACAGAACATAAACATTTTTCGCATCCGTTTGACACACGTGTTCTCCGTCAATGACATTCCACATTTACAAACTGCACATGTTTCTCGTGATTTCAGTGATTTATACAAATTCTCTCAACCCTAAATATTTAATGTTACCATATCTACAGTATAACTTGTCAACTGAAGACCACTGTCCGGACCTAGTCATTATTTTGTTAGTCTTAATGTTTCTACACATATTAATCTAATTACTAATTGTAAGATTAATATTGATTCTATCATGGCCTGTATTTCACTCCTAATTGTATGCAACATTTTTATACAGTCAAACCTGTTAGCACCCACCTCCTAATAAAGGTCACCCTGTGAATATATGCATGCTTTTAAATACAGTCATTGATTATTAAGAACAAAATGACCTCCGAATAGGGGCTAACTGTCAATAAAAGGCCTTTCTAAGGATGCTCTTTGTTCACAAGTATAACCAGTAATTATATAGATCTACAAAACATTAGGGGTGCAATGATATGGCATAGTCTGTATTGCGATATATTGCAATACATTCGATCCATTTTGCAAAACGTATCGCGATACATTGAATATCCAAATTAACTGTCCGTCCCTTACATTATAATTAATTTGATTTATTAATAACTTTTTTTAAATAAATGACAGATGACACTATTTCATATTTAAAGTCTAAGTTTAACAACAAATGAATCGACTTTAAACATATGTTCCAGCGTCCGGAAATTCTAATTAATGGGTAAATATTGGAGCGCAGGATGTACCGACGCACAAATCTTGAATCAGAGCGATATTAAGTCGACAATTGAAAGGGGGCTAATTGGCATCCCAGAAGCAACACCCCTTCCAAGTGATGACAAACCAACTGGATATTATATCATTGCAGATGATGCATTTGTCATGAAAACTTGGCTTATGAAACCAAGACGAGGCATGAAGAAGGATAAGCGGATATTTAGTTATCGCCTGTCAAGAGCAAGGAGAGTGGTGGAACCGATTCCGATATTAACTCTCTGTCACGTCTCAAACGCCAGACAAAGTCCATTCAATAGTTCATGCCTGTGTGCGCCTACACATCATGAGGTCTAGATATCCTGGCGATCAGAACATGCAAATTTGATGATTCCTAAGTATGGGAATATTGACACATTCAATGCAAGACAGCAATGGTTGTACCTGACACCATTGGTTAACATTGTCTTGTTGTTCTATTATCAATCTTCTTTGCTTCATGACGTGATGATCTCGAATCTTCACCATAGTCAACAGAACTATCAGTGGCAGCTAAGGCCAGAGACTCCTCCGACACTGGTGCTGCGGCTGTCCGAGATGTTCGTTTTGGGAGGCATTTTCAAAGTGAGCAAGCTAGAGATGTGTTCGAGGAATGTAAAATTGTGATGGTCCGTGGCGCTCCGTACTATCGTTCTTATCCAAACTAACCCGTACCGATACCGTACTAGTTACACGTCGACGTCGACGTAATGCATTCGTAGCGCAACCGCCCTTATCCATGCCGCTCTGTATCAAACCGTAGCTCTTCCAGGGTGTTTACCTTTATTTTGCAGTAGATCTGTCGAGTTTCGTATTGGAACCGTAGCGCATCCGTATTGGAACCGTAGCGTGCTACGGAATAGATCTTTTCGTAGCGATCGGGCCGCTTTCCGTAGAAGTGTGACCCAGGCATTACCGATAGGAACTTAAAAAGTTATACTGGTGTAATAGTAAATTTGTGTCATATTCTTTATTTCAATGAATTAGATAATCAAAATGCCCTTTCTAAGGTCGAAGTATAGCCCTGTTATTCTTATACCTGTGAATTTCAGGTTCTTAAATATTGTTGTGAAGTGGCGAGGAGAAACCCTGATGACTCCTTCATTCTGACAAATTCCAATATAATTGTATATATCCACGTACTTAAGTAGAAACAATAGATAGCTCTTTGGAGATATTGGTTATCCACTGAAAATTTGGTTGATGACTCCAATCATACATTCAGTCACTAATTCCCAAAGGAATTACAACACTGCACATACCAAGAACCCCGCAATATTGTAGGAAGGTCCTTTGAGTGCTTAAAGCCCAATTCTGGTTTGTTGCTTTTACATATGTCTATCTTACTGTTTTACACTGTTTTAGGTTAAGAACTTGACAATGCATACCAGTACATTATAGCCCAATTCATTTAAAAGTAAATGTCATATCTAAACCTCCTAATCATTCAGTGTGTTTTACACCAATTTGTTAGAAAACTGACACTTTGTCAGGATACAGCTATTAATAATAAATCCATCACTAGCAGTAATGAACCAAAACTAATTAAGAGATAATAAACAGGACTGATTGTCTACTATTGTCAATGATTGCTACCTGGATACAAAATACAAACAATACATATAAACTTTACATTGCTAATCTTCAATGTTTTTCTCCTGTCCAGAAATAATATTATGTTTTTTAAGAACGAAAAATGCAAAATTACAAAACATTGGAATTTCAGATGTTTGGACAGATCAGGTGGTCACATGTCATATCAACCCAACAAAGCAGCCCTTATATGTTATGCTTGTCTCTGCCTACACAACATTGCTACAGCGATAAGATTGCCTGTTCCAGACCTTGATGAAAATATATAAGTCCTACTGATAATGACAATACTGTAATAATACAGCAACAAAATGGAAGGGCTCAGGATATAAGAAATAATTTAGTCTTGAGGTTTTAAGTTTATAACTGCACACACTGACATAATCTGCTGATAGTATTAAAATAGATTATTCATAAAGAAAGCACCATGGCATTAGTGCAATGTAAGTTCTTTCAATGTTGCATCTACAGTGATTTTTTTTCATGCAAGATATTGTAGTCAAGGACATAAAAATTATGTTCCTGAAACAGATAAGTTAGTACCACTGACTGCGTTCATTTGAAATTTCATGTACATCATGCAAGTTGAATAAGTCATGAAATTTGATTGTTGGTTAAATATTACACTGTTCATGGACAATCATTAGTGCTAAACCTTGTAATAAATTATGACACATGTATAACAACATCATGTTCAAAGCAAATGGTATGTAATTGAAGACAATACTTTTTCTGATCCTAAATTAGCTTGTTGACCACTCTGTGCTCAGATGAGCATAGAGCCAATGAATAACACTATTCAAACTATATCTTTAGCAATGAAAGATTTATTTATAATCATGAAACATTAAACTCATACAGTGCACATGTTGAAAGAATAAATACTGCTTGCTGAAAACTGAACTTGAAAAATATACTCAAAAGTTTGACAGCGACTATAAAAGTTTTGTTTTTTTAGACAAAATGAAATGACATGTGTATCCGTAGTACAGAGGTGTTAGAGATTTCATTAATGTAGCATTATCCATGGCATTGATATATTATTTTTTTAAATTAAATAGCAATGTCAACAAAAATTCAACAGTAAGTTGCACAATTGAATTAACAACATCATTAGCAGCATATCAATGGAATTAACAAAGTGAATAATGTCTCAGGAAATAACAATTCTTACATACTCATATAATACGGCATAATTTAACACACAAGCTCAACAGCAATATAACAGGTAATTGCAAATTATACAGCGTGTTCATATGACATAAAGTATCATAAAGATAAACAGTAATATTACAGGAAATAAAAAATCTTATATTTAACATGGCATGAATTAATTCACAAGATAAACAACAGTACAAGAGGAAGTAACAAATTATAAAGTTCATATGACATAATTAAATTAACAATATAAACAGAAATATCACATGATTTAATAAATCTAACATCTAAATAACAAACACAAGGAGCTGTAAAAGTTTATCTATTTTATAGGTCTGTAAAACAAAAGCTATCTGTTTCAGTGCTTCTGTTTTTTTCTGTTTCTAAAATCAAACGTTCTTCTTTAATTTCCAGCTTTCGTTCTCCAGTTTTCAATAGTTTGGCTTGTAAATCTGAAATGAAGCAGTAATATTGATAATCAACATAACACATTCAGTAAATGATAGATTATGACTGTCACACTGATATTATGATTTACAAATGTATTTGATAAATTACTTACATTTGCAAGAACCCAAATATTCACATTAATTATGATGATGGGTCCCATACAGTGGATGAATGCAGTTTAATGTTAATCAATGCAGTTTTTCATTCATCAAAGCATACCATTAAACTTGTATTCAACATAATTGTAATAATACATTCATCAAAGCATACCATTAAACTTGTATTCAACATAATTGTAATAATAAGTATCCTTATTTAGAGAGGTTCAAGCACAATACCTTGCATACAAATGTACCTGAGTGAAGTGTGAACTATCAGACCATACCTGAGTGAAGTGTGAACTATCAGACCAGTTCATTTATTGGTAAAAATATTTTATTTCCACTTCATCAATGTGTTTGCATTGAGGATTACCAGTAAAAGATTCCATAAAGTAAACATGGAAGTATGAACTAGTAAAATGATTTTGAAGTTATTACAGCGATATCAAAAATTACTGTGAACTAGAGATTTCCTTTGCAATATAATTACTGAAACTAATCTGCATGAGAATATATTGATCAAGTCTGAATGTCTAAGAAATGTAATAAATAGTCTTACTTATTACAAATGTATTATAGATTAGTAGTTCCTTCATCAGTGCTGACAAATGTGGAGCATTTCCGAATCTCTGCATTTTTTTCATTCTGTCTTGAAGTATTGGCAGTGTTGACAGTGGTTGAACAGTCTCCATCACCTTTCTAAAATAAACAACATATTATGTGCTTTTGCCTAAATGTTAAAAACAGTATTGTTCATAAATCACCAGGTTGTAATATTAACATGTTACTACAAATATAACTGAGTATATACTGAATAATAAGATTAACCTTCTGAGACAGTTTCTGTGCGCTGCAACTAATAAGTCTGAAAAGAATTGCCCATACATTATTTGAACTGACAGTTAATACAGACAAAGAAACTGACAAATATCAGTATGTTCATAAAGATCTGGACATTTCTTAGATTACCCACCTGATTCCAAAACAGCATTTCTTCCAGTCATCATTGCTTTTGGAATGATAGTCAGTTCCTGAAAGGATAATACAAATGTGCATGTTATGTCCTTTGAAAAGGCACATAAGTTTATCAAGTAACATCAGTATTACTTTTCTTTTAATTCAAAGTCATACAACCAGTGACAGTCATGACACTTTATTTGTAATGGAAATATCAATTATACTGTACTATTCATATTGGTATTAGTGTCATTTTAACAATGAAAACATTCATGAACACTACTAATTTTTCAACCTCTGACAGATCCTTTGGTCCAGGTCCACCGTCAGTGTCCGTAACACGTTTCAATTGTTGGCTTTCCTTTGCCTTGAAGGACTTGCAAGTCTGCCATTTCTTCTTTATCTCTTTTAATGTACCATTGCTACAGCTTACAGCATTTACTCTGAAAGAGATCAAAGATATAGTACCTAATTGTCACTGTGCTCCATTACTCTGGCTATATTTAATACAATTATAGATTACACTTTGGTTGTTAAGTAAGGTAAATGCATTGGTTAAAGTACCCATTATTCACTTGTCTGGCCTGAATTGATTAACACACCAGGGTAACAATGTGAAGTGGTACCTCAATTTGTTAGGTCAGATCAAAATATAAAACCTTGCATTTCCCATCACTGCTCATGAACACACTGAATTAAACTTAATGTGTGTGTTAAACAGTTTGTTTTGGGCACTATCATAGGATCAATTTATGTAGAATTGCGTATACATATAATATATATGTTTTTAGAGATTTTTTTTCGCTACATTTACTACCATATAAATGACAAATAATCATTAAATTAACTCTTTAAAAATTTGTGATGTGATATTGAGAAATACTAAAGAAAATCTGGTCAAATGTAAAAAATAAGATGGCCGTCGTAAATATCAATGTGAATATTTTATTGGTCCTAACAACACTGTGCACCTGATGGTATATATAACAACACTGTGCACCTGATGGTATATATAACAACACTGTGCACCTGATGGTATATATAACAACACTGTGCACCTGATGGTATATATAACAACACTGTGCATCTGATGGTATATATAACAACACTGTGCACCTGATGGTATATATAACAACACTGTGCATCTGATGGTATATATAACAACACTGTGCACCTGATGGTATATATAACAACACTGTGCACCTGATGGTATATATAACAACACTGTGCATCTGATGGTATATATAACAACACTGTGCACCTGATGGTATATATAACAACACTGTGCACCTGATGGTATATATAACAACACTGTGCACCTGATGGTATATATAACAACACTGTGCACCTGATGGTATATATAACAACACTGTGCACCTGATGGTATATATAACAACACTGTGTACCTGATGGTATATATAACAACACTGTGCACCTGATGGTATATATAACAACATTGTGCACCTGATGGTATATATAACAACACTGTGCACCTGATGGTATATATAACAACACTGTGCATCTGATGGTATATATAACAACACTGTGCACCTGATGGTATATATAACAACACTGTGCACCTGATGGTATATATAACAACACTGTGCACCTGATGGTATATATAACAACACTGTGTACCTGATGGTATATATAACAACACTGTGCACCTGATGGTATATATAACAACACTGTGTACCTGATGGTATATATAACAACACTGTGCACCTGATGGTATATATAACAACACTGTGCACCTGATGGTATATATAACAACACTGTGCACCTGATGGTATATATAACAACACTGTGCATCTGATGGTATATATAACAACACTGTGCATCTGATGGTATATATAACAACACTGTGCACCTGATGGTATATATAACAACACTGTGCACCTGATGGTATATATAACAACACTGTGTACCTGATGGTATATATAACAACACTGTGCACCTGATGGTATATATAACAACACTGTGCATCTGATGGTATATATAACAACACTGTGCACCTGATGGTATATATAACAACACTGTGCATCTGATGGTATATATAACAACACTGTGCATCTGATGGTATATATAACAACACTGTGCACCTGATGGTATATATAACAACACTGTGCACCTGATGGTATATATAACAACACTGTGCACCTGATGGTATATATAACAACACTGTGCACCTGATGGTATATATAACAACACTGTGCACCTGATGGTATATATAACAACACTGTGCATCTGATGGTATATATAACAACACTGTGCACCTGATGGTATATATAACAACACTGTGCACCTGATGGTATATATAACAACACTGTGCACCTGATGGTATATATAACAACACTGTGCACCTGATGGTATATATAACAACACTGTGCATCTGATGGTATATAAAACAACACTGTGCACCTGATGGTATATATAACAACACTGTGCACCTGATGGTATATATAACAACACTGTGCACCTGATGGTATATATAACAACACTGTGCACCTGATGGTATATATAACAACACTGTGCACCTGATGGTATATATAACAACACTGTGCACCTGATGGTATATATAACAACACTGTGCATCTGATGGTATATATAACAACACTGTGCACCTGATGGTATATATAACAACACTGTGCACCTGATGGTATATATAACAACACTGTGCACCTGATGGTATATATAACAACACTGTGCACCTGATGGTATATATAACAACACTGTGCACCTGATGGTATATATAACAACACTGTGCACCTGATGGTATATATAACAACACTGTGCATCTGATGGTATATATAACAACACTGTGCACCTGATGGTATATATAACAACACTGTGCACCTGATGGTATATATAACAACACTGTGCATCTGATGGTATATATAACAACACTGTGCACCTGATGGTATATATAACAACACTGTGCACCTGATGGTATATATAAACAACACTGTGCACCTGATGGTATATATAACAACACTGTGCACCTGATGGTATATATAACAACACTGTGCATCTGATGGTATATATAACAACACTGTGCACCTGATGGTATATATAACAACACTGTGCACCTGATGGTATATATAACAACACTGTGCACCTGATGGTATATATAACAACACTGTGCACCTGATGGTATATATAACAACACTGTGCACCTGATGGTATATATAACAACACTGTGCACCTGATGGTATATATAACAACACTGTGCACCTGATGGTATATATAACAACACTGTGCACCTGATGGTATATATAACAACACTGTGCATCTGATGGTATATATAACAACACTGTGCACCTGATGGTATATATAACAACACTGTGCATCTGATGGTATATATAACAACACTGTGCACCTGATGGTATATATAACAACACTGTGCACCTGATGGTATATATAACAACACTGTGCACCTGATGGTATATATAACAACACTGTGCACCTGATGGTATATATAACAACACTGTGCACCTGATGGTATATATAACAACACTGTGCACCTGATGGTATATATAACAACACTGTGCATCTGATGGTATATATAACAACACTGTGCACCTGATGGTATATATAACAACACTGTGCACCTGATGGTATATATAACAACACTGTGCACCTGAT